>CM038675.1:835795272-836338582 GCA_021605145.1 Aegilops bicornis
TCTTCTCCTTCTTCTCCTTCTTCCTCTTCTTCTTCCTCTTCTTCTTCCTCTTCTTCTTCTTCTTCTTCTTCTTCTTCTTCTTCTTCTTCTTCTTCTTCTTCTTCTTCTTCCTCCTCTTCTTCCTCTTCTTCCTCCTATTCTTCCTCTTCTTCCTCCTATTCTTCCTCTTCTTCCTCTTCCTCCTCTTCCTCCTCTTCTTCCTCCTATTCTTCCTCCTCCTCCTCTTCTTCTTCTTCCTCAGCTTCCTCTTCTTCTGCTTCGTCTTCATCTTCCTCTTCATCTTCCTCTTCTTCTTCCTCCTCTTCTTCCTCTTGTTCTTCTTCTTCTTCGTCTCCTTCTTCTCCTTCTTCCTCTTCTCCCTCTTCTTCTTCCTCTTCTGCTTCCTCTTCATCTTCCTCTTCTTCTTCTTCATCTTCTTCTCCTTCATCTTCTTCTCCTTCTTCTACTTCTTCTCGTTCTCCTTCATCTTCCTCTTCCTCTTCTTCTTCCTCTTCTTCTTCCTCCTCTTCTTCTTCTACAAAGAAGTACATAAAAAAGTACATTGATCATCAATGATTTAAATTGTGCATCTGAACGCAGAAAAAATCGATGATCGCATGCCGCCTTTTCAGCCAAAAGCGCTCTTTGCTGAGAAGTATATATAAAAATACATTGATCATCAAGGTGCTGGCCGGGCACCAGCATCTTTAGTACCGGTTCGTGGCACGAACCGGTACTAAAGATTCGTAATGAACCGGTACTAAAGGTCACCTCCCGCCATGTCATTTGAACCGGCACTAATGGACGCATTATTGTCGGCTCGTATGCAAACCGTACTAATGTTTCTCATATTTGACCCTTTTTCTACTAGTGGCGGTGCGCCACTTCGCCGATGAGGCGACCTTGCAGGAGGTGCGGCACTCGCCGGCGGCAGTGCCATGGAGGGAAAGGGTGGCGCCGCTCCTCCTTCACCACCATCCAACAGGCTCGTGGCGAACTAGGTGATGTTTTATTTTGCAACATCCAATCTGTTGCAAGAAAGATTTCCGCAACAACAGTCATGTTGCAGAACTTTCTTCCGTAACACCATATAGAGGTGAAGATAAAGATAAAAAAATTATGAAACATCACCTCATTTGCAAATTTTTTTGCAACAATGCCTCTGTTTCCAAAAAAAATGAAGTCAAAAAAATTCTGCAACAGCCTATGTTGCAAAGAAAAACCTGCAACACAACTTATGTTGCAAAAATATCCCCAACACAATTTTTGTTACATATGTTTCCGCAATAAGAGCTTTGTTGCAAAGAAGAGAAACCCGTGTAGCAGCTTGATTTTCTCAGATCTGACCGCTCGCGAGGCGGCGGATATTTTAAAAATATCTGCCGGCCGACGCGTAGCAGCCCCCTGTTCTAAAAAGGAGGAAGTACGTTCTCATGATAGGCCCACTTGGTATTCTTTTGTCTTTGTTAAGTGCCAGGACAACAGTATGCAGTAGGCAAACAGCTCGGAATTCAGTAAGAAGGCCGATTCTAATGGGGATGCTAGTTTTATTAAATTGAACTGATAATTACATCGGATGAAATTTCACCGAATAGCAAACCAGGGGTGTTCATTGAGCCAAGAACTCGTCTCTATTTCGAAAATAAAAAGCTAAATAGGTCACCAGCCACATCATTATTTGTTTCAACTTTCACCATCCAAAAGTACTGAACTTGCCCGCAAAAACAAAAACAGTATGTGTAACAAAACAGACTGCGTAGAAATTAATTAGTGACCTCCAAAGAGTTTTGGCTCTGCCTGCACCATTTGGGAACCGTAGAATTAGCTGGGTGCAACCCATTTCGCATTGCCATGGCTTCCATCTGATATCGGTAGCGTACGTGTGGGCAAAAAGCGAAGCTAGCCGCCATCAACTGATCATGAGAATCTTGAGAGTCGGAGCCGGAGTTCCACCGAAGGAAATTGGATTGGACATAAAAGGTTAAGTGATTAATGACTGAATATTACCAAAAGAAAAACTTACTGAAGAAGTGAAGATTGAGAGAAGCTACATTAATGAAATCGAGCTCGAGATATTATTTTGTAAGCAGGCACTAGTAGAAAAGGGGGCATCAGTCCCGGTTCGTAAGGGCCTTTTGTCCCGGTTCTTGAACCGGGACTAAAGGGTCGTTACTAATGCCTCTCCCCTTTAGTCCCGGTTCTAACACGAACCGGGACAGATGTGCCTCCACGTGGCCGGTGCGCCGAGCCCAGGCAGGAGGGCCTTTGGTCCCGGTTGGTGGCACCAACCAGGACCAAAAGGCATCCACGCGTCAGCATATCAGTGCCTATGGTTTTTGTTTTTTTAAAGGGGGGGGGGGGGGGTAGGGGTTTTGGGGGGGTAATTTAGGTGTTTCATATATTGTGTTAGCTAGCTAATTAATAGAGTGAAGTGTCCTCTCTTATGTCTGTGCTTGGTCGACGCTACGTACTGTACATAGAGAGGCCCTCGACACGCTAGCTAGTAAGAAAATGAAGGGAACCATTAAGTACAGAAATTCGTCATGCATACCGAGTGAAGTGATCGATCGACCTCTCCTTCTCCGAGAGATTGGTCGAACAACAAGTTTTCGTATTATATATCCGACGCTACTAGCTACATACATATACAATATGTAAAATCTCTTACAATCCCCTAGAAATGGAAATCAATTTCCACATGATATTCTCCGGCTTTATTGATGACGTGGTCAAGAAAGAATCCCGCCAATTCCTCTTGAATTGCTTTCATGCGATCTTGTTCTAGGAGTTCATCCCGCATCTGCCACGTCTAATTTGAAGAAGGGGTTAATACATATATGAATGAAACTCAACAGAAATGATGGTGTAATCAAATGAAATTGTGAATATTATTGCTTACGCACTTCATATTGTCTTTTAGAGTAGCCCGCTTATTTTTCAAAGTCGCGTTGTAGATGAACTACGCTGCGTAGTGTCCACAGAAATCATTCCCTTGTTCCTGCCACAAGCACTTTACGAGAAATAGAGGTCAATCAAACTGATAATGAAGCATTATAAATGGTATTGATGAAAGTACAACTATAGAATCAACGGGAGAGATGCGCGCAACTAGCTAGCTAGTAGTACTTACTTTCGGTTATGTATATCGCAGCTCCTTCGGCAGTCCCGGAACTTCTGCGGTGAACTGTTTCCAAACCCTGCAAGACAAAGAAAATAATTATTATTACTTGAGATATCAGGAAATGAACCAAAAGTTGTCGATATGGTGCGATAAATGATCGATTGAACTTACTTGTTGAGCATTTTAGTCATGTCCGCATAGGTTTGGGGATCTTTTTGTCTCGATTCTAAGATGTTTACTAGTCCCCGATCAAGCTTAATCTCCAGAAGAACATAGTGGAATCTGCACACGCATGCATAACGCATCAATTACATTACTATAACCTTGCTCGAGTAATAAGGGAAACCGAATATGCACACGACAGTAACACTCACTGGAAGTTGTAAGGAAAGAGTATTAAATCTTTGTTTTGATTTTTGATCAACGATTGTAGCAAGTTCGCCTCGGCCTCTGCGGGGTGCTTTTTAATCTGAATTTCATCTATGATATTTGTGTTAATGAACCCAATATCATACATTTCTTGTTTTTTGCACTCGACGATCTTCAATCTGCATAATATAGTGAGGATAATTAATTATAAATACATGCAATGAAAGAGCCGAGCTATATATGGAGACTTAATGACAGAAATAGTACTTACAGACAGTAGCAAAAGACCATTAGTTGCAAAAGACTGTTAGTTTATCGAGGGCCTTTTGATTGAGGAACGCGAAGAACTCCTCAAATGGAACAGTCAACAGATCAGTTCCAACGAGGTCGTGCTCCTCTTTAATATTCAGATACAAAGCATTCGTCCCCTCAGACTCTCTGCAGGTTTTCATGTATCAATTATGGAATCTTCGCATCATAGTTGTCAGAGATTTTTCATCTTTGACGAGAGGCTTCCCGTACTCGTATTTGTGTTCGTCCACCTCCAAGAAATCAGGAAGTTGATCCTCAGGCAGGTAATCTCCAAGATTGCCATAACCGGCCACCGTCCCTGGAGCATTAGCGACGATGTCGCTGCTAGACACATTGAGCGGGGGGCACGATTGCTTTGCTTGTTCGCCGAGCTGGGCAATTTTTTTCCCAGCTGCGCGTTCTTTTAACCTTTATCAGCAGCGGTACTTCCCGACCGCTCCGCCGAGATATGTCTGTTCGATAATGTCGCTCATAGTTGGTTCTCGGCGGAGACTTTTGGTGGTTTCCTCAGGGCATCGATAGTGCGCTTTGCTTTCACCGGATCTACCTTCTCCTCCGGAGGTGGATGTCTCTTTGCTTTCACCCCTTCAAAGAAGTCCTTCACGTGGGCCCGCACGATCGTCGCATTTTCCTCCTCAGTCCTCTCGTACGGTAACTTCTCTAGAGGCTTGAGAGGTGGACCGTATTTGTATTGCCTCCCACCTCTGCTGGCTGTACTACAAGACACCGGAGCAGACGGAGTGGCTGCGGCGCCTTTCTTCTTTCGTGCTTGCTTACGAGGCGGAGGAGAAAGACTACGACGCGCCGGAGCAGCCGGGGCGGCGGCGGGTCTCTTCCGCCCTTGCTGGCGAGGCGGAGAAGGAGGAAGGTGCTGGCTGCTCGGGCACGCCGGCGCAGGAGGAGAAGTAGGCGGAGTACCACCACGCGCCGGAGAAGGAGGAGGCTGCTAGCTGCTCGGGCGCGCCGGCGCAGGCGGAGAAGGAGGCGGAGTGCCACCACGCGCCGGAGAAGGAGGAGGCTGCTGGCTGCTCAGGCGCGCCGGTACGTGCGGAGAAGGAGGCGGAGTGCCGCCACGCGCCGGAGAAGGAGGCCGGTGCCTGATCGTCGATCGCCGGAGGAGGAGGCGGTGGAGGAGGCGGAGTGCCCTGACTCGCCGGAGGAGGAGGCGGAGGCGGAGGCGTCCAGTTCGGAAGGTTGATGAGCTCCTTCCGCCATAGGCATGGAGTCTTCAGAGCAGAACCCAGCCTAGTCTCCCCTTCACCGGTAGGGTATTCAAGCTGGAGGTCCTCAAATCTCTCCGTTATTTCATCCACCATCGCCCTAGCATATCCTTCTGGAATCGGCCGGCAGTGAAAAGTTGCGCCGTGTTCAGTAGGATAAACAGAGCCAACAGCCGCCTTGACCTTCAAATTTATCCATCGCGTCATAAGGTGGCAATTTTGAGCCTCCGTGATAGCATCCACGGGATAGCTTCCAGGAGCCGTCAAGACATGCTCCGGCTGAAGCAGCTCGGTGGAAGCCACGCTGCTTCTCCACTGAGATGGCGGGGTAGCTTCGGGGGAAGCTTCGGCAGGTCGTTTGTTGCGATCTGCTTCTCATTCCTCCAGCCCAATTACCCTTTCGTGCAGCGCATGCAGTTGGTTCTGCTTCAGTTTCTTCCTCCTCTCGTTGGTTTTGTAACCCCCTGCGTCCAGAAAACCAACCTTCCACGGAATGGAGCCTGGCGTGCCTCGTGTCCGTCCAGGGTGCTCAGGATTCCCGAGGGCCATTGTGAGCTTGTCCTTCTCCTATGCGAACGAGCGTCCCTTGTTGCGCTTGCATCGATATCTGCTGAAGCCTTGTGACTAGTGTTTTCGATTGCTCGTCCGTCCAATGGCACTTCCACATTACGAGGTCCAAGGTTCCGCCAGCCCGAAGAACCAAGTCCGGCAACGATGCAGCCATCTCATTGTCTCTGGTTCGATCCCTTTATCAAGCAGATCATTCTCAGCCTTGGACCACTTAGGCCGGGCTTGCAGGTACCAACCTGACCCCGTGCGATGGCGAAACTTCTTCTTTGCAGCATTTTGCTTGTTCGTCGCCGACATCTTCTTACTCTTTTCCGATGTCGTGTAGGCCACAAATGCGGGCCAGTGATCTCTGATCTTCTCATATTTGCCGATGAATTCTGGTGTCTCTTCTTTGGCGACAAACTTTTTCAGCTCTTTCCTCCACCTCCTGAATATGCCTGCCGTCTTCTTAAGAGCACAAGACTTGATTAATTGCTCTTTAACTGGCTTCTCCGGATCCTCCTCTGGCGGTAGGGTGAAATTTGCCTTCAGCTCAGTCCAAAGATCATCTTTCTGCATATCATTGACATAAGACACCTGAGGGTCTTCCTCCTTAGGCTTATACCTTTGGTGGATGCTGATCGGGATCTTGTCCCTAACAAGAACCCCGCACTGAGCAACAAATGCGTTCTTTGTCCGGATGGGTTCAATTGGTCAGCCGTCGCGCGCGATTGCTGTGATCTCAAACTTTTCATCCGAGATCAACTTTTTCTTCGGGCCTCGTCTCCTTACCGAAGTTGTGCTCGGTCCGGAGGGCTAGAAAAAGGAAGAAAGACGAGAGTTAATTAATATGTGTACATATACCAAAACAATGAATGCATTAATTAACTAGTCAGCACGGGCTTAACTAATATATATATACCTGGCCGGACTCGGTTCGGTCACCGGAGCAGTCAACACGGTTTCCTTCTTGTACCTCCATTGGGTCACCGGAGCCATCATGAACATAGCCCTCTTCTTGTATCGGCATTAATGGGCCGGAGACATCATGAACATAGCCCTCTTCTTCACCCAGTCCTTCCTGACCA
Source organism: Aegilops bicornis (assembly GCA_021605145.1). NCBI lineage: Eukaryota > Viridiplantae > Streptophyta > Magnoliopsida > Poales > Poaceae > Aegilops > Aegilops bicornis. Next base: position 835,801,911 of record CM038675.1, read on the forward strand.
ACAGCGTCGTTGAAAACTGATGCAACGACATCACTTCCTTCTGCGATTATCTCCCCCAACATCGCTTCTGTTGCTTCGTCTCGGGAGTGCTCCATAGTTTCTGCGAATATTTATAACATGTCAATTATTATTCAAACATGGTACAGATGGATATATATTAGTTGCAAACGTAGAACTAGCTAGCTAATCACAATAATGAATCATGTTAGTGGCCTCGACGCTGCTTCTCTAGGGTTTGGGGTGGCCTAGACAACGCTTCAAGGGTTTGGGGTGGCCTCGACACAACGCTTCAAGGGTTTGGGGTGGCCTCGACGACAACGCTCTTTTAGCTTTGGTAAATTTGGGTGGCCTCAAGAGAGTTTGTCGGGTAGGGGCGCAGCGGGAGGGGGTAGGAGACCAACATCGTTTTTTCTCTATGGTTTGGGTGTCCTCGAGAGTTTTGGTCGAGCGAGAGGGCCGAGGGGGTATATCGGCGACGGAGGAGAAGATCGAAGAAAAAAAAAGAAGAAAAAAAAGAGGAGAAGAAGAAAGGAATATTAGAGGAGAAGAAGAAAGGAATAGAGGAGAAGATCGAAGAAAAAAGATGACAAGAAGAAAGGAATAGAGGAGAAGAAGAAAAACTAGAATTTCTATTTTTTTCTTCTTCTCCTCTATTCCTTTCTTCTTCTCCTCTTCCTTTTCTTCTTTTTTCTTCTTCTTATTTATTTCTCCTCTTCTTCCTCTCCTCTTCTTCTTTCTTTCCTCTTCTAATTTCCTTTTCCTCTCATTATTCTTTTTCTTCTTCTTCCCTTCCTAGCTAGGTATATAAAACTTTTCTAAAATTGTAACTTTTGCATATATAAACCTTTTCCATGGATCATCATTTCTCATATATATCGACTATATATGCATTGTCATATATAAAAAGTATCTATATATGAACAAAAAACTTTCTATGAACAAAAAAACATTTTTGACGTATATATTTAGCATATTCTAGCCACATACACATATACATTATAGACACATACACATATACATCACATACACATATACATTATAGCCATATACACATACATATCACATATGAACAAAAAAATAAACTAAAAAAATAAAAAAACATATAGCCACATATGAACAAAAACATATAGCCACATACATACGCATATACATTATATATATATGAACAAAAAAATAAAAAATAAAAAATAGAGCCGGGGCGGGGGCTCACAGCGGGTGGGGCGTGAGACGGGGAGGGTAGGGCGATGGCGGCCGAGCACGTGGCAGGCTCGAGGCGTGGCGCCATGAGGAGCTCGAGGGGCGGCGAGGCGAGGCGAGAGGCGGGCCAGGCGAGGGCAGGCAAGCGGGGATCGGCGGCGGCCCGGCAATGACGAGGATCGGGCGCGGCTGACGAGGCGAAGCGGCGGCGGAGCGGGTGGCACGGGCAGCCTGGCGGCGTCGAGGAGGTCGTCGGCGTCGTCGGGGGCAACTGGCGAGGGAAATCTAAAATTCCCCAAGTGTTGCTTATGTAGCAAAGGCTTTGGTCACAGTTCGTGGCTGCAACCGGGACCAATGCCCCCTTTAGTCCCGGTTGGTGCCACCAACCGGGACCGAAGGCCAGTTTTCGGCAGCCCAAAGGCCGGGAAGGGGAGGCCTTTGGTCGGTTGGTGGCACCAACCGACTAAAGGCATTGGTTCCGGTTGGTGCCATGAACCGGGACCAATGCAAACCTTCAGTCCCGGTTGGTGGCACCAACCGGGACCAAAGGCCGTGTGCTGGCACGGTGCGGCACTAAAGTTTAGTCCCACCTCGCTAGCTGAGAGGGGCACGAAGTGGTTTATAAGCCCCACTGCCGCACCCCTCTCGAGCTCCTCTCCCTGTAGGCTTACGGGCCTACTTGCTACTGCTTTGCCTGATGGGCCTACTGCGGGCCTGAATCCTGGCCCATGGTAGGGTTTCTAGTCGTATTCAGGCCGTGGGGGCCCAGTAGGAGGCTTTTTTTTGTTTTTTTGTTTTTTACTTATTGTTGCTATTTTTATTTTTTCCATTTTTTTGTTTTGTTTTCTGCATTATTTATTTTCTTTTGTTTTTTGCTTTATTTTTTTAATTCTTTTTGCTTTTAGTTTTAGAAAAATTATTAACTTTCTGTTAGTGCCATTAGTTTTCAAATTTGAAAACACTTTTTTTTGTTTTTTTATTTTCTTTGTTGCTTTATTTATTTTATTTTGCTTCTATTTACAACAAAATACTTATTGTTGCTATTTTTATTTTGTTTCCAGTTTTTTTGTATTTTTTCTGTATTATTTATTTTCTTTTGTTTTTTGCTTTATTTTTTAATTCTTTTTGCTTTTAGGTCAGCAAAATTGTAAACTTTACGTTAGTGCCATTACAAATTTTTTAAAGCATTTCAAATGAACTCTGAAAAAGTTGAAAGTTGGCATGGTATCATAATCTTCAGACATGTCTGTCTTGCCCTCCACTCCCACGATGTCCCTTTTTCTGAAAGAACTATGTGGCGCTTTGGCTCATCGTATGATGTATTCGCTTCCTTATCTTTTCTTTTTCTCGGTCTGGTAGACATGTCCTTCACATAGATAACATGTGCCACATCATTGGCTAGGATGAACGGTTCGTCAGTGTACCCAAGATTTTTCAGATCCACTGTTGTCATTCCGTACTGTGGGTCTACCTGTACCCCGCCTCCAGACAGATTGACCCATTTGCACTTAAACAAAGGAAACTTAAAATCTACTCCGTAGTCAAGTTCCCATATGTCCACTATGTAACCATAATACGTGTCTCTTCCCTTCTCGGTTGTTGCATCATAGCGGACACCGCTGTTTTGGTTGGTGCTCTTTTGATCTTGGTCAATCGTGTAAAATGTATTCCCATTTATCTCGTATCCTTTCCAAATCGTAACAGTCGAAGATGGTCCCCTGGACAACAAGTATAGCTCATCACAAACAGTGTTGTCACCTCTGAGACGTGTTTCCAACCAACTGCTGAAAGTCCTAATGTGTTCACATGTAATCCAGTCGTCGCACTGCTCCGGGTGTTTGGAGCGCAGACTGTTCTTCTGTTCATCGACATACAGGGTCACCAAGGTAGAGTTCTGTAGAACTGTGTAGTGTGCTTGAGACCAAGAATATATGTCCCTGCATATTATTGAGTCCCTTCCAAGCGTGCCTTTTTCAGTCAGTCTCCCCTCATACCGCGATTTAGGGAGACCTATCTTCTTAAGGCCAGGAATGAAGTCAACACAAAACCCGATGACATCCTCTGTTTGATGGCCCATGGAGGTGCTTCCTTCTCGCCTAGCGCGGTTACGGCCATATTTCTTTAGGACTCCCATGAACCTCTCAAAGGGGTACATATTGTGTAGAAATACGGGGCCCAGAATGACAATCTCGTTGACTAGATGAACTAGGACGTGCGTCATGATATTGAAGAAGGATGGTGGGAACACCAGCTCGAAACTGGCAAGACATTGCACCACATCACTCCTTAGCCTTGGTATGATTTCTGGATCGATCACCTTACGAGAGATTGCATTGAGGAATGCACATAGCTTCACAATGGCTAATCGGACGTTTTTCGGTAGAAGCCCCCTCAATGCAACCGGAAGCAGTTGCGTCATAATCACGTCGCAGTCATGAGACTTTAGGTTCTGGAACTTTTTCTCTGGCATATTTATTATTTCCTTTATATTCGACGAGAAGCCAGTCAGGACCTTCATACTAAGCAGGCATTCAAAGAAGATTTCCTTCTCTTCTTTGGTAAGAGCATAGCTGGCAGGACCTTCATATTGCTTTGGAGGCATGCCGTCTTTTTCGTGCAAACGTTGCAGGTCCTCCCGTGCCTCAGCTGTATCTTTTGTCTTTCCATACACGCCCAAGAAGCCTATCAGGTTCACGCAAAGGTTCTTCGACACGTGCATCAAGTCAATTGAAGAGCGGACCTCCGTGTCTTTCCAAAGAGGGTAGGTCCCAAAATATAGATTTCTTCTTCCACATGGGTGCGTGTCCCCGGCGTCATTCGAACAGCTAGTGCGCGGGACCCTTTCCAAAGATTACGTGTAAATCATTGACCATAGCAAATGCGTGATCATCGGGTACGCATGGCGGCTTCCGGTGATCTGCCTCGCCTTTGAAATGCTTGCCTTTCTTTCGACATTGATGGTTGGTCGGAAGAAATCGACGATGGCCCAGGTACACATTCTTCCTGCAGCTTCCCAGGTATATACTTTCGGTGTCAAGTAAACAGTGCGTGCATGCGTGGTATCCCTTGTTTGTCTGTCCTGAAAGGTTACTGAGAGCGGGCCAATCGTTGATGGTCACAAATAGCAACGCCTTTAGGTCAAATTCCTCCTGTTTGTGCTCATCCCACGTACGTACACTATTTCCATTCCACAGCTGTAAAAGTTCTTCAACTAATGGCCTTAGGTACACATCAATATCGTTGCCGGGTTGCTTAGGGCCTTGGATGAGAACTGGCATCATAATGAACTTCCGCTTCATGCACATCCAAGGAGGAAGGTTATACATACATAGAGTCACGGGCCAGGTGTTGTGATTGCTGCTCTCCTCCTCGAAAGGATTAATGCCATCCGCGCTTAAAGCAAACCATACGTTCCGTGGGTCACGTGCAAACTCAGCCCAGTACTTTCTCTAGATTTTTCTCCACTGCGACCCGTCAGCGGGTGCTCTCAACTTCCCGTCTTTCTTACGATCCTCACTGTGCCATCGCATCAACTTGGCATGCTCTCCGTTTCTGAACAGACGTTTCAACCGTGGTATTATAAGAGCATTACCACATCACCTTGGCAGGAACCCTCTTCCCGGGGGGTCGCCGTCAACATCACCAGGTTCATCTCGTCTGATCTTATACCGTAATGCACCGCATAAAGGGCATGCGTTCAGATCCTTGTACGCACCGCGGTAGAGGATGCAGTCATTAGGGCATGCATGTATCTTCTGCACCTCCAATCCTAGAGGGCATACGACCTTCGTTGCTGCGTATGTCTTGTCGGGCAATTCGTTATCCTCTGGAAGCTTCTTCTTCAATATTTTCAGTAGCTTCTCAAATCCTTTGTCCGCACGGCATTCTCTGCCTTCCACTGCAGCAATTCGACGGTACCGAGCTTTGTGTTGCCATCTTCGCAATTGGGGTACAACCCTTTTTTGTGATCCTCTAACATGCAATCGAACTTCAGCTTCTCCTTTTGACTTTCGCATTGCGTCCTTGCATCGACAATGACCCGGCGGAGATCATCGTCATCTGGCACATCGTCTGGTTCCTCTTGATCTTCAGCAGCTTGCCCGTTGCAGCATCATCGTGCACATCGTCTGGTTCCTCTTGATGTTCAGTAGCATCACCGTATTCAGGGGGCACATAGTTGTCATCGTACTCTTCTTCTTTGCCGTCCTCCATCATAACCCCTATTTCTCCGTGCCTCGTCCAAACATTATAGTGTGGCATGAAACCCTTTAAAGCAGGTGGGTGTGAAGGATTTTCCGGTCAGAGTAAGACTTCGTATTCCCACATATAGCGCATGGACAACACATAAAACCATTCTGCTTGTTTTCCTCAGCCACTTCGAGAAAATCATGCACGGCCTTAATGTACTCGGAGGTGTGTCTGTTACCGTACATCCATTGTCGGTTCATCTGCGTGCATTATATATAATTAAGTGTGTCAAAAATCATTACAGAACATCATGAATAGATAACTAAGTGACCAAATTAATATAAGTTCATCATCACGTTAAAACCAAAGTACATACATAGTTCTCATCTTCAAGCGAAAATCATTACAGAGCAACATAAAGCTCTGCAGAGCATCTAAATTATTTAAACCATATATTGAAACTATGTAAAACATTTCAATGCGAAAACAAATGCGATCATAATCGCAACCAAGGTAACAACCGATCCAACGGCATAATGATACCAAGCCTCGGTATGAATGGCATATTTTCTAATCTTCAAGCGCATTGCATCCATCTTGATCTTGTGATCATCGATGACATCCGCAACATGCAACTCCAATATCATCTTCTCCTCCTCAATTTTTCTTATTTTTTCCTTCAAGAAATTGTTTTCTTCTTCAACTAAATTTAACCTCTCGACAATAGGGTCGGTTGGAATTTCCGGTTCAACAACCTCCTAGATAAATAAAATCTATGTCACGTTGGTCGGCATAATTTTCATAAACAATGAATGAACCAATAGTTATGAAAAGATAATATATACCACATCCGAATCATAGACAGGAGAGGGCCGACGGGGGCGGATACCAAAACCATCGCACTATATAAGATGCAATAATAAAAGTAAGAAAATAATACAAGTATCTATCTAAACATACAAGTAAGAATATTTTTCCTTTCAGAAAGAAGATAAGAACAAGAGGCTCACAACGGTGGTGCCGGCGATGAGATCGGCGCGGGTAATCGACGACGGTGAAGACGGGTACGGGGCCTGACGGACCGCTAAACCTAGACAAATATTGAGGAAAATGGAGCTTGGAGGTCGAGCTTGGAGAGGAGAAAGCTTAAGTAGTGTGGCTCGGGCATTCCATCGAACACCTTGTGTGCATAGGACGTGAGCTAGAGCACCACCAAGCCTGCCCCCATATATAAAGGAGCAAGGGGGGGTGCGGCCGGCCTGGAGAGGGCGCGCGCCAGGAGGAGTCCTACTCCCACTGGGAGCAGGACTCCCCCCTTTCCTAGTTGGATTAGGACTTGGGAGGGGGGAATTAGGTGGAGGAGAAGAAGGAAGGGGGGCGCCGCCCCCCTCTACTTGTCCTATTCGGACTGGGGGGAGGGGCTCGCGGCCCAGCCCTGGCCGCCTCTCCTCACTTCCACTAAGGCCCAATAAGGCCCATTAACCTCCTGGGGGGTTCCGGTAACCTCCCGGTACTCCGGTAAAATCCCGATTTCACCCGGAACACTTTCGATATCCAAACATAGGCTTCCAATATATCAATCTTCATGTCTCAACCATTTCAAGACTCCTCGTCATGTCCATGATCACATCCGGGACTCCGAACAACCTTCGGTACATCAAAACATATAAACTCATAGTATAACTGTCATCGAAACGTTAAGCGTGTGGACCCTAGGGTTCGAGAACTATGTAGACATGACCGAGACACGTCTCCGGTCAATAACCAATAGCGGAACCTGGATGCTCATATTGGCTCCCACATATTCTACGAAGATCTCTATCGGTCAGACCGCATAACAACATACGTTGTTCCCTTTGTCATCGGTATGTTACTTGCCCGAGATTCGATCGTCGGTATCTCAATACCTAGTTCAATCTCGTTACCGGCAAGTCTCTTTACTCGTTATGTAATACATCATCCGTAACTAACTCATTAGTTACAATGCTTGCAAGGCTTATAGTGATGTGCATTACTGAGTGGGCCCAGAGATACCTCTCGGACAATCGGAGTGACAAATCCTAATCTCGAAATACGCCAACCCAACAAGTACCTTTGGAAGCACCTGTAGAGCACCTTTATAATCACCCAGTTACGTTTTGATGTTTGGTAGCACACAAAGTGTTCCTCCGGTAAACGGGAGTTGCATAATCTCATAGTCATAGGAACATGTATAAGTCATGAAGAAAGCAATAGCAACATACTAAACGATCGAGTGCTAAGCTAACGGAATGGGTCAAGTCAATCACATCATTCTCCTAATTATGTGATCCCGTTAATCAAATGACAACTCATGTCTATGGCTAGGAAACATAACCATCTTTGATTAACGAGCTAGTCAAGTAGAGGCATACTAGTGACACTGCTTTGTCTATGTATTCACACATGTATTATGTTTCCGGTTAATACAATTGTAGCATGAATAATAAACATTTATCATGAAATAAGGAAATAAATAATAACTTTATTATTGCCTCTAGGGCATATTTCCTTCAGTCTCCCACTTGCACTAGAGTCAATAATCTAGATCACATCGCCATGTGATTTAACATCAATAGTTCACATCACCATGTGATTAACACCCATAGTTCACATCGTCATGTGACCAACACCCAAAGGGTTTACTAGAGTCAATAATCTAGTTCACATCGCTATGTGATTAACACCCAGTGAGTACTAAGGTGTGATCATGTTTTGCATGTGAGAGAAGTTTAGTCAACGGGTCTACCACATTCAGATCCGTATGTATTTTGCAAATTTCTATGTCAACAATGCTCTGCATGGAGTTACTCTAGCTAATTGCTCCCACTTTCAATATGTATCAAGATTGAGACTTAGAGTCATCTGGATCAGTGTAAAATTTTGGAACGACGTAACCCTTTACGACGAACCTTTTGTCACATCCATAATCGAGAAATATATCCTTATTCCACTAAGGATAATTTTGACCGCTGTCCAGTGATCTACTCCTAGATCACTATTGTACTCCCTTGCTAAACACAGTGTAGGGTATACAATAGATCTGGTACACAGCATGGCATACTTTATAGAACCTATGGCTGAGGCATAGGGAATGACTTTCATTCTCTTTCTATCTTATGTCGTGGTCGGGCTTTGAGTCTTACTCAATTTCAAACCTTGTAACACAGGCAAGAACTCTTTCTTTGACTATTCCATTTTGAACTACTTCAAAATCTTGTCAAGGTATGTACTCATTGAAAAAACTTATCAAGCGTCTTGATCTATCTCTATAGATCTTGATGCTCAATATGTAAGTAGCTTCACCGAGGTCTTTCTTTGAAAAAACTCCTTTCAAATACTCCTTTATGCTTTCCAGAAAATTTTACATTATTTCTGATCAACAATATGTCACTCACATATACTTATCAGAAAGGTTGTAGTGCTCCCACTCACTTTCTTGTAAATACAGGCTTCACCGCAAGTCTGTATAAAACTATATGCTTTGATCAACTCATCAAAGCATATATTCCAACTCCGAGATGCTTGCACCAGTCCATAGATGGATCATTTGGAGCTTGCACATTTTGTCAACACCTTTAGGATTGACAAAACCTTCCGTTGCATCATATACACCTCTTCTTTAATAAATCCATTAAGGAATGCAGTTTTGTTTATCCATTTGCCAGATTTCATAAAATGCGGCAATTGCTAACATGATTCGGACAGACTTAAGCATAGATACGAGTGAGAAACTCTCATCGTAGTCTACACCTTGAACTTGTCGAATAGCTTTTGCGACAACTCTTGCTTTGTAGATAGTAACACTACTATCAGCGTCTGTCTTCCTCTTGAAGATCCATTTATTTTCAATGGCTTGCCGATCATCGGGGAATTCCACCAAAGTGTATACTTTGTTTTCACACATGGATCCTATCTCAGATTTCATGGCCTCAAGCCATTTTGGGAATCTGGGCTCATCATCGCTTCCTCATAGTTCACAGGTTCGTCATGGTCTAGTAACATGACTTCTAGAACAGGATTACCGTACCATTCTGGTGCGGATCTTACTCTGGTTGACCTACGAGGTTCGGTAGTAACTTGATCTGAAGTTTCATGATCATCATCATTAACTTCCTCACTAATTCGTGTAGGCATCACTGGAACTGATTTCAGTGATGAGCTACTTTCCAATTCGAGAGAAGGTACAATTACCTCATCAAGTTCTACTTTCCTCCCACTCACTTCTTTCGAGAGAAACTCCTTCTCTAGAAAGGATCCATTCTCAGCAACGAATATCTTGCCTTTGGATCTGTGATAGAAGGTGTACCCAATAGTTTCTTTTGGGTATCCTATGAAGATTTACTTCTCCGATTTGGGTTCGAGCTTATCATGTTGAAACGTTTACACATAAGCATTGCAGTCCCAAACTTTAAGAAACGACAGCTTAGGTTTCTCGCCAAACCATAGTTCATACGGTGTCATCTTCACGGATTTAGATGGTGCCCTGTTTAACGTGAATGTAGCTGTCTCTAATGCATAACCCCAAAACGATAGTGGTAGATCGGTAAGAGACATCATAGATCGCACCATATCTAATAAAGTACAGTTATGACGGTCGGACACACCATTACACTGTGGTGTTCCAGGTGGCGTGAGTAGTGAAACTATTTCACATTGTTTTAACTGAATGCCAAACTCGTAACTCAAATATTTTACTACCATATCGTAGAAACTTTTATTTTCTTGTTACGATGATACTCCACTTCACTCTGAAAATTCTTTGAACTTTTCAAATGTTTCAGACTTGTGTTTCATTAAGTAGATATACCCATATCTGCTTAAATCATCTGTGAAGGTGAGAAAATAACGATATCCGCCACGAGCCTCAACATTCATCGGACCACATACATCTGTATGTATGATCTCCAAAAAATATGTTGCTCTCTCCATAGTACCGGAGAACGGTGTTTTAGTCAGCTTGCCCATGAGGCACGGTTCACAAGTACCAAGTGATTCATAATCAAGTGGTTCCAAAAGTCCATCAGTATGGAGTTTCTTCATGCGCTTTACACCGATATGACCTAAACGGCAGTGCCACAAATAAGTTGCACTATCATTATTAAAATTGCATCTTTTGGCTTCAATATTATGAATATGTGTATCACTACGATCGAGATCCAACAAACCATTTTCATTGGGTGTATGACCATAGAAGGCTTTATTCATGTAAACAGAACAACAATTATTCTCTAATTTAAATGAATAACCATATTGCAATAAACATGATCAAATCATATTCATGCTTAACGAAAACACCAAATAACTCTTATTTAGGTTCAACACTAATCCCGAAAGTATAGGGAGTGTGCGATGATGATCATATCAATCTTGGAACCACTTCCAACACACATCGTCACTACACCCTTAACTAGTCTCTGTTTATTCTGCAACTCCCGTTTCAAGTTACTACTCTTAGCAACTGAACCAGTATCAAATACCGAGGTGTTGCTATAAACACTAGTAAAGTACACATCAATAACATGTATATCAAATATACCTTTGTTCACTTTGCCATCCTTCTTATCCGCCAAATACTTGGGGTAGTTCCGCTTCCAGTGACCAGTCCCTTTGCAGTAGAAGCACTTAGTCTCAGGCTTAGGTCCAGACCTGGGCTTCTTCACTTGAGCAGCAACTTTCTTGTCGTTCTTCTTGAAGGTCCCCTTTTTCCCTTTGCCCTTTTTGTTGAAACTAGTGATCTTGTCAACCATCAACACTTGATGTTTTTCTTTGATTTCTACCTTCGCCGATTTTAGCATCGCGAAGAGTTTAGGAATTGTTTTCATCATCCCTTGCATATTATAGTTCATCACGAAGTTCTAGTAACTTGGTGATAGTGACTAGAGAACTTTGTCAATTACTATCTTATCTGGAAGATTAACTCCCACTTGATTCAAGCAATTGTAGTACTCAGACAATATGAGCACATGCTCACTGGTTGAGCTATTCTCCTCCATCTTGTAGGAAAAGTACTGTCTGAGGTCTCAAACCTCTCGACACGGGCATGAGTATGAAATACCAATTTCAACTCTTGGAACATCTTATATTCTTCGTGGCGTTCAAAACATTTTTGAAGTCCCATTTCTAAGCCGTAAAGCATGGTGCACTTAACTATCAAGTAGTCATCATACCAAGCTTTTGTCAAAATGTTCATAACGTCTGCATCTGCTCCTGCAATAGGTCTGTCACCTAGCGGTGCATCAAGGACATAATTCTTCTGTGCATCAATGAGGATAAACCTCAGATCACGGATCCAATCCGCATCATTTCTACTGAGGGAGTCCCGGATTAGGGGGTGTCCGGATAGCCGGACTATGACCTTTGGCTGGACTCCTGGACTATGAAGATACAAGATTGAAGACTTCGTCCCGTGTCCGGATGGGACTTTCCTTGGCGTGGAAGGCAAGCTTGGCGATACGGATATGTAGATCTCCTACCATTGTAACTGACTCTGTGTAACCCTAACCATATTCGGTGTCTATATAAACTGGGGGGTTTTAGTCCATAGGACGAACAACAATCATACCATAGGCTAGCTTCTAGGGTTTAGCCTCTCTGATCTCGTGGTAGATCTACTCTTGTACTACCCATATCATCAATATTAATCAAGCAGGAGTAGGGTTTTACCTCCATCGAGAGGACCCGAACCTGGGTAAAAACATCGTGTCCCTTGTCTCCTGTTACCATCCGCCTAGACGCACAGTTCGGGACCCCCTACCCGAGATCCGCCGGTTTTGACACCGACATTGGTGCTTTCTTTGAGAGTTCCTCTTAGTCGTCATCTTTAGGCTCGATGGCTCCTCCGATCATCAATAACGATGCGCTCCAGGGTGAGACTTTTCTCCCCAGACAGATCTTCGTATTCGGTGGCTTTGCACTGCGGGCCAATTCGCTTGGCCATCTGGAGCAGATTGAAAGCTACGCCCCTGGCCATCAGGTCAGATTTGGAAGTTTGAACTACACGGCTGACATCCGCGGAGACTTATCTTCGGCGGGTTCGAGCCACACCAAGCGCCACAAGACCGCCATCACGAGGGGCATGATCTAGCTCTGCCGCTGAACAGTGTCCTGGAGGCCGCACCAGAGTCCGCTCCGACCTTTAGCTCGGAGCCGACTGCGCCAATCGAGGACGGGTGGCTGGACACCGCCTCGGGGGCTATGATCTCTACGGCGATCGGGCCATACATCTACCCCGTCCTTTGCGAAGCTCGTAACTCCAAGGTGCCGGACTCCTCTCTGGACTCCGAGCCTTCCGCGCCCCTGCCAATCGAATCCGATTGGGCGCCGATCATGGAATTCACTGCCGCGGACATCTTTCAAAGACTCGCCCTTTGGCGACATTCTGAATTCACTAAAGTCTCTCTCTTTATCAAGAGAGCCCTGGCCGGATTATGGTCAGGAAGGCTGGGATGCGGACGACGAAGAAAATCAAAGCCCACCCACCACCCACTTTGTAGCCACTATCGATGATTAACCGACATGCTCGACTTCGACTCCGAAGACATCGACGGTATGGACGACGATGCAGGAGACGGCCAAGAACCAGCGCCCACAGGACACTGGAAGGCCACCTCGTCATACGACATATACATGGTGGACATCCCAAAAGATGGGAATGGCGATGGAACAGCGGAGGATGACCCCTCCAAGAAACAGCCTAAGCGCCGGCGTCAGCGGCGCCGCTCTAAATCCCGCCACGAGAGACAATAACACCCAGGACAGTGCCGGAGACAACCCCCTCCAGCAAGATTCAGCGCAACAGGATGGAGAAGCCAGCCCTCATGAGAGAGCGGCAGAAAAAGAGGTAGAGGACGATAATTACATGCCTCCCTCAGAAGATGAGGCCTCGACGACGACGAGTTCGTCGTGCCCAAGGATCCCGTCGAACAAGAGCGTTTCAAACGCAGGCTCATGGCCACGGCAAGCAGCCTCAAGAAAAAGCAGCAACAGCTTAGAGCTGACCAAGACTTTCTAGCTGACAGATGGACTAAAGTCCTTGCGGCTGAAGAGTATGAACTCGAGCGCCCCTCCAAGAGCTACCCAAGACGCAGGGTGCTACCCCGATTAGAGGAGGAAGCACCCAAACCTACATCACCAGTGCATGATATGGCTGACCGGCCACCTCGTGGCCGCGACAGAGAGGCCTCTCAGCCCTCAACTCAAGCCGCACCCCGTCGCCGCTCAAAAAATACAAAGGCGCGGGGAAATGCACCAGACCTGCGAGATATATTGGAGGACAAGGCAAGGCAAACAAGATCGATCTATGGATCACGTGGGCGCCCCGACACGCGTGATTTACAATCACACCGGATATGGCAACTCGGCCGGGCGAACACGATGAGACAAAGCTCATTTGGGCTGCGTCGTGATATAGCCCAATCTGAGAGGCACCGTACACCCACTATGCTTCACAGATGAAGTGATGGATCATCAAATCCTTGAGGGTTTCAAACCCGTAAACATTGAATCATACGATGGCACAACAGATCCTGCAGTTTGGATCGAGGACTATCTCCTTCACATCCACATGGCCCGCGGTGATGATCTACACGCCATCAAATACCTCCCACTCAAGCTTAAAGGACCAGCCCGGCATTGGCTTAACAGCTTGCCAGCAGAGTCAATTGGTTGTTGGGAAGACCTGGAAGCCGCATTCCTCGACAATTTCCAGGCCACATATGTGCGACCACCAGACGCCGATGACCTAAGCCACATAATTCAGCAGCCAGAGGAATCGGCCAGACAATTATGGACACGGTTCCTAACCAAGAAAAATCAAATCGTCGATTGTCCGGATGCCGAGGCCCTTGCAGCCTTCAAACACAACATCCGCGACGAGTGGCTTGCCCGGCACCTAGGACAGGAAAAGCCGAAATCCATGGCAGCCCTCACAACACTCATGACCCGCTTTTGCGCGGGAGAGGACAGCTGGCTAGCTCGTAGTAACAACATGACCAAGAGCCCTGGTAATTCGGATACCAAGGACAGCGATCACAGTCGCGTCGCAACAAGCACAAGCGCCGCGATTAACGGCGATAATGCCGAGGATCTGGCGGTCAATGCCGGATTTAGAGGCTCTAAACCGGTCAGTGAAAAAGCCATTTAAAAGAAATACTCGGGCCTGTCCAATTTGGACTGAATACCTGATCGCCGTGCGGATACATGGCACTTCGAAGTTACCAATCACACCAACAGGATTGTTGGGTGCTCAAGCGAGCAGGCAAGTTAAATGCCGAAAACAATGACAAGGGCTGCATAGCGATGACGAGGAGGAGCCCGGCCGCCCGAACAATAGAGGACAGAAGGGCTTTCCCCGCAAGTGCGGACGGTGAACATGATATACGCAACCCACATACCCAAAAGGGAGCGGAAGCGTGCACTAAGGGGCGATATGCGATGGAGCCGTCGCCCCAAAGTTCAACCCTGGTCTTCCTGCCCGATCACTTTTGATCGAAGGGACCACCCCACTAGCATCCTCCATGGCAGATTCGCCGCATTAGTTCTAGACCCAATCATTGACGGATTTCATCTCACTAGAGTCCTAATGGACGGCGGCAGCCTGAACCTGCTTTATCAGGACACAGTGCGCAAAATGGGCATAGACCCATCAAGGATTAAACCCGAAAGACGACCTTTAAAAGGCGTCATACCAGGTGTAGAGGCCAACTGCAGGCTCGCCACACTTGAAGTGGTCTTAGGATCCCGGATAACTTCCGAGCGAGGAGTTAATCTTCGACATAGTCCTGTTCCACAGCGGCTATCACGCCTTTGCTCGGACGAACCGCATTTGCAAAGTTCAATGCAGTGCCGCACTACGCATATCTCAAGCTCAAGATGCCAGGTCCTCGAGGAGTCATTACGGTCAATGGAAACACCGAACGCTCTCTCCGGACGGAGGAGCATATGGCGGCCCTCGCGGCGGAAGTACAAAGCAGCCTCTTAAGGCAATTCTCGAGCCCGGCTATTAAACGTCCGGACACCGTCAAGCGCACCCGGAGTAACCTACAACAAGACCGCCTGGCACGTTCCGAGCATGCATAGCAATGCGGCCCAAGCCCCAGCCCTCGCGAAATTGCGAAACCAGTACTACGCGTACATAATTACGCTCTGGAAATACCATGGGCATAGGGGAAGGGGCACGACCACGGCATGCCCAGAATGTGGCTCAACCGCACCAGGGGCTCCCGATTGTGTCATTCTTTTCTTCTTTCTTTTTACTTTCAGGACTCCGTTCTCACGAAGCCCTGTCCAGCATTAGAATCGCCGAACACACGATGCAACAGCCAGGGAAGCAGAAAGCTACGTCGAGTGTCCAGGTGGTCTCTGTTACGAGCAATATATCTGTTTTACACACCATCCCGTGGCTTACCCCTGGAGGGTAACATGTTAAAAAGTCCCGTCCCTTGCTTATCGTGACTATTTGTATCGTTCTCCTCTTCGCAGCCCTTTTGAATAAACAATATATAGCTTCTGCCTATTATTGAATTCCCTTTTTTCTATATATATATGTTCATTTATGACATTGTGCAACCGTACACTTTGGTACGGGCAATACACCACGGGCTTAAGTACCCCATAACATGGTGTGATAAGTCCGAACACTTTCACAAGTGCGTCACCCCGAACTTATAGCATTATATGCATCGGCTCCGAATCATGTCTTGGGTCAATAGTTGGGTTTGCCCGGCTCCCATGTTTTGGTACCTTACGTTCCGTTATATCGGCTAAGGTAGGCTGGGAGAACCACCGCGAGTGTGCCCCGGTTGAGCTGGGTTAAGCACCTCAGTGGAAAGCTAAAACTGACCGTCATGATAGGGCGAGAGCCGGTCGCTGTTCGAGAGGTTTTCGAGTCCCTAAAGACTTATGCCGCTTAGAGCGAGGAGTCGGCATTGTCCGGCCTAAGGCGTGGATAGCGCCCCGAACTCGGTCTTCCGAATACTAGGGGCTTCGCCGAAATTTAAAATTATAGAATTCTATGGCTAAGTGAGAGTGTTCAAGCATTATAGTCCGGTTGCCTTGTTCGCTGCGTTGAGCGCCTCCCTCGAAGGACCCAAGAATGGGAAAAAGAGCGCTCAAGTTTATCCCGAACACCCCAGCACTCGTGGCATGGGGGCTGAAGCCGACGACTCGCCATCTCTCAAATTTAATAAACGGCCGCACATAAGGTAATATTTTAAATTCAAAAGTGTTGCTTCGCGCATATGAACAAGTTTTCAGCGCACAGGATAACAAATGCGAGTCTACTAAAAAATTATATCTTTGGAGCATTCATCCGCTATAAGGTGTGCACCCTTCAGGACGCACTCATAATACTTTTTAGGCTTGCGATGCTCCTTCTTCGGTGGTGGTCCGACAGTCACAAGCTTCTCAGCGTCAATCTTGCCACAGTGCACCTTAGCAAGGGCAAGGGCCCTACGCGCACCTTCGATGCAGATGGAGCGCTTGATGAATTCAACCCATGGACAAAGGCCCACCAGCCGCCTCACCAGCCCAAGTAGCTCCTGTGCATGGCTTCCTTAGGCCACAGCCGAACTATGAGGCCTTTCATGGCCTGTTCGGCCACCTTATGGAGCTCGACCAGCTGCTTCAACTGGTCGCTTAAGGGCACGGATGTCCGGCCTCAAGATACCGAGACCGTAACACCTTCTCCATCGAGCTTCCTCCTTCGCTCGGTAGAATGCGGCAGCATCAGCCACATCAAGGCAGATCTGCGAATGCTCTGGAGAGCTCCGGATTCGGGTAAGTAACAGATAATTCACTTTCACATGCTTGCTTTGCATATAGAATGCCTTACCCGCCGCTATCTTCTTCATCGCCTCAATCTCCTAGAGGGCTTTTTTGGCTTCGGCCTTAGCGGCCTTGGCGCTCTCAAGGGCCGAGGCGAACTCGGACTCTCGAGTCTTTGAGTCACGCTCCAAACTCTCGTGTTTTTCCACAAGAGCCTGGAGCTCTTGCCGCACCTCCGCGACCCGCGCCTCCTGCTTCTCTCGCTCGATGCGCTCTGCGGCCGCATTGCTTTCGGCCTTGGACACCGCTTCCTTCAGGGTCACCACCTCGTTCGTGGCCCCTGCAATATTCACGTTATTCCTGTCATTTTTTGCAAACACGTATTTTAAATACTCCCATAAGGTATTACTTACCTTCCTTGTCCGCGAGCTGCTTTTTGGCAAGTCCGAGCTCGTTCTCGGACCGCTGGAGGCTCTGCTTTAATGCATCAACCTCCGCAGTCAGTGCAGCAGAGGTCAGCAGCGCGGCCTGCATTCCCATATTGGCATACTTATGTTAGACTCCTGCGTATATCTTTTAGATCCTCAGTTCGGCTTTTCTTTCCGAACACCAAACTGAGCATCAGGGGCTACTGTCTATGCGGTAATATTTTACATATCTTAAATACATACCTCAAAGCCTGTTAGAAGGCTGGCACAGGCTTCAGTCAGCCCGCTCTTGGCGGACTGAACTTTCTGGATCACCGCACTCATAACAGTGCGGTGCTCCTCGTCGATGGAAGTGTCGTTAAGCGCCTCCATCAAATCATCCGGTGCCTCCGGTTGGACAGAGGTCACCGGCGTCGCAGTCTTGCCCTTCTTACGAAGGGGTCGACTGTCGGACTCCGGAACCACTGAAGGTTCCGGTACGGAGTCCGGCACAGGACCGGACTTGAAGCCCTTCAGGGTTTTATCCCCTTTGAGCCCGGGTTCTGGGAGTTCGCCTTGCGGCGCATCCAGGGCCACCTCCTCCTGGCTGGGCCCCTTTTTGGACTCCACCCTGGCGTCATCCGCGGCGGGAGGAGACGAGGCGGTCGAAAGTGAGGTGATATTCACCTCCGACGAATCCAGGGAGCCGCTCGACGAATCGTCGAGCTCGTCCTTGGGCGGGTTGCACGGTTATACTTGGCATTAGACGATGTTGTGCGACAAATGGAACGCCATGAGTTATTCTGGTGTCCAGACACTTACGATTTCGCCAGGGGCTTGGTCCTTGGTGCCCACCCCTCTTCGCCGTCATCGGCATTGGCGGTGTAGTCCGGAGGAAGGGTCCTTCCCTTCTTGGACCCTCCGGCCTCCCCAGTTGGGGCGGCCTTCCTTTTCTTCTCTCCCCCCGCTGGGGGAGAGGCCTCTTTTTCCTCCTCCTCGTCTTCGTGGGGGGAGTCCGCCTGAGTCATCGGACGATGAGTCCGACAGCTGGCGCCGAACTCCTTCGTGTTCCCGTGGCCTTCTACTTGGCCGACATCTCCGGCACCACGTAAGAGGTGCCGGAACCAGCAGCCCTGACAAGCGGGCGTCCGCTGGGTCTTCGGCAAGGAGCCGGACAAAGAATCTGTCCGGACATCTTCAACCAGTCTGTCAAAGGTGAGGGAGTTTTAGATCCCGCAAAGAGTCAAACTATGAAAAAAAGAGTCCCGTAAAGGGTAAAATAACTTACCTCGCTGGCTTGATGCTGCGAGCTAAATCCGCGATCTTCGGTAGCGGATGCGGGAGCTTCGGCGCCCTTGAACAGCACCTTCCAGGCATCTTCGTACGTGGTGTCGAAGAGCCGGCTCAAGGCTCGGTGTTGTGCCGGATCAAACTCCCACAAGTTGAAGGCACGTTGCTGGCATGGGAGAATCCAGCGGATGAGCATCACCTGGATTACGTTGACAAGCTTGAGATTCTTGTCCACCAGGTTTCGGACGCAGGTTTGGAGTCCGGTCAGCTCTTCCGAATTACCCCACGTCAGGCCCGTCTCTTTCCATGAGGTAAGCCGTGTAGGGAAGCCAGATCGGAATTCGGGGGCCGCCGCCCATTGAGAGTCGCGCGGCTCGGTGATGTAGAACCACCCCAATTGCCACCCCTTTATGGTCTCCACAAAGGAGCCCTCGAGCCATAGGACGTTGGCCATCTTGCCCACCATGGCACCTCCGCACTCTGCTTGGCGGCCGCCCACTACCTTCGGCTTGACATTGAAGGTCTTCAGCCATAAGTCAAGTGGGGATGAATGCAGAGGAAGGTTCGCACACCCATTTATAAACGCCGAGATGTTGAGGACGAAATTGGGGCCAGATCATGGAAATCTAGGTCGAGTAGAACATGAGCCCCGGACGAATGGGTGAAGTGGAAACCCTAGTCCCATGGAGGAAGTGGGGGAGGAACACCACCCTCTCATGGGGCCTGGGGGTGGGGATGAGCTGCCCCTTGTTGGGGAGCCTATGCGTGATGTCGCCGGACAAGTATCCAGCCTTCCGCAGCTTTTTGATGTGCCCCTCCGTGACGGAGGAGGCCATCCACTTGCCTCCCGCTCCGGACATAGTTGGAGAAGGTTGAGGTGGGATGTGTGGACTTGGGCACTGGAGCTCGAGTGCGCGGAAATGGATAAGCAAAGGGGAAGAAGGCGTGTGTGAAAAAGTGGATCCTTATCCCCTTATATGGACGGACAAAGCTATGCGTCCCCACCGGCCTGATAAAACTCGCTTATCTCCCAAGCGCCGTAATCAATGGCGTGGTTGGGTTACCCACGCCCGTATTGATGAGAATCCTGGAATAAGGGGACACGACCTCTGCTTTGACAAGACGTGCCAAGGAAACCGCCTCGCTAAACGCGCTGAGGTGGGACAGTAAAAACGATTCGAATGAAGGCTTGGTCGTGGTGTGATGTCACGCTGCGGAATACGTCAGCAGATTGAACTTGTGTAAATATTGTTCTCTCTACGGTGGTATGTGGAACTTATTTTGCAGAGCCGGACACTATCCTTGTGTTCAAAATCTTCTATGAAGTATTCGGAGGAGGAACCCTCCTTGCAATGCCGAAGACAATATGCGCGCTAGACTCGTCGTCATTGAAGCCTGGTTCAGGGGCTACTGAGGGAGTCCCGAATTAGGGGGTGTCCGGATAGCCGGACTATGACCTTTGGCCGGACTCCTGGACTATGAAGATACAAGATTGAAGACTTCGTCCCGTGTTCGGATGGGACTTTCCTTGGCGTCGAAGGCAAGCTTGGCGATACGGATATGTAGATCTCCTACCATTGTAACCGACTCTGTGTAACCCTAACCCTATTCGGTGTCTATATAAACCGGAGGGTTTTAGTCCATAGGACGATCAACAATCATACCATAGGCTAGCTTCTAGGGTTTAGCCTCTCTGATCTCGTGGTAGATCTACTCTTGTACTACACATATCATCAATATTAATCAAGCAGGAGTAGGGTTTTACCTCCATCGAGAGGGCCCGAACCTGGGTAAAAACATCGTGTCCCTTGTCTCCTGTTACCATCCGTCTAGACGCATAGTTCGGGACCCCCTACCCGAGATCCGCCGGTTTTGACACCGACAGCTACTAACATCTTTCAACTTAGTTTTCTCTAGGAACATATAAAAAATAAATTGGGAGCAACATCGCGAACTATTGATCTACAACATAGATATGCTAATACTACCAGGACTAAGTTCATGATAAATTTAAGTCCAATTAATCATATTACTTAAGAACTCCCACTTAGATAGACATCCCTCTAATCCTCTAAGTGATCACGTGATCCATATCAACTAAACCATGCCTGATCATCACGTGAGATGGAGTAGTTTCAATGATGAACATCACTATGTTGATCATATCTACTATATGATTCACGATCGACCTTTCGGTCTCCGTGTTCCGAGGCCATATCTGTTATATGCTAGGCTCGTCAAGTTTAACCTGAGTATTCCGCGTGTGCAACTGTTTTGCACCCGTTATATTTGAACGTAGAGCCTATCACACCCGATCATCACGTGGTGTCTCAGCATGAAGAACTTTAGCAACGGTGCATACTCAGGGAGAACACTTACACTTTGATAATTTAGTGAGGGATCATCTTATAATGCTACCGTCAATCAAAGCAAGATATGATGCATAAAAGATAAACATCACATGCAATCAATATAAGTGATATGATATGGCCATCATCATCTTGTGCTTGTGATCTCCATCTCCGAAGCACCGTCATGATCACCGTCGTCACCGGCGCGACACCTTGATCTCCATCGTAGCACCATTGTCGTCTCGCCAATCTTATGCTTCTACGACTATCGCTTCCGCTTAGTGATAAAGTAAAGCATTACAGGGCGATTGCATTGCATACAATAAAGAGACAGCCATATGGCTCCTGCCAGTTGCCGATAACTTGGTTACAAAACATGATCATCTCATACAATAAAATTTAGCATCATGTCTTGACCATATCACATCACAACATGCCCTGCAAAAACAAGTTAGACGTCCTCTACTTTGTTATTGCAAGTTTTACGTGGCTGCTACGGGCTTAGCAAGAACCGTTCTTACCTACGCATCAAAACCACAACGATAGTTTGTGAAGTTGGTGTTGTTTTAACCTTCGCAAGGACCGGGCGTAGCCACACTCGGTTCAACTAAAGTTGGAGAAACTGACACCCGCCAGCCACCTATGTGCATAGCACGTCAGTAGAACCAGTCTCGCGTAAGCGTACGCGTAATGTCGGTCCGGGCCGCTTCATCCAACAATACTGCCGAACCAAAGTATGACATGTTGGTAAGCAGTATGACTTATATCACCCACAACTCACTTGTGTTCTACTCGTGCATATGACATCTACGCATAAAACCAGGCTCTGATGGCACTGTTGGGGAACGTTGTAATTTCAAAAAAATTCCTACACACACGCAAGATCATGGTGATGCATAGCAACGAGAGGGGAGAGTGTTGTCTACGTATTCTCATAGACCGAAAGTGGAAGCGTTAGCACAACGCGGTTGATGTAGTCGTATGTCTTCATGATCCGACCGATCAAGTACCGAACGCACGGCACCTCCGAGTTCAAAACACGTTCAGCCCGATGACATCCCTCGAACTCTGATCCAGCCGAGCGTTGAGGGAGAGTTTCGTTAGCACGACGGCGTGGTGATGATGTTGATGTTCTACCGACGTAGGGCTTCGCCTAAGCACCGCTACAGTATTATCGAGGTGGACTATGGTGGAGGGGGGCACCGCACACGGCTAAAAGATCAAACAGATCAATTGTTGTGCCTATGGGGTGCTCCCCTGCCCCCGTATATGAAGGAGCAAGGGGGGGTGCGGCCGGCCTGGAGAGGGGGCGCGCCAGGAGGAGTCCTACTCCCACTGGTAATAGGACTCCCCCCTTTCCGAGTTGGATTAGGACTTGGGAGGGGGAAAGAGGTGGAGGAGAAGAAGGAAGGGGCGGCGTCGCCCCCTCTCCTTGTCCTATTCGGACTAGGGGGGGATGGGTGCGCGGCCCAGCCCTGGCCGCCTCTCCTCTCTTCCACTATGGCCAACTAAGGCCCATTAACCTCCCGGGGGGTTCCGGTAACCTCCCGGTACTCCGGTAAAATCCTGATTTCACCCGGAACACTTCCGATATCCAAACATAGGCTTCCAATATATCAATCTTCATGTCTCAACCATTTCAAGACTCCTCGTCATGTCCGTGATCACATCCGGGACTCCGAACAACCTTCGGTACATCAAAACATATAAACTCATAATATAACTGTCATCGAAACGTTAAGCGTGCGGACCCTACGGGTTCGAGAACTATGTAGACATGACCGAGACACGTCTCCGGTTAATAACCAATAGCGGAACCTGGATGCTCATATTGGCTCCCACATATTCTACGAAGATCTTTATCGGTCTGACCGCATAACAACATACGTTGTTCCCTTTGTCATCGGTATGTTACTTGCCCGAGATTCGATCGTCGGTATCTCAATACCTAGTTCAATCTCGTTACCGGCAAGTCTCTTTACTCGCTCCGTAATACATCATCCCGCAACTAACTCATTAGTTACAATGCTTGCAAGGCTTATAGTGATGTGCATTACCGAGTGGGCCCAGAGATACCTCTCCGACAATCGGAGTGACAAATCCTAATCTCGAAATACGCCAACCCAACAAGTACCTTTGGAAGCACCTGTAGAGCACCTTTTTAATCACCCATTTACGTTGTGGCGTTTGGTAGCACACAAAGTGTTCCTCCGGTAAACGGGAGTTGCATAATCTCATAGTCATAGGAACATGTATAAGTCATGAAGAAAGCAATAGCAACATACTAAATGATCGAGTGCTAAGCTAACGGAATGGGTCAAGTTAATCACATCATTCTCCTAATGATTTGATCCCGTTAATCAAATGACAACTCATGTCTATGGCTAGGAAACATAACCATCTTTGATTAACGAGCTAGTCAAGTAGAGGCATACTAGTGACACTCTGTTTGTCTATGTATTCACACATGTATTATGTTTCCGGTTAATAAAATTCTAACATGAATAATAAACATTTATCATGAAATAAGGAAATAA
Organism: Aegilops bicornis; assembly: GCA_021605145.1. Lineage (NCBI taxonomy): Eukaryota > Viridiplantae > Streptophyta > Magnoliopsida > Poales > Poaceae > Aegilops > Aegilops bicornis. The sequence continues at coordinate 835,825,665 of CM038675.1, forward strand.
ATAATAACTTTATTATTGCCTCTAGGCTGAACATGTGCTGAACTCAGAGGTGATGTGCGTTCGGTACTTGATCGGTCGGATCATGAAGACGTACGACTACATCAACCGCATTGTGCTAACGCTTCCGCTTTCGGTCTACGAGGGTACGTAGACAACACTCTCCCCTCTCGTTGCTATGCATCACCATGATCTTGCGTGTGCGTAGGAATTTTTTTGAAATTACTACGTTCCCCAACAGTGGCATCCGAGCCTGGTTTTATGCGTAGATGTCATATGCACGAGTAGAACACAAGTGAGTTGAGGGCGATATAAGTCATACTGCTTACCAACATGTCATACTTTGGTTCGGCGGTATTCTTGGATGAAGCGGCCCGGACCGACATTACGCGTACGCTTACGCGAGACTGGTTCTACCGATGTGCTATGCACATAGGTGGCTGGCGGGTGTCAGTTTCTCCAACTTTAGTTGAACCGAGTGTGGCTACGCCCGGTCCTTGTGAAGGTTAAAACAACACCAACTTGACAAACTATCGTTGTGGTTTTGATGCGTAGGTAAGAACGGTTCTTGCTAAGCCCGTAGCAGCCACGTAAAACTTGCAACAACAAAGTAGAGGACGTCTAACTTGCTTTGGAAGGGCATGTTGTGATGTGATATGGTCAAGACATGATGCTAAATTTTATTGTATGAGATGATCAAGTTTTGTAACCAAGTTATCGGCAACTGGCAGGAGCCATATGGTTGTCGCTTTATTGTATGCAATGCAATCGCCCTGTAATGCTTTACTTTATCACTACGCGGTAGCGATAGTCATAGAAGCATAAGATTGGCGAGACGACAACGATGCTACGATGGAGATCAGGGTGTCGCGCCGGCAACGATGGTGATCATGACGGTGCTTCGGAGATGGAGATCACAAGCACAAGATGATGATGGCCATATCATATCACTTATATTGATTGCATGTGATGTTTATCTGTTATGCATCTTATCTTGCTTTGATTGACGGTAGCATTATAAGATGATCCCTTACTAAATTATCAAAGTATAAGTGTTCTCCCTGAGTATGTACCGTTTGGAAAGTTCTTCGTGCTGAGACACCACGTGATGATCGGGTGTGATAGGCTCTAGTTCAAATACAACGGGTGCAAAACAGTTGCACACGCGGAATACTCAGGTTAAACTTGACGAGCCTAGCATATAACAGATATGGCCTCGGAACACGGAGACCGAAAGGTCGGCGTGAATCATATAGTAGATATGATCAACATAGTGATGTTCACCATTGAAACTACTCCATCTCACGTGATGATCGGACATGGTTTAGTTGATTTGGATCACGTGATCACATAGAGGATTAGAGGGATGTCTATCTAAGTGGGAGTTCTTAAGTAATATGATTAATTGAACTTAAATTTATCATGAACTTAGTACCTGATAGTATCTTGCTTGTCTATGTTGATTGTAGATAGATGGCTCGTGCTTTGTTCCGTTGAATTTTAATGCGTTCTTTGAGAAAGCAAAGTTGAAAGATGATGGTAGCAATTACACGGACTGGGTCCGTAACTTGAGGATTATCCTCATTGCTGCACAGAAGAATTACGTCCTGGAAGCACCGCTAGGTGCCAGGCCTGCTGCTGATGCAACTGACGACGTTAAGAACGTCTGGCAGAGCAAAGCTGATGACTACTCGATAGTTCAATGTGCCATGCTTTACGGCTTAGAATCGGGACTTCAACGATGTTTTGAACGTCATGGAGCATATGAGATGTTCGGATTGAGAGATATGAAGTCTCCAATAAGTTCTACAGCTGCAAGATGGAGGAGAATAGTTATGTCAGTGAGCATATACTCAAAATGTCTGGGTATAATAATCACTTGATTCAACTGGGAGTTAATCTTCCGGATGATAGCGTCATTGACAGAATTCTCCAATCACTGCCACCAAGCTACAAGAGCTTCTTGATGAACTATAACATGCAAGGGATGGATAAGACGATTCCCGAGCTCTTCGCAATGCTAAAAGCTGCGGAGGTAGAAATCAAGAAGGAGCATCAAGTGTTGATGGTCAATAAGACCACCAGTTTCAAGAAAAAGGGCAAAGGGAAGAAGAAGGGGAACTTCAAGAAGAACAGCAAGCAAGTTGCTGCTCAGGAGAAGAAACCCAAGTCTGGACCTAAGCCTGAAACTGAGTGCTTCTATTGCAAGCAGACTGGTCACTGGAAGCGGAACTGCCCCAAGTATTTGGCGGATAAGAAGGATGGCAAGGTGAACAAAGGTATATGTGATATACATGTTATTGATGTGTACCTTACTAATGCTCGCAGTAGCACCTGGGTATTTGATACTGGTTCTGTTGCTAATATTTGCAACTTGAAGCAGGGGCTACGGATTAAGCGAAGATTGGCTAAGGACAAGGTGACGATGCATGTGGGAAATGGTTCCAAAGTCGATGTGATCGCGGTCGGCACGCTACCTCTACATCTACCTTCGGGGTTAGTTTTAGACCTAAATAATTGTTATTTGGTGCCAGCGTTGAGCATGAACATTATATCTGGATCTTGTTTGATGCGAGACAGTTATTCATTTAAATCATAGAATAATGGTTGTTCTATTTATATGAGTAATATCTTTTATGGTCATGCACCCTTGAAGAGTGGTCTATTTTTGATGAATCTCGATAATTGTGATACACATATTCATAATGTTGAAGCGAAAAGATGCAAAGTTGATAATGATAGTGCAACTTATTTGTGGCACTGCTGTTTAGGTCATATCGGTGCAAAGCGCGTGAAGAAACTCCATACTGATGGACTTTTGAAACCACTTGATTATGAATCACTTGGTACTTGCGAACCGTGCCTCATGGGCAAGATGACTAAAACGCCGTTCTCCGGTACTATGGAGAGAGCAACAGATTTGTTGGAGATCATACATACAGATGTATGTGGTCCGATGAATGTTGAGGCTCGTGGCGGATATCGTTATTTTCTCACCTTCACAGATGATTTAAGCAGATATGGGTATATCTACTTAATGAAGCATAAGTCTGAAACATTTGAAAAGTTCAAAGAATTTCAGAGTGAAGTTGAAAATCATCATAATAAGAAAATAAAGTTTCTACGATCTGATCGTGGAGGAGAATATTTGAGTTATGAGTTTGGTCTACATTTGAAACAATGCGGAATAGTTTCGCAACTCACGCCACCCGGAACACCACACCGTAATGGTGTGTCCGAACGTCGTAATCATACTTTACTAGATATGGTGCGATCTATGATGTCTCTTACTGATTTACCGCTATCATTTTGGGGTTATGCTTTAGAGACGGCCGCATTCACGTTAAATAGGGCACCATCAAAATCCGTTGAGACGACGCCTTATGAACTGTGGTTTGGCAAGAAACCAAAGTTGTCGTTTCTTAAAGTTTGGGGCTTTGATGCTTATGTGAAAAAGCTTCAACCTGATAAGCTCGAACCCAAATTGGAGAAATGTGTCTTCATAGAATACCGAAAGGAGACTGTTGGGTACACCCTCCTCTATCACAGATCCGAAGGCAAGACTTTTGTTGCTAAATTCGGAATCTTTCTAGAGAAGGAGTTTCTCTCGAAAGAAGTGAGTGGGAGGAAAGTAGAACTTGATGAAGTAACTGTATCTGCTCCCTTATTGGAAAGTAGTTCATCACAGAAACCGGTTTCTGCGACACCTACACCAATTAGTGAGGAAGTTAATGATGATGATCATGAAACTTCAGATCAAGTTGTTACTGAACCTCGTAGTTCAACCAGAGTAAGATCCGCACCAGAGTGGTACGGTAATCCTGTTCTGGAAGTCATGTTACTAGACCATGATGAACCTACGAACTATGAAGAAGCGATGGTGAGCCCAGATTCCGCAAAATGGCTTGAGGCCATGAAATCTGAGATGGGATCCATGTATGCGAACAAAGTGTGGACTTTGGTTGACTTGCCCGATGATCGGCAAGCAATTGATAATAAATGGATTTTCAAAAAGAAGACTGACGCTGACGGTAATGTTACTGTCTACAAAGCTCGACTTGTTGCGAAAGGTTTTCGACAAGTTCAAGGGATTGACTACGATGAGACCTTCTCACCCGTAGCGATGCTTAATTCTGTCCGAATCATGTTAGCAATTGCCGCATTTTATGATTATGAAATATGGCAGATGGATGTCAAAACTGCATTCCTGAATGGATTTCTGGAAGAAGAGTTGTATATGATGCAACCGGAAGGTTTTGTCGATCCAAAGGGAGCTAACAAAGTTTGCAAGCTCCAGCGATCCATTTATGGACTGGTGCAAGCCTCTCGGAGTTGGAATAAACGCTTTGATAGTGTGATCAAAGCATTTGGTTTTGTACAGACTTTTGGAGAAGCCTATATTTACAGGAAAGTGAGTGGGAGCTCTGTAGCATTTCTGATATTATATGTGGATGACATATTACTGATTGAAAATGATATAGAATTTCTGGATAGCATAAAGGGATACTTGAATAAGAGTTTTTCAATGAAAGACCTCGGTGAAGCTGCTTATATATTGGGCATTAAGATCTATAGAGATAGATCAAGACGCTTAATTGGACTTTCACAAAGCACATACCTTGACAAAGTTTTGAAGAAGTTCAAAATGGATCAAACAAAGAAAGGGTTCTTGCCTGTGTTACAAGGTATGAAGTTGAGTAAGACTCAATGCCCGACCACTGCAGAAGATAGAAAGAAGATGAAAGATGTTCCTATGCTTCAGCCATAGGCTCTATCATGTATGCAATGCTGTGTACCAGACCTGATGTATGTCTTGCTATAAGTTTAGCAGGGAGGTACCAAAGTAATCCAGGAGTGGATCACTGGACAGCGGTCAAGAACATTCTGAAATACCTGAAAAGGACTAAGGATATGTTTCTCGTTTATGAAGGTGACAAAGAGCTCATCGTAAATGGTTACGTTAAAAAAACACTCAAGTTTACACAATTTTAAATTCAACCCGACTTAGATCCATGATGTTACCCTAATTATGTGCAACCCACTAATTCACAATGATGTATTTGCTCAAGAGGGTGGAGTAACAATATTGTGATATGTATTTCTATCTACACAAATAATATGTATTGACTGTTGCTGTTGCTACTTTTTTATTATTATTGTGGAAGCAGAAACACACTTGAGAAGGATTTCGTTTAGTATGTACTTTAAGTTTTCAGAGTCTATTTTTCTGTGTGATGTAACATAAGTATGTTATTTGTACAATTAAGTGATTTTATTAGTACTTGATTTATCTGGGCATAACCATGTTGAGATAATAGCTCTAGCACTCATGCCCACAATTTGAAAATTGTAGAACTATCCTTTACTTTACCCATTTAGAAGTGACAACCCCCCCCCCCCCCCCCCCACACACACATATACCGTTTTTTCTCCCGTTGCAACGCACGGGCATTTTTGCTAGTCTAGCAAAAACAACACGATCGAGCAGTTTAAAAACGCTCATGCCTATGTGTTGACGCCTTCTCCTTATAAAAAATGATACTGGCCTCCTCAAGTGGCTGTCCATGTTTTTTTTAGGTTCACGTTCCTTTTTTTTAGACGTGAGGCTTTAGGTCCACACAATTTCGTGGGTTATCTTTAAAAGTAGCGTGACATATCCACCAAGTAGATTGGTACAATTACATAGATCTAGCGGTCATGGTTATTTGTTTAATAGGGTCCATTCAATTAAGGGCCGGATGTTTCTGATTATTTTGGGATTTTCTAGCTAATACCTTTATTTTTCATCCGTATTTTCCTTTTAGCATATAATAGATGTCCATCAAGTAGATTGGTCCAATTACATAGATCTAGCGGTCATGGTTATTTGATTAATAGGGTCCATCAAATCAAGGGCCGGATGATTTTGATTATTGTGGGATTTTCTAGCTAATACCATTATTTTTCATCCATAGTTTCCTTTTAGTATATAATAGATTGTTTTCTCTGAGTTTAGGCTTTTTCTTCTTACCATTTTTACTTTCTCCAATTTTTTTATTTGTGTCCCTGGTTTTCTAGGTTTTGTCCATTTAATATTAAATTGTACATTTAACACCTTTTCAAATACATGAGTTTTTTAAGCTTGGAGAAGTTTGTAAATTATAAGGACATTATATCTTAAACGTGCAAACACTTTCTAAAATACATGAATATGTTCTTAAAAGTATGAATCTTTGTCAAATTACATGGAACATTTTCGAACATATTTTAATTGCATCAATAGTTTTTTAAAATCACATGAACATTTAAATATGCCAACACTTTTTAAAATTTCTATTGAAATATTTTCAAAATTCATGAACACTTTAAAAAGAACATGTGAGCACTTTTTCCTGATTGCATGAGTGCCTTTCTGTAACACAAGAACCTTTATTAAATATTTTTTAAAAACACTATTATATTTCAAAAGATGGTAAAACATTTAGTTTTTCACGATTTTTTCCTATAAACATTTAAAATATTTTCAAAAGTCTATGGAAAATTAGAAAAAACACACAAACACATTTTTGAAATGTTATGATCATTTTATAAAAATACCTGGATATAATCTTAAATTATCTTAACATTTTCAACATAAAATTAAAATGCAACAAATAACATAAAAACGAAGAAAATAAATCCGGCCAAACCCGCATAAATGTGGCATGCCACAACGCTCACTCGATCATCGGGGATGGTCACTTAATGTGCCGGCACAGCAAGAGCGCGCGCGGGCGACACCGAGCTTCACTCCCCGCATCAAGCAGTGATAGCAACAACCGATGTTTTCCTCTGTAAATGCTATGTATTGCCCGTAGCGTCCTAATGGCCGGCGCACTAGAAGAGATAATTTTTCTGCTGCTCGTCAAGTGGGCCGACTAAGCTGGGCTTTCCATTTTCTGTGTATTCTGCTACTTCATGCGAGCGCTATATCTAGCAATCAGCGAGACCGAAGGTCCTCTCGCTGAAGCGTCTCTACTAATCGCGTCGGCCCACTAGCACATACTAAAATAGAAAAAGTAGGAAGAAAATGACGGCACGAGGGGATTTGATCCCGGGTCGTTTTCTTTTGAAAGCGATCCCGGGTCGTTTTGATTGTGCATGGAGCCGCAAGCCTCTGAGCACTTTTTCCTCGTTGCATTAGTTCCTTTCTATAACACATGAACCTATTTACTAAAAAATATTTTTTAAAATACACGGATATATTTCAAAAGATGGTATAAATTTTGGTTTTTCACTATTTTTTAGAAACATAGACATATTTTTTGAAGTCTACGGACAATTAGATAAAACACACAAACACATTTTTAAAATGTTATGATCAATTTATAAAAATATTAAACACAATATTATATTATCTTAAACTTTAAAACATCTCTACTACCTAAAATAAACGTAACGTTCCCTCTCCCCTCTTACGTTTCGTCCAACCCCTTCGTTCAATTCCCTCGTACGTTCCCACCTCCCACCGTTTCTATCCCCAACCCATCTGGTTTTCCATCCATCTGGTTTTCTATTTATTAAATCGGTTTTTATTTGGACTGCCAAATCATATCAATCAGATCTTTGGTAATTATAACGCAATAAAGGTCACATGGAAAGGACTCAATTCACGGTGGGCAATCCTGCTAACTCAATCGCATTCAAAAAGAATGGAAGGAATCAATCAAAAGGAATGTATCAATTCTGTTCGTAACAGGTACTCCTATTTGGTAACAGAATAAAATCACCGGGAAGTAATCAATCACGGATGAGGCATATCACCATCTTTCCTTGTTGGTACAGATCTCCCTCTCCTAAGCAATCCATGGGCCCTTCCAGAAAATGTACGCCGAACTTAAAAGGACCTAACTCCTCGCTCACCAAACTTTTTTCTTTTTGCGGAATCTCTACTACCTAAAATAAACGTAACGTTCCCACTCCCCTCTTACGCTTCGGCCCAACCCTTCGCTCAACTCCCTCAGACGCTCCCACCTCCCACCGTTTCTATCCCCAACCCATCTGGTTTTCCATCCATCTTGTTTTCTATTCATCAAATCGGTTTTTATCTGGGCTGCCAAATCATATCAATCAGATCTTTGGTAATTATAACGCAATAAAGGTCACATGGAAAGGACTCAATTCACGGTGGGCAATCCTGCTAACTCAATCGCATTCAAAAGAATGGAAGGAATCAATCAAAAGGAATGTATCAATTGTGTTCGTAACAGGTACTCCTATTTGGTAACAGAATAAAATCACCGGGAAGTAATCAATCACGGATGAGGCATATCACCATCTTTCCTTGTTGGTACAGATCTCCCTCTCCTAAGCAATACATGGGCCCTTCCAGAAAATGTACGCTCGAACTTAAAAGGACCTAGCTCCTCGTTCACCAAACTTTTTTTCTTTTTTGCGGAATCTCTACTACCTAAAATAAACGTAACGTTCCCTCTCCCGTCTTATGTTTCGTCCAACCCCTTCGTTCAACTCCCTCGTACGTTCCCACCTCCCACCATTTCTATCCCCAACCCATCTGGTTTTCCATCCATATGGTTTTCTATTTATTAAATCGGTTTTTATCTGGACTGCCAAATCATATCAATCAGATCTTTGGTAATTATAACGCAATAAAGGTCACATGGAAATGACTCAATTCACGGTGGGCAATCCTGCTAACTCAATCGCATTCAAAAAGAATGGAAGGAATCAATCAAAAGGAATGTATCAATTGTGTTCGTAACAGGTACTCCTATTTGGTAACAGAATAAAATCACCGGAAGTAATCAATCACGGATGAGGCATATCACCATCTTTCCTTGTTGGTACAGATCTCCTCTCCTAAGCAATCCATGGGCCCTTCCAGAAAATGTACGCTCGAACTTAAAAGGACCTAGCTCCTCGCTCACCAAACTTTTTTCTTTTTGCGGAATCTCTACTACCTAAAATAAACGTAACGTTCCATCTCCCTCTTACGTTTCGTCCAACCCCTTCGCTCAACTCCTCAGACGCTCCCACCTCCCACCGTCTCTATCCCCAACCCATCTGGTTTTCCATCCATCTGGTTTTCTATTTATCAAATCGGTTTTTATCTGGACTGCCAAATCATATCAATCATATTTTTGGTAATTATAACGCAATAAAGGTCACATGGAAAGAATCAATTCACGGTCGGCAATCCTGCTAACTCAATCGCATTCAAAAAGAATGGAAGGAATCAATCAAAAGGAATGTATCAATTGTGTTCGTAACAGGTACTCCTATTTGGTAACAGAATAAAATCACCGGGAAGTAATCAATCACGGATGAGGCATATCACCATATTTCCTTGTTGGTACAGATCTCCCTCTCCTAAGCAATCCATGGGCCCTTCCAGAAAATGTACGCTCGAACTTAACAGGACCTAGCTCCTCGTTCACCAAACTTTTTTTCAATTCTGCGGAAACACTACTACCTAAACTACACGTAATGTTCCCTCTCCCTCTTACGCTTTCGTCCAACCCCTTCGCTCAACTCCTCAGACGTTCCCACCTCCCATCGCTTCTATCCCCAACCCATCTGGTTTTCCATCCATCTGGTTTTCTATTTATCAAATCGGTTTATATCTGGACTGCCAAATCATATCAATCAGATCTTTGGTAATTATAACGCAATAAAGGTCACATGGAAAGGACTCAATTCACGGTGGGCAATCCTGCTAACTCAATCGCATTCAAAAAGAATGGACGGAATCAATCAAAAGGAATGTATCAATTGTGTTCGTAACAGGTACTCCTATTTGGTAACAGAATAAAATCACCGGGAAGTAATCAATCACGGATGAGGCATATCACCATCTTTCCTTGTTGGTACAGATCTCCCTCTCCTAAGCAATCCATGGGCCCTTCCAGAAAATGTACGCTCGAACTTAAAAGGACCGAGCTCCTTGTTCACCAAACTTTTTTCTTTTTTGCGGAATCTCTACTACCTAAAATAAACGTAATGTTCCCTCTCCCCTCTTACGTTTCGTCAAACCCCTTCGTTCAACTCCCTCGTACGTTCCCACCTCCCACCGTTTCTATCCCCAACCCATCTGGTTTTCCATCCATCTGGTTTTCTATTTATTAAATTTTGTTTTTATCTGGACTGCCAAATCATATCAATCAGATCTTTGGTAATTATAACGCAATAAAGGTCACATGGAAAGGACTCAATTCACGGTGGGCAATCCTGCTAACTCAATCGCATTCAAAAAGAATGGAAGGAATCAATCAAAAGGAATGTATCAATTGTGTTCGTAACAGGTACTCCTATTTGGTAACAGAATAAAATCACCGGGAAGTAATCAATCACGGATGAGGCATATCACCATCTTTCCTTGTTGGTACAGATCTCCCTCTCCTAAGCAATCCATGGGCCCTTCCAGAAAATGTACGCTCGAACTTAAAAGGAAGTAGCTCCTCGTTCACCAAACTTTTTTTCTTTTTTGCGGAATCTCTACTACCTAAAATAAACGTAACGGTCCCTCTCCTCTTACGCTTCGTCCAACCCCTTCGCTCAACTCCCTTATGCTCCCACCTCCCACCGCTTTCTATCCCCAACCCATCTGGTTTCCCATCCATCTGGTTTTCTATTTATCAAATCGGTTTATATCTGGACTGCCAAATCATATCAATCAGATCTTTGGTAATTATAACGCAATAAAGGTCACATGGAAAGGACTCAATTCACGGTGGGCAATCCTGCTAACTCAATCGCATTCAAAAAGAATGGAAGGAATCAATCAAAAGGAATGTATCAATTGTGTTCGTAACAGGTACTCCTATTTGGTAACCGAATAAAATCACCGGGAAGTAATCCATCACGGATGAGGCATATCACCATCTTTCCTTGTTGGTACAGATCTCCCTCTCCTAAGCAATCCATGGGCCCGTCCAGAAAATGTACGCTTTCGAACTTAAAAGGACCTAGCTCCTCGTTCACCAAACATTTTTTCTTTTTTGCGGAATCTCTACTACCTAAAATAAACGTAACGCTCCCTCTCCCTCTTACGTTTCGTCCAACCCCTTCGCTCAACTCCTCAGACGTTCCCACCTCCCACCGCTTTCTATCCCCAACCCATCTGGTTTTCCATCCATCTGGTTTTCTATTTATTAAATCGGTTTTTATCCGGACTGCCAAATCATATCAATCAGATCTTTGGTAATTATAACGCAATAAAGGTCACATGGAAAGGACTCAATTCACGGTGGGCAATCCTGCTAACTCAATCGCATTCAAAAAGAATGGAAGGAATCAATCAAAAGGAATGTATCAATTGTGTTCATAACAGGTACTCCTATTTGGTAACAGAATAAAATCACCGGGAAGTAATCAATCACGGATGAGGCATATCACCATCTTTCCTTGTTGGTACAGATCTCCCTCTCCTAAGCAATCCATGGGCCCTTCCAGAAAATGTACGCTCGAACTTAAAAGGACCTAGCTCCTCGCTCACCAAACTTTTTTCTTTTTGCGGAATCTCTACTACCTAAAATAAACGTAACGTTCCCTCTCCTCTTACGTTTCGTCCAACCCCTTCGTTCAACTCCTCGTGACGTTCCGACCTCCCACCGTTCTATCCCCAACCCATCTGGTTTTCCATCCATCTGGTTTTCAATTTATTAAATCGGTTTTTATCTGGACTGCCAAATCATATCAATTAGATCTTTGGTAATTATAACGCAATAAAGGTCACATGGAAAGGACTCAATTCACGGTGGGCAATCCTGCTAACTCAATCGCATTCAAAAAGAATGGAAGGAATCAATCAAAAGGAATGTATCAATTGTGTTCGTAACAGGTACACCAATTTGGTAACAGAATAAAATCACCGGGAAGTAATCAATCACGGATGAGGCATATCACCATCTTTCCTTGTTGGTACAGATCTCCCTCTCCTAAGCAATCCATGGGCCCTTCCAGAAAATATGCGCTTTCGAACTTAAAAGGACCTAGCTCCTCGTTCACCAAACTTTTTTTCTTTTTGGCAGAATCTCTACTACCTAAAATAAACGTAACGTTCCCTCTCCCCTCTTACGTTTCGCCAACCCCTTCGCTCAACTCCCTCGTACGTTCCCACCTCCCACCGTTTCTATCCCCAACCCATCTGGTTTTCCATCCATCTGGTTTTCTATTTATCAAATCGGTTTATATCTGGACTGCCAAATCATATCACTCAGATCTTTGGTAATTTTAACGCAATAAAGGTCACATGGAAAGGACTCAATTCACGGTGGGCAATCCTTCTAACTCAATCGCATTCAAAAAGAATGGAAGGAATCAATCAAAAGGAATGTATCAATTGTTTTCGTAACAGGTACTCCTATTTGGTAACAGAATAAAATCACCGGGAAGTAATCAATCACGGATGAGGCATATCACCATCTTTCCTTGTTGGTACAGATCTCCCTCTCCTAAGCAATCCATGGGCCCTTCTAGAAAATGTACGCTCGAACTTAAAAGGACCTAGCTCCTCGTTCACCAAACTTTTTTCTTTTTGCGGAATCTCTACTACCTAAAATAAACGTAACGTTCCCTCTCCCCTCTTACGTTTCGTCCAACCCCTTCGCTCAACTCCCTCAGACGTTCCCACCTCCCACCGTTTCTATCCCCAACCCATCTGGTTTTCCATCCATCTGGTTTTCTATTTATCAAATCGGTTTTTATCAGGACTACCAAATCATATCAATCAGATCTTTGGTAATTATAACGCAATAAAGGTCACATGGAAAGGACTCAATTCACGGTGGCCAGTCCTGCTAACTCAATCGCATTCAAAAGAATGGAAGGAATCAATCAAAAGGAATGTATCAATTGTGTTCGTAACAGGTACTCCTATTTGGTAACAGAATAAAATCACCGGGAAGTAATCAATCACGGATGAGGCATATCACCATCTTTCCTTGTTGGTACAGATCTCCCTCTCTAAGCAATCCATGGGCCCTTCCAGGAAAATGTGCGCTTTCGAACTTAAAAGGACCTAGCTCCTCGCTCACCAAACTTTTTTCTTTTTTATGGAATCTCTACTACCTAAAATAAACGTAACATTCCCTCTCCTCTTACGTTTCGTCCAACCCCTTCGCTCAACTCCTCAGACGTTCCCACCTCCCACCGTTTCTATCCCCAACCCATCTGGTTTTCCATCCATCTGGTTTTCTATTTATTAAATCGGTTTTTATCTGGGCTGCCAAATCATATCAATCAGATCTTTGGTAATTATAACGCAATAAAGGTCACATGGAAAGGACTCAATTCACGGTGGGCAATCCTGCTAACTCAATCGCATTCAAAAAGAATGGAAGGAATCAATCAAAAGGAATGTATCAATTGTGTTCGTAACAGGTACTCCTATTTGGTAACAGAATAAAATCACCGGGAAGTAATCAATCACGGATGAGGCATATCACCATCTTTCCTTGTTGGTACAGATCTCCCTCTCCTAAGCAATCCATGGGCCCTTCCAGAAAATGTACGCTCGAACTTAAAAGGACCTAGCTCCTCGCTCACCAAACTTTTTTCTTTTTGCGGAATCTCTACTACCTAAAATAAACGTAACGTTCCCTCTCCCTCTTACGTTTCGTCCAACCCCTTCGTTCAACTCCTCAGACGCGTTCCCACCTCCCACCGTTTCTATCCCCAACCCATCTGGTTTTCCATCCATCTGGTTTTCTATTTATCAAATCGGTTTTTATCTGGACTGCCAAATCATATCAATCAGATCTTTGGTAATTATAACGCAATAAAGGTCACATGGAAAGGACTCAATTCACGGTGGGCAATCCTGCTAACTCAATCGCATTCAAAAAGAATGGAAGGAATCAATCAAAAGGAATGTATCAATTGTGTTCGTAACAGGTACTCCTATTTGGTAACAGAATAAAATCACTGGAAGTAATCCATCACGGATGAGGCATATCACCATCTTTCCTTGTTGGTACAGATCTCCCTCTCCTAAGCAATCCATGGGCCCTTCCAGAAAATGTACGCTCGAACTTAATAGGACCTAGCTCCTCGTTCACCAAACATTTTTTCTTTTTGCGGAATCTCTACTACCTAAAATAAACGTAACGTTCCCTCTCCCTCTTACGTTTCGTCCAACCCCTTCGCTCAACTCCCTCAGACGCTCCCACCTCCCACGTTTCTATCCCCAACCCATCTGGTTTTCCATCCATCTGGTTTTCTATTTATCAAATCGGTTTTTATCTGGACTGCCAAATCATATCAATCAGATCTTTGGTAATTATAACGCAATAAAGGTCACATGGAAAGGACTCAATTCACGGTGGGCAATCCTGCTAACTCAATCGCATTCAAAAAGAATGGAAGGAATCAATCAAAAGGAATGTATCAATTGTGTTCGTAACAGGTACTCCTATTTGGTAACAGAATAAAATCACCGGGAAGTAATCAATCACGGATGAGGCATATCACCATCTTTCCTTGTTGGTACAGATCTCCCTCTCCTAAGCAATCCATGGGCCCTTCCAGAAAATGTACGCTCGAACTTAAAAGGACCTAGCTCCTCGTTCACCAAACTTTTTTTCTTTTTTGCGGAATCTCTACTACCTAAAATAAACGTAACGTTCCCTCTCCCCTCTTACGTTTCGTCCAACCCCTTCGTTCAACTCCCTCGTACGTTCCCACCTCCCACCGTTTCTATCCCCAACCCATCTGGTTTTCCATCCATCTGGTTTCTATTTATCAAATCGGTTTTTATCTGGACTGCCAAATCATATCGATCAGATCTTTGGTAATTATAACGCAATAAAGGTCACATGGAAAGGACTCAATTCACGGTGGGCAATCCTGCTAACTCAATCGCATTCAAAAAGAATGGAAGGAATCAATCAAAAGGAATGTATCAATTGTGTTCGTAACAGGTACTCCTATTTGGTAACAGAATAAAATCACAGGGAAGTAATCAATCACGGATGAGGCATATCACCATCTTTCCTTGTTGGTACAGATCTCCCTCTCCTAAGCAATCCATGGGCCCTTCCAGAAAATGTACGCTCGAACTTAAAAGGACCTAGCTCCTCGTTCACCAAACTTTTTTTCTTTTTTGCGGAATCTCTACTACCTAAAATAAACGTAACTTTCCTCTCCCCTCTTACGTTTCGTCCAACCCCTTCGTTCAACTCCCTCGTACGTTCCCACCTCCCACC
The DNA here is from genome assembly GCA_021605145.1 of Aegilops bicornis. Lineage (NCBI taxonomy): Eukaryota > Viridiplantae > Streptophyta > Magnoliopsida > Poales > Poaceae > Aegilops > Aegilops bicornis. The sequence goes on from CM038675.1 coordinate 835,840,844, forward strand.
GTTTCTATCCCCAACCCATCTGGTTTTCCATCCATCTGGTTTTCTATTTATCAAATCGGTTTTTATCTGGACTGCCAAATCATATCAATCAGATCTTTGGTAATTATAACGCAATAAAGGTCACATGGAAAGGACTCAATTCACGGTGGGCAATCCTACTAACTCAATCGCATTCAAAAAGAATGGAAGGAATCAATCAAAAGGAATGTATCAATTGTGTTCGTAACAGGTACTCCTATTTGGTAACAGAATAAAATCACCGGTAAGTAATCAATCACGGATGAGGCATATCACCATCTTTCCTTGTTGGTACAGATCTCCCTCTCCTAAGCAATCCATGGGCCCTTCCAGAAAATGTACGCTCGAACTTAAAAGGACCTAGCTCCTCGTTCACCAAACTTTTTTTCTTTTTTGCGGAATCTCTACTACCTAAAATAAACGTAACTTTCCTCTCCCCTCTTACGTTTCGTCCAACCCCTTCGTTCAACTCCCTCGTACGTTCCCACCTCCCACCGTTTCTATCCCCAACCCATCTGGTTTTCCATCCATCTGGTTTTCTATTTATCAAATCGGTTTTTATCTGGACTGCCAAATCATATCAATCAGATCTTTGGTAATTATAACGCAATAAAGGTCACATGGAAAGGACTCAATTCACGGTGGGCAATCCTGCTAACTCAATCGCATTCAAAAAGAATGGAAGGAATCAATCAAAAGGAATGTATCAATTGTGTTCGTAACAGGTACTCTTATTTGGTAACAGAATAAAATCACCGGGAAGTAATCAATCACGGATGAGGCATATCACCATCTTTCCTTGTTGGTACAGATCTCCTCTCCTAAGCAATCCATGGGCCCTTCCAGAAAATGTACGCTCGAACTTAAAAGGACCTAGCTCCTCGTTCACCAAACTTTTTTTCTTTTTTGCGGAATCTCTACTACCTAAAATAAACGTAACGTTCCCTCTCCCCTCTTACGTTTCGTCCAACCCCTTCGTTCAACTCCCTCGTACGTTCCGACCTCCCACCGTTTCTATCCCCAACCCATCTGGTTTTCCATCCATCTGGTTTTCAATTTATTAAATCGGTTTTTATCTGGACTGCCAAATCATATCAATTAGATCTTTGGTAATTATAACGCAATAAAGGTCACATGGAAAGGACTCAATTCACGGTGGGCAATCCTGCTAACTCAATCGCATTCAAAAAGAATGGAAGGAATCAATCAAAAGGAATGTATCAATTGTGTTCGTAATAGGTACACCTATTTGGTAACAGAATAAAATCACCGGAAGTAATCAATCACGGATGAGGCATATCACCATCTTTCCTTGTTGGTACAGATCTCCTCTCCTAAGCAATCCATGGGCCCTTCCAGAAAATGTACGCTCGAACTTAAAAGGACCTAGCTCCTCGTTCACCAAACTTTTTTTCTTTTTGGCAGAATCTCTACTACCTAAAATAAACGTAACGTTCCCTCTCCCCTCTTACGTTTCGCCAACCCCTTCGTTCAACTCCCTCGTACGTTCCCACCTCCCACCGTTTCTATCCCCAACCCATCTGGTTTTCCATCCATCTGGTTTTCTATTTATCAAATCGGTTTATATCTGGACTGCCAAATCATATCAATCAGATCTTTGGTAATTATAACGCAATAAAGGTCACATGGAAAGGACTCAATTCACGGTGGGCAATCCTTCTAACTCAATCGCATTCAAAAAGAATGGAAGGAATCAATCAAAAGGAATGTATCAATTGTTTTCGTAACAGGTACTCCTATTTGGTAACAGAATAAAATCACCGGGAAGTAATCAATCACGGATGAGGCATATCACCATCTTTCCTTGTTGGTACAGATCTCCCTCTCCTAAGCAATCCATGGGCCCTTCTAGAAAATGTACGCTCGAACTTAAAAGGACCTAGCTCCTCGTTCACCAAACTTTTTTTCTTTTTTGCGGAATCTCTACTACCTAAAATAAACGTAACGTTCCCTCTCCCCTCTTACGTTTCGTCCAACCCCTTCGTTCAACTCCCTCGTACGTTCCCACCTCCCACCGTTTCTATCCCCAACCCATCTGGTTTTCCATCCATCTGGTTTTCTATTTATCAAATCGGTTTTTATCAGGACTACCAAATCATATCAATCAGATCTTTGGTAATTATAACGCAATAAAGGTCACATGGAAAGGACTCAATTCACGGTGGCCAGTCCTGCTAACTCAATCGCATTCAAAAAGAATGGAAGGAATCAATCAAAAGGAATGTATCAATTGTGTTCGTAACAGGTACTCCTATTTGGTAACAGAATAAAATCACCGGGAAGTAATCAATCACGGATGAGGCATATCACCATCTTTCCTTGTTGGTACAGATCTCCCTCTCCTAAGCAATCCATGGGCCCTTCCAGAAAATGTACGCTCGAACTTAAAAGGACCTAGCTCCTCGTTCACCAAACTTTTTTTCTTTTTTGCGGAATCTCTACTACCTAAAATAAACGTAACGTTCCCTCTCCCCTCTTACGTTTCGTCCAACCCCTTCGTTCAACTCCCTCGTACGTTCCCACCTCCCATCGTTTCTATCCCCAACCCATCTGGTTTTCCATCCATCTGGTTTTCTATTTATCAAATCGGTTTTTATCTGGACTGCCAAATCATATCAATCAGATCTTTGGTAATTATAACGCAATAAAGGTCACATGGAAAGGACTCAATTCACGGTGGGCAATCCTGCTAACTCAATCGCATTCAAAAAGAATGGAAGGAATCAATCAAAAGGAATGTATCAATTGTGTTCGTAACAGGTACTCCTATTTGGTAACAGAATAAAATCACCGGGAAGTAATCAATCACGGATGAGGCATATCACCATCTTTCCTTGTTGGTACAGATCTCCCTCTCCTAAGCAATCCATGGGCCCTTCCAGAAAATGTACGCTCGAACTTAAAAGGACCTAGCTCCTCGTTCACCAAACATTTTTTCTTTTTTGCGGAATCTCTACTACCTAAAATAAACGTAACGTTCCCTCTCCCCTCTTACGTTTCGTCCAACCCCTTCGTTCAACTCCTCAGACGTTCCCACCTCCCACCGTTTCTATCCCCAACCCATCTGGTTTTCCATCCATCTGGTTTTCTATTTATCAAATCGGTTTTTATCTGGACTGCCAAATCATATCAATCAGATCTTTGGTAATTATAACGCAATAAAGGTCACATGGAAAGGACTCAATTCACGGTGGGCAATCCTGCTAACTCAATCGCATTCAAAAAGAATGGAAGGAATCAATCAAAAGGAATGTATCAATTGTGTTCGTAACAGGTACTCCTATTTGGTAACAGAATAAAATCACCGGGAAGTAATCAATCACGGATGAGGCATATCACCATCTTTCCTTGTTGGTACAGATCTCCCTCTCCTAAGCAATCCATGGGCCCTTCCAGAAAATGTACGCTCGAACTTAAAAGGACCTAGCTCCTCGTTCACCAAACTTTTTTTCTTTTTGCGGAATCTCTACTACCTAAAATAAACGTAACGTTCCTCTCCCCTCTTACGTTTCGTCCAACCCCTTCGTTCAACTCCCTCGTACGTTCCCACCTCCCACCGTTTCTATCCCCAACCCATCTGGTTTTCCATCCATCTGGTTTCTATTTATCAAATCGGTTTTTATCTGGACTGCCAAATCATATCGATCAGATCTTTGGTAATTATAACGCAATAAAGGTCACATGGAAAGGACTCAATTCACGGTGGGCAATCCTGCTAACTCAATCGCATTCAAAAAGAATGGAAGGAATCAATCAAAAGGAATGTATCAATTGTGTTCGTAACATGTACTCCTATTTGGTAACAGAATAAAATCACCGGGAAGTAATCAATCACGGATGAGGCATATCACCATCTTTCCTTGTTGGTACAGATCTCCCTCTCCTAAGCAATCCATGGGCCCTTCCAGAAAATGTACGCTCGAACTTAAAAGGACCTAGCTCCTCGTTCACCAAACTTTTTTTCTTTTTTGCGGAATCTCTACTACCTAAAATAAACGTAACTTTCCTCTCCCCTCTTACGTATCCTCCAACCCCTACCAACAACTCCCTCGAACCTTCCCACCTCCCACCGATACTAACCCCGACCCATCTGGTTTTCCATCCATCTGGTTTTCTATTTATCAAATCGGTTTTTATCTGGACTGCCAAATCATATCAATCAGATCTTTGGTAATTATAACGCAATAAAGGTCACATGGAAAGGACTCAATTCACGGTGGGCAATCCTACTAACTCAATCGCATTCAAAAAGAATGGAAGGAATCAATCAAAAGGAATGTATCAATTGTGTTCGTAACAGGTACTCCTATTTGGTAACAGAATAAAATCACCGGAAGTAATCAATCACGGATGAGGCATATCACCATCTTTCCTTGTTGGTACAGATCTCCCTCTCCTAAGCAATCCATGGGCCCTTCCAGAAAATGTGCGCTTTCGAACTTAAAAGGACCTAGCTCCTCGTTCACCAAACTTTTTCTTTTTTTGGAATCTCTACTACCTAAAATAAACGTAACGTTCCCTCTCCCTCTTACGTTTCGTCCAACCCCTTCGCTCAACTCCCTCGTACGTTCCCACCTCCCACCGTTTCTATCCCCAACCCATCTGGTTTTCCATCCATCTGGTTTTCTATTTATCAAATCGGTTTTTATCTGGACTGCCAAATCATATCAATCAGATCTTTGGTAATTATAACGCAATAAAGGTCACATGGAAAGGACTCAATTCACGGTGGGCAATCCTGCTAACTCAATCGCATTCAAAAGAATGGAAGGAATCAATCAAAAGGAATGTATCAATTGTGTTCGTAACAGGTACTCCTATTTGGTAACAGAATAAAATCACCGGGAAGTAATCAATCACGGATGAGGCATATCACCATCTTTCCTTGTTGGTACAGATCTCCCTCTCCTAAGCAATCCATGGGCCCTTCCAGAAAATGTACGCTCGAACTTAAAAGGACCTAGCTCCTCGTTCACCAAACTTTTTTTCTTTTTGGCAGAATCTCTACTACCTAAAATAAACGTAACGTTCCCTCTCCCTCTTACGTTTCGTCCAACCCCTTCGCTCAACTCCCTCAGACGTTCCCACCTCCCACCGTTTCTATCCCCAACCCATCTGGTTTTCCATCCATCTGGTTTTCTATTTATCAAATCGGTTTTTATCTGGACTGCCAAATCATATCAATCAGATCTTTGGTAATTATAACGCAATAAAGGTCACATGGAAAGGACTCAATTCACGGTGGGCAATCCTGCTAACTCAATCGCATTCAAAAGAATGGAAGGAATCAATCAAAAGGAATGTATCAATTGTGTTCGTAACAGGTACTCCTATTTGGTAACAGAATAAAATCACCGGAAGTAATCAATCACGGATGAGGCATATCACCATCTTTCCTTGTTGGTACAGATCTCCCTCTCCTAAGCAATCCATGGGCCCTTCCAGAAAATGTACGCTCGAACTTAAAAGGACCTAGCTCCTCGTTCACCAAACTTTTTTTCTTTTTTGCGGAATCTCTACTACCTAAAATAAACGTAATGTTCCCTCTCCCCTCTTACGTTTCGTCCAACCCCTTCGTTCAACTCCCTCGTACGTTCCCACCTCCCACCGTTTCTATCCTCAACCCATCTGGTTTTCCATCCATCTGGTTTTCTATTTATTAAATTGGTTTTTATCTGGACTGCCAAATCATATCAATCAGATCTTTGGTAATTATAACGCAATAAAGGTCACATGGAAAGGACTCAATTCACGGTGGGCAATCCTGCTAACTCAATCGCATTCAAAAAGAATGGAAGGAATCAATCAAAAGGAATGTATCAATTGTGTTCGTAACAGTTACTCCTATTTGGTAACAGAATAAAATCACCGGGAAGTAATCAATCACGGATGAGGCATATCACCATCTTTCCTTGTTGGTACAGATCTCCCTCTCCTAAGCAATCCATGGGCCCTTCCAGAAAATGTACGCTCGAACTTAAAAGGACCTAGCTCCTCGTTCACCAAACTTTTTTTCTTTTTTGCGGAACTTGTGGCGATGGACGAACGAGGGCGGTTGCGGCGGCGGCGGACGAACTAAGGGAGCAACGGCGGCATACGTGAGCCCTCATCTCCTTTCGGTTCCAGATCCATGGTATGGCAGTAGTAACGGTCCTCCTCGTCCTCATTCACCCTGGTAGGAGGCCATGTCTGAGCGCCGTAGGAGGTGGCCGGCGTAGTCCCCAGCAGGGGAGAGATGGGGCAGGCCGCCCCTCCTCACGGACGCACCAAAACGAGCGTCTCACACGCGGCATCGGTGGAGGAGACGTCCACCGTCTCGCGCTCAGTAGCGAGAACAACAGATGTGGCTGTCCTCGTTCAGCCTTAATTCCAAGGTACGTGGGAGACACACAACCATAGTGAAAATCTTTTTCTTCTTTTTATTTTGATTTTGGTAGATCTCAATAAATATGCAAGTGCTCTACCTCTACTACATCATATCAACGTCAGTTCTGTATGTAAATTCTCTACTAAGAACGCAAGTTCATTGGTGACAGGCTGAAGCTGATTTTAAGATTTTAATATGGCCAATTAAGCTGAACTAATATTGTGTGTTGACTTAAAAACACATACACAACCTAAACTTTACATATTATGTGGGACAGTAGTGTGGCATCATCTTTTTCTGTTATCGACATTTTTTGTTAACCAGATACCTTAGTTGTCCTACTTAATTCCTAACTAACTCATCATATTGCTCTTGATTTTTAGTCATGCTTGGAGCTTTGGTCTGCAGCTACATGAGATCACAGAGCATGTTTTAGGCTAATGGTAAAATTGGAAGTTGGAGGTGATTACATCATATGCTTTGGCGTTTAAGAGTGTAAAGCTTTCTGTGACTTGGCCTGAAGTTCAGATATTTTGTAGTTGATGTATATCTTCGGTAGAGTCTTCTTTTTTCCTTTGGGTTTGGGATAGTGAGGGTTACGTTTTTTCAAAAAAAATAAGATTTCATTCTTCTATTTCACCATAGTTCATGTTTATATAGTTTTGAGAGGCACTTAACTTAGTTTTCCTTTTAAATTGATTGATTGTCAACAAAAGAGATGAAAATAATATTTCAAATTGATCAAAAAATGTGGAAACACAAGATTTTACAAAGAGAGCTCACACACGATGTCAATAATGAAAGCAGAGTGAAATGAAGGATAAAGAGAAAGATGTCGATTTAGTAGATGGCCTCTAAGGAGGCATGAGGATTGCAAGGAGGGGAGGAGAAGCGGACATTACCACAAAAAAAGAAGGAGAAACGGACATGATCAGTTTGCTACTATATGAATGGAGACCACATGCCATGACGTTTGACACACAATTCATAATAGATAAATTGTTTCATTACTTTATTTAATTTCTATTCCGTGGCAATGCACGGGCATTGAGCTAGGAAGGAGGAGCTCAAGGGAGCAAGAAAATATGAGAGGAAATATAAGTTTATTCATATAATTCACAAATAATTTTTCTTTATGAAAATCTTGTAATTGCACCATGTGTGAATATTTCTTATGTTAACAACTATGTGATTTTGTGCTTAAAATTCAAAGTGTGGGCGTGAGACGGATGAGGTATAAACGAAGGTGGTGAACATTGTTTGGGGAGATGAAGATACGATGTTGCAAAGAAGACGAGTGTTCGACTTAATGGTAGAGAACAGATCAACTACATTTCGTTAAAAAATGATGATGTATATATGCATGTAAATTCTAAAGGCGTACATCTATTGTCAGTCGAATTTTGTGTCCATATTGAAAGCACGGGCAGTTAACTATATTTCCTAATGATCATTCCTTGAAAATCGCCTTAACTATCCCATCTTTATTGTCTTAACAAATAAAACATATTTTTTTGGTAAGTCAATAAGTGATTACGATATAAAATCACGGACTGGATTTACATTTATGTATGCAATCATGTAACATGGACAGGTAATTTGTGGGCTAATGTACCAGAACATTTATACCCCGTTGCAATGCACGGGCAAATTCCTAGTAAAATTAAAATGCAACAATAACATAAAAACGAAAACAAATTCCGGCCAAACCTGCAAAGACGTGGCATGCCACAACGCTCACTCGGTTACTCGGGGATGGTCGCTTCCTGTGCCGGCACAGCCAAAGCGTGCGTGGGCGACACCGAGCTTCACTCCCCCGCATCAAGCAGTGTATAGCAACAACCGATGTTTTTCTCAGTAAATGCTATGTATTGCCCGTAGCGTCCTAATGGGCCAGCTCGCCAGAAGGGTTTTCTTTCTGCTGTTCGTCAAGTGGGACTAAGTTGGGTTTTCCATTCTGTTGCGTTTGCTGACTTCGCTCCCATGGATCGAGACTCCCTAGTTGCCGTCAAGGAGCAGAGGCTTCGCAAAGAGGGTGATCCCATTGGGCCAACCCATTTGCATTCACATTTCAATTTCAACTGCTAAAAAGGTAATGTAGTCTATGTAGAGAAACTTCACTACTGGCTTGGTACTGTAGCACCATGGTTTTTCCTCGTTTTTTATTATGTTTAAATGTTAACATTTTCAAAATTGCGAATAAATATCAATTTCCGAACATTTTCTTTAATTTTGAAGAAATTTTTAAAAGTAAAAAAAATTGAAAAATGTGAACAACTTTTAAAGGCATGAACATAGTTCTTAAAAATGTGTTTTATTTAGAAGTGCTGATAAATTTTGATTCCTGGACAATTTTTTTGAAAAGAGAACAAATTTTCAAAAAATTGAATTTAACAATACATACTGAACATTTTCTTAGTATACGCTAAACATTATTCAAAGACTTACCAAATATTTTTTTAAATACGGTGAACTTTTTTTTCAAAATGCAAGCTGAACAAATGTTTTATACATGATGAGAATTTTTTCAATACAAAGTGAACATTTTCCAATGTATGGTGAACATTGTTTTTCAATACGAAGAACTTTTCTTGAAAGGTGAAAATTTTTGAAAAAATTTAAATCATGAACAAACATTGTAATTTAGAAAAAATTCAGAGCCTATTAAAATTTTGAAATTACTATTTTCTGGAAAATTTTGATCTTATGAAAAACACAAAGAGAAACATACAAGCTGATTCCCAGGCCGCCGGCGTGTCTATCGACTTCATGCAGGCCCGGATGTGAAGCCTCCAATGTTCCCGGTGGCCCATTAGATACCAGATCTGGAGTGCTGTTGTCTCTCATTCTCTCATTTTCTTTTCGTTCTAACTCTATCGACTGTATGCAGGACGATGTGAAGCCTCCTAGTCAAGTCGTCGGCGCCTCGTTCCAGAGCACATCCGGAGCGACGTCATTGGATCCCGTCCTGTGACGACCGCAACGCCGCCACTGGATCCCGTCCTGTGATGACCGCCGCCGGAACCCTCCTACTCAAGTCATTAGCGTCCCATTCTACACCAGATACAGAGCCAGCGCTGGATCCCATCCTCATGACGCCCACGTCACCCGACCGCCGCCGGAACCTTCCTCCTCGACAACTCCCCGCAAGATTCTCATGTCTATTCGTTCCCTTTCCTGGGTTAATTCGTTGCCTTGCCCGAAGATCCCTTGTTGCTCCTCATTGTTCCCTCTCATGTATTGGCAGTCTGTTTGTTGGTTTTTAGGAGGCTGATTGATATTACATATAATCTGTAAACGTACATAAATCACTGAGAATCAGTTGAAGGGAGCAAGGTGGGACGAAATATCAAACACAGTCAACGTACGACCCGATAGAGTATGTGTGCGTGCGTGATGGCTGGATGTACGGCCAGAAACTCTACTGTTTTTGACGTAGGACGTGAGCATGGGTTGAATACTAAAAAATGCAAGGTCCTTCTTATAGAAATGAAATGTTTTCTAACATATTAAAAAGGACTGCAGGTTGAATACATAAAACAGCAGGGACTTTTCTGCAAAATTTTTGATGACATACAGGCAAAAGCCATCTGTACGGTGCTTTATTATTAGGTAAAGATTTATTTGTTCATGATCACTAGTGCTTGATTAATTTTGATCTCCTCATGTATAGGTTAGAACTAGGAGCAGGACAAATTTATTTATCCACGGGGCGAAGTACAGTGTTGGTAATGGTTTTTTTGTCCATTGGGCTAGGTTAGAAATAGAACGATACAAAGTTTGTTCCTGATCAGCCGTATTTGATATTTTTTTGCAATAGTCATTAAGTTTCTTTAGTTTATATAAATTGTTTCTTCATCCTCGTCATGTTTTTCCTGAAATAGAGTATGCTTTAGGCATATTAGTTCTTCTGTTTTATGCGTTGTTTGAAATTTTGAGCCCCATCACGATTTTCGGCCAAGGGCCTTGAATTTTTGGAAATGGCCCTGCAAACAGAAAACCGCCGGGTCGGCTTCCCTGCTCCATTTCTTGAATAAAACATGATACATGGTTCATTACATGAACAACAAGTAAATCTATCAAGTCTCAACTAGAAATAAAAGTTACAAAGATCTAATGGCGAAAACGGAAAACCACACCAAATTCAGTCGAGAACAAAAGAGGGCAATGTAAGCATTGTGGTAGAGGGTCAGCTATATCAATGCCATTTTAGTCGGGATGATTTCTTAGCGTGGTAACATGTGGTTGTGTCCAACGAAGACTCGCAAGTGCGAAGGCAGTTGGCCACGGGAAGAGATCAGCTTGCCTTCAGCTTGCCTCGTCGATGGTCGGCCGCTTGTCGTAGCTGGAAGGACTCCGTTCAAGGTTTGTGATGGATCCTTTTTCTTCAGTGTTTGTTAATTTTCTCTCCCCTCCGTATAAGTACGCGTTTTACTCTTTGATTACATGGGATTTTTTTACTTTCTCTTCTTTCTTATTTAAGATTAACTGGGGTGTTTTAATTCCCATGTTTATATATACAAAAGCATAGAAATTAGCTTGTCAAAAGAGAAATAATATGCCATTTTTGGGTTTCACATAACTAGATTGCCAAATTCTAGCTTGATACAAAACACATACCATGTGAATATGACTTGCTTTTTAGTTTTGTTTATCAGTTTATGTTTTAGCCTGTATTTTTATGTTTCAGGAGCGCGATGGATCCAACCCTATAGTACTAGCTACACTGGGAGGTGGAGTTGTGGTACACCTTTGTCCTGCGGTCAACGACGGAGCTATGTTGATGTGGGGATGGGGTATGGGGGGCAGCGCCCCCCTGCCCCCTCAGATTTTGACGATTTGTCTTTGGCTCCCCCGGAATTTTTTGCCTAGCTCCGCTATACTGACTAGGGTGCCTTGGGCTCTCCGCGTACCTGCTCAAAAGGTACAAGGGTTCGGGCAGTGGCGAAGACAGGCCTGGGGCAGCTAGGGCTATAGCCCCAGGCCTAGAAACAACTTCCTTTGTAATTTCTTCATGCAAAGCATAGAAAATCATAGAAGTTTATCACTCAACAATAGCACAGCCCCAGGCGTAATCTGCATCAAGCTCCGCCACTGGGTTCGGGTACACACCGCCGGCATGAGGAGGCAGTCGTCAGGGCATGGTTAATAAGAAAGCCCGCTGCTGGCTATATACCATTACCATGTCACTTAAAGCCTTCCTAAAAGTCCATTAGTACAATAGATTGACTCTAAGCTAGCTATTAGATGGGAGATAGCATTCAATGCTTGCATGTAAAGGAGGCAAGGAAACGCATATGATTGGAAGAGAGGAAGTAGCAGCTGCTTTTTAGCTACCATGCCGCTGCATGCAGCTTACTTTTCCTGGGTTATTGCGCTATAGCAGGCGACTAGTGAAGCGCCCGCTCCCTTCTTTTTCATTCATTCTCTCTCATCCAGCTGGGATTGTCATGACATGTGATGGCTTATAGCCTGCTGAGTGTGCTCTATTATGTTTTAGGAGCATGATGGACCCAACCCTACAGTGTTGGCTACACTGGGAGGTGGACTTGTGGTCGGCGGAGCTATGTTGATGTGTGTGTCGGGGGGCAGCCTCACCCCAGCTTTGAAATAATTGTGAAGAACCTGGGGTGGCTTGGGCTCTTCGCGCACCTGCTCAAGAGGTACGAGGGTTCGGGTACACACTGCTGGCATGAAGAGGCAGTTGTCAGAGAGGACGAGAGGCATGTGCGGAGCCCCGTCGTGGTCTACGACGGTGAGGCCCAGAGGCCATGCCTACAGGGTCTACACCCCGGATGGCTCCTCGCTTATAGGTTGATTACCTTCGTTTTCTTCGGTGTGCACAAAGTGGTCGCCCGCCTCAGTTGAGTGCACTATATATACTCTACTACTACACTGAGTAAGTTCCTCTTTATTTTACCGTATGCACGCCTGTCCATTTGTTAAAGAACAAATACGAATTTATGTCCTATGAATTGACCCATACGTACATTGGTCACAATAGAAACAAGAAATTTATGAAGTACGGATGTGTATGGGTAACTATGAATCTTAGAGCATCTCCAGCCGTTCAGCCCCCCAGGGCGTCGAGAAAGAGTGGCCTGGGGGCGAACCGGTGCTAGATTGGTCCCTGGGGGCGACCTAGCTTCCAGCCACGCCCCCAGGCGCCGCCCTCCAGCCGCGGCAAATTCAAACGTAGCCATTCCCGCTCACAAAATAGACGTCACAAATCCGGCGATCAAGCGGTCACATTCGGCGATCAAATGAAAAGTTCGGCGTACAAAAAAAGAAAGGACGCGCGTGTGCATCAGACGGCGAGGTCGGCCTCCGGCGTCGGCGGAGTCGGAGTGCGCGGGCTTGGCGGGGTCTCTGTACTGGGCGGCGTCGGCGTGGCTTCTGTGTTGCGGGGAGACGCAGCGGCATCATCGCTCGGGCTTGGCGGCGGCGGCGGCGTGGGCGTGGGAGTTGGCGGCGCCGTCGAGGGAAGCTGGTTCAGGATAAGGCCACGCTCCGCCAAGCACCACGCCTTGACCATTTCGTCGTTGCTCTGGAGCATGTCCGCCCCGCCCAGCAGGAAAGTCAGGTCGGTGTTTCTCTTCTTCGCGGCGACGTTGGTCCGGAGTAGGTCGAGCTTGACGGCGCTGCTCGACAACAACGCCGACCACTGCGCCTCGGTCTTCTCTTCACGTAGGGCGGCGCGGGCCTTTGTGTCGGCAAGGCAATGCTCGATGGACTCATGCACTCGAGCGGTAGCCGCGTCGGCGTGTTTCCCCTTCTTGGCCCCTTTGTTGCCGTCCGACCACCCTTCTAACGCGCCCGGCGTCGGCGCGTCCGGCTTGTATGTCTCCTTGGCCTTGTCGAGGGTGCGCCAGACTTCCGCCCACTTCTCGCACTTGTCAATGCGCTTGTAAACGTGGAGGTACTTGAATTCAGCGTCGTTGTTGCCCTGCCGATACATGTCGAACATGCGCAGCAATTGTGCGGAGGAACAAACAGTTGGCGGGCGCACACGGCGAAGAGAAGTGGAAGACCGGCGTGCCATACCTGATCCTCAACGCTGGTGCCGCTCTCCGGGAGAGCCGCGACCTCCTCGACGATCACATGCCATTTGTTGCACGCCCCCTGGATGAGCCCCCAATGGTTCGCCATCGCCTTCGCCCCGCGCTGCATGTAGACGCCTTTAAAGTAGGGTTCGATGAGCTTGCACTCGTCGAACTCGGCCTTGATGCGCTCCCAGTACGTCTCGATGCTCTGGTTCGTGCCGGTGGTCGGGTCGAGGCAGACGACTTTCCACGCTTCGGCGAGGCACTCCTGCTCCTTGGACGCCCACTTGATGCACGGCTCGTCTGACCTGGCCGCCCGCTTCTTCTTCTTGCGCCTCCTCGCTGGAACATTCGCCGGCTCCTCCTCCTCCTCCTCCTCCTCCTCCTCCTCCTCCTCTTCGTCCTCCTCCTCCTGCTCCTCCGGCTCCTCCTCGCCGTAGACGTAGCCGAGCTCGCTGTCCATGCCACCGCTGAGATCCACCGTGTCGGCTGGGGTGACGAACCCGGGGGACGCGGCGGCCGCGGCCGAGCCTGCCACGATGATGTCGTCCATGTCGGTGTCGGTCCCGTCGGTGTCGCCGAGGTGCGAGAAGGGCAGCGCGCCACGACGGAGAGGGGGTGTCGGGGAGGACGCGTAGGCCGGCGGCGAGTAGTTGTATGGAGGGTACTGCACGCCGCGGGGGGCGAGGGCGCAATCGGGCCGGTGTCCATGGGGGAAGGTGACGTTGGGGTTGAACCCACCGTGCGCGTCCCCGTCGGCGTAGCCCGGCGATGGCATGCATCTCCATGGCTGCGGCGACGGAGAGCCGACGCGTTGCTGGCTCCAAGGCGCGTACTGGGCGTGGCTGTCGAGTGGATTCATCATCCCCACGCGAGTCCCCTCGGCGTCGGCTTTGTCCGCCGAAGCCGCAGTCGCACGCGCCGCGTTGTCACGGGCCTTCTTGGCGATTGCCCTGTTCCGCCATTCGGTGGTGACAGCCTCCCGTCACTGAACTTCCGCCCTCCACTCGGCGTTTGTCATGCCCGGTGGCTTGGACGGCGGCGCCCTCGGCTTCCTCTGCTTCGGCTGGGCGACGGAGGCGGTCGCGGTACGGGCGCTGAGGGACGACGTACTTCTTCGGCGGCATGGCGGCCGGCTGGGAGGCGAGCGGGAGGGAGATTGGCGGGAGGAATGGAGAGAATAAGAGGGAAGTGGGGGAAAAGCGGGAAGAAAAGGCGGGAAGAGGCGCTTAACTCGCCGACAGGGCGGCTCCACGCCCCTTTTCGCTTGTGACGGCGCCCCCAGGCGCCCCCCAGCGTGTCGGGTTCGGCTCGGGTTTGCCGGCACCAGTTTCGGCCCGAGCCGGCGAAAAACGGGCTACTGGTGGCGCGACTGGTTCAATTTTTTGGCACCGGCGCGACAAAAACGTCTGGGAAGGGCCTGTTGGGGGCGCGGCTGGAGATGCTCTTATGGTGTGAAGCTATCTCGACTATGCACGATGATGGTGAGAGCAGATGACCCCTGGCTGGCGAAGGTTTCATTCAGCAATAGCATAGTCCTTACATAAAAGAAGATTTGTATCTAGGGGAGGATGGGATTGTTTTATTGGATTTTAATGGGTTTGAAATTGATTCCAATTTAGGCCTCAAGTGTATAGGATCTAAATTATATTAGAACGGTTGACCGCAAATACTTGCGCTGCGAGACCCGTCCATACCTGCTGAAAAGAATGAAGATGTGGAGGAATTTAGATCATCAATCCGATTGAAGGTAAGGTAGAAAGCATAGAGCCCACAGCTCAATCTGCTAACCTCCAGGCTACAAGCTAGTGTAACTCTGCATGAGACCCCAATCCCCCCGACCCGGCTCTCGCGTCGCCCCCTGCGGGCGACTCGAGGGCAACGAACCCTAGATCCCCTAACCCCCCTCCCTCCATCCCTTCCCTCCCCGCCGCCTCCCGAGGCAGTCGCCGGCGCCCCGCATGGCTGCTGATGAAGGGGGCGGCGAGGCTTGTGCTGCCCTGTTTCTCTTCAGGGAGCTCTGGACGCCGAGGCGGCAGCCCTGGGAGCGATGGCGGCGTCGACCTCGTCCGGCGGGTGGCGCTGCAAGTGTTGGCTGGCTCTTCCGGTCGCGTGGGCGGCGGTGGCTTCCTGCGGCGTGCTCTACCCCGGTAGGTGCGCCAGATCTGGATCCCGGCGTTTCTTCTCGGTGCCATCCGTCCTCGCCGGCTGCTGAGCCTGCCGGCCTGTTGGCGTGGTGGGGGTTGGCTTGGGACGGGGGAAACCTCTGGTCGACCTCCCGTCGACCTCGACGCCGACGGCGGCTCCGGCCCCGTTTCCCTTCTTGAGGGGGTGCTCGATTCCCCTCCTTCCCCCACCTCCTCCTCCCCCAAATCCCGGGTGAAAACCTTGGCCATCTGTGGCCGCGCGTCGGCGGCGCTCCGGCGTCATGATCTTCTTGAAGACGGCGCCTTGGGATGGGTGGAGCATAGTGGATGTGCTCTGAGTCGTCTGCGTAGGCGGCGGCGGTGTGTTTCCTGCTGGGCGCCGTCGGTGTTGGGTGTGAGGTCGCCGTCCCGCCTACGTTGTTGTGGTTCGCTGTTCGGCGGCGCTGTGGGGTTACTGGCCGGTGGTGGTGCTCCGGTTTGGGGCGAGTGGAGATGGTGGTCTCCCCTCCGGCAACTTGTGTGGAGAGATGGTGCTCTCTCCCCCGTCCTCAGCTTGGCTGGCCTGACATGTGCGACGATGCTCATTCCTGCAGCGGTGTCCTTCTCACCCTTCGTCTGGTGCGCCTCTACAGCCTCTGCTCGCGATGATCCTCTTCGGTGTGGAGTTCACCTTAGACTTGAGCTTGTTGTTTTCTTCGATGGCAGCTGTGCTTGGGCCTATCTAGTTAGCATCTTAGTTCTTGCTGTCTACTTTTCTTACTTGTCTCAAGTTTGTATCCTTGTATCAACACCACTGTATCCCTAGCCGGTTGATGGTTTCATTAATTTGAAGTCGGGCTTTATGCCTTTTCTCTATAAAAAAAGTGTAACTCTGCATATCCCTGTTAGCCATGTAACTTCAAGGGGCCAATGATCGAAGTAAGATCAATGGTCTTCCTTACCTGCCATTAACGCATAACAGAACAAACTGTCCGTCGACAGGACTGATATTTGGTTTTTGTCCGCTCAACAACTTTACACGTAGACACTAATCATCTACTAGTTCACTCAGAATTAGAAAGATTGAGATTTTGCTGAGAAGGTGGGACTAGACGGCTTCTAAGCAGGCAGGATTCACAAGCTCAAACCACTGAGCTAAAACTATGCATTTGGAAACACTCCCACCTAATTTTGTTTTCTCAGGGAAACAATCTACGCCATATGTGGTGCTTTTTACACGCCAGATTTGGAAGTACTCCCAACTAATTTTGTTTTTAGGGAAGCAATCTACGCCATATGTGGTGCTTTTTACACTTAACGGTAATCAAATGCATGGCAGGTGCATTGCTTTTCCTCTTTACTCTACAACTACATACACGTATACAGATCTAGAGTGCTCCATAGGTGGTGGTTTGTACGTCAAGACTGATCTAATATCTGCCAAATGCATAGCTTCTCCACTTATGCCGGCATCCATCCATCGTCGACGCATATCCATATACATACGGGACTATAAATTAACACGGCCCGAGGTGAGCGCACACCACAGCGGACTACACAGACATAAAGTGATCCATAAGATAACCTGAAGAGGGTGACGGTGCTAGGCAGCCATGTTATTCTCCACAAACATGTGGGTTGCTGCCATCATGGTGCTGGCCCTGGTGCTCTCGCTTCAGGGCACCGTTGACGCCGCCGCCTCTTTTCCAACTCTGTGTGGGACGGTTGTCCGCCTGGAACATCGCGGAAATGCACTGGTCCGCCTGCTCATTGCCAGTGCCTACCAAATCTAGGACCTGTGGATCGCCAAGACATGACGGTGATGCCCGAGAAGAACAGCCTCGTGCTGCCCCAGCTATCGTGCCCGGAACACCAAGTGTGGGTGTGCGAGGGGGAGACATGCTCATGCGAGTACTAGCGATAAGGGTCAGCAGCATACATCCGTGCGTTGCCAGAAGACCTCTATGCACAGGAAAGTGTGCCGTCTGAACTTTATTTTCATGTGCATTGCATGCATGCTGTTCGGAGCAGTACTGATGCTGCTCATGTCGTTGTAAGGCTTCCTCTTGTACAAGTGAATAAATAAGGGCCACTGCTATATGTGCAGGCCATAGCTTTTAGCGCATATATAGGCGCGTCTTTGCGAGCCTCCTGACCCTTTCCCGTGTAAGAGGCCTACAAGTATCTCTAGGTCGACGATTTTTCCAAGGTAACAAGGGTTATAGATCATAAAATTTATACCATTAGAAACTTCAGGTGTTTTATTTCCCTAATGTTATAAGTTTTTTGATATACAATTTGTATTGCATTGGTTGAATTGGCGATCTAGGGCTACACATAGGCCTTTTAAAGCGGGAAGAAGGGAGTATATATAAAAGTTGATGTATACATGACGTGACCACTCACTGATCTGAAAATATATTTATATGTTTGAATGCCGTCTTTATACGGTGTGTTGTTTGGGACAAACAAAAAAAGTGATATTATTTGTGTCAAAAAAAGACATTATTTCTACGAAGGTGGAGATAGCGAGCTAGCAGTAACGATCTTGATGCAAAATTAGACGGCCCACATAAGGGGTGCTTTCATGGGGGCTCAGAAAATCTAGTATTTACTCCCCTTGTACACAACTGCGCAAACAAGATTACAAATAAGAAATGCCGGGGCAGCTCATATCACAGTTGGAGCGAAGTTTCAATTCAGTGCACATCAGAATCACGACACTGTATTTGCAGCACCTAGCTTTGAACATTCACATGCCACTGAACGTAATTACAATCGTGCGAGGAGTAGCATAATCACGATGTTCACAAAGCCATATACCCTTAAGATAGATACGCCTTTCGATTCATATTATTTGTCGCTCAAACAGATGTATCTAGATGTATTTATTTAGGTATCAGATTTGGCAAAAATAAAATCATGACAAATGTTAATATTGCATTTCAAAAATTATAATCAAATCATTTGAAATATGTTAAATGTGTGTAGAAAAAATGTTTGCCATGTATTAAAAAATGTTAATCTTGTATTTCAAAATGGTAATCAAGCATTTGAAAATGTTTAAATTATGTATAAAAAATGTCGGTCGTGTATCGAAAAAATGTTAATCTTGCATTTGGAAAATGTTAGTGAAGCGTTTGCAAGATGTTAAAATGTATATTAAAAAATGATGACCATGTATTAAAAGTTGTTAAATTTGTATTAAGAAAATGTTCAACATATATTAGAATTTTTTTGCTGACATATACTCCCTCTGTTCCCAAATATAAGTCTTTTTAGAGATTCCAACAAGTGACTGCATACGGAGCAAAATGAGTGAATATATACTCTAAAATATGTGTACATACACCCGTATGTTGTAGTCCATTTGAAATGTTTAAAAAGACTTATATTTAGGAACGGAGGGAGTACAAAAAATGTAGAAATGAAAACCAAAGAAAAAAAGAAAACCAAAAAAGAAACAAAAGAAACCAAAGGAAAAAAATGAAGAAACAAATGAAAAAAGAATTTAAAAATGGGAAAGAAAAAATAAAAAATAAAAGAAACGGAAAATAATCTGGAGAAAACCGTCTAGAGTTGCTTCAAGTAGGTGGCGCCCCCATTTCAAAACACAAACAATTGGCGGGTGCCATGGTTATCACCGATCGCTATCTACCAAGAGCTCCCATGGATATCCCTCGCTCTCTCATATTTCTTCACCTTTTCTTGACTGTGCACAAAATGGGCTGGCCCGACTACTGTAGCCGCTTCCGTGAGATATTGTACGTTGTTGTCTCATTCGTGCCCAAAATGGGCCGGACCGAGTACTATAGCCGCTTCTGTGAGACATTCTACGTTGCTGAATGCGAGGAAAAACCCTATTCGCCGCATTCTGCGGCGAATTGTCGACCTACCGCACATGTCCGCACAGGTTCAATAGTAACAGGGCCGGCCCAGTTAGCTCTTTTTCAGGTTGGATCTCTTTCCGGCTTTGGGAACCTTCTGGATGGTTCCTAGCCGGTTTTGGGAACCTTCCAGAAGGTTCTTGACCCAGGTTTTCTGGTTTTCTTTTTTCTTTCATTTCTTGTTTTCTTTTATAGTTACTTTTTTTTCGTTTTTTCTGTTTCTTTTCTTTCTTTGGCTTTTTCTTCTCCTTTTTTTTATTTTTTTCAAAATATTCAAAATTTTGTCGTGTTTCCAAAATAATGTTCAGATTTAGAAATTTTTTTCTCAAAATTCAAAAATTGTTCTTGTTCCCCAAAAAAGTTCAAAACTTTAAAAATTCAAAAAATGTACCGGATTTCAATTTTTTGTTCACGCACTCAAAAACTGTTCACGCTTCCAATTTTGTTCGGGATTTTTCAAAATTGTTCTCTATTTCAAAATTTGTTCTCAAGATTCAAAAAGTGTTCGTGCTTCCAAATTTGTTCTCCATTTTGAAATTTGTTCTAAAGATTCAAAAAATGTTCATGATTGAAAAAATTGTTCGCTTCGTTTCAGAAATTGTTCACCTTTTTATGTTATTTCACAACACAAAAATTATTTTGTTTCAGAAAAAATCCCGGTTTCAAAAATTGTTCACAAATTCAGAAAATGACACATGTTTAAATTTTGTTCGCAAATGCAATTTTTTTGGGATTTTTTAAAAAGTGTTCCAATTGTTGTTCACAGATTCAAAGATGTTAAGGAATTTCAAGAATTCTTCATGTTATTCAAATTTGTTCACAAATTGAAAAAATATTTTTGGTTTCAAAATTTGTTGACATATGCAAAAAAATGTTCTCGTATTTAATTTTTGTTCAAAATCTAATAATTTTTGTGAATTTTTAAAAAATGTTCCTTTTTCTAAAATTGTTCTTATATTGAAGAAAATTATACTTTTTTAAATTTGTGCAGAAATTGAAAAAAGGTTCATGTTTTTCATAATTAGTTCACAAATTATAAAAATGCTACCCGCAAGTTCAATCCCTCGCCCGCAGGTTTTATGGAATTTAGTGAACTTGTTTTTTTTTGTGCTACTTCTGTTTGGTATTTTTATATTGGCGCTGCCACTCTTTCACAAATAGCTCACCTGGTGGAGTGGCTAGGGCATAGCGTGCACATGAAGAGATCGCGGGTTTGATTCCGGAACTGTCGCTCCCTTTATTTTTGGCATCTCTTCCATTCGGCGAAGGACAGCGAATGGGCCGGCCCAGGCGAACCTCCTCCTGTGTGAAACGGCGAGTTCTTGCCGCAGCGAGCAGCGTATAGAAGCACTCGAATGCGAGATATACCACGGAGAAAACGAAGCAATTAGACTGGTCGGCTGGGCACCCTTTCCCCTAATGTTTTGGGCTTGTTAGGGCCTATCTCTTTTTTATTTCTAAAATGCTTATCTATCTATCTATAGTACATGTGCCCGGGCGCCCCTATGTCTGGCTTGCTGCGAGATCTAGGAAACCCTCGCATAAGGGCCACACTATATGCGCCAGCCCAGCTGTGCTGGAAGCCACAACCTCATGCTTTTTCCAATTTCTGTTTTTGTTCTTTTATTTATTTATTTTTACTTTTTTTACACTCACGAAAATTCAAAACATATATATGATAAAAAATGTACTTTACATAATGTTTTGAAGAATATTGATCATGTATTTAAAAATGTTAAATGTGTATACAAAAAAAGTTGACCATGTATATGAAAAAGTATACTCCCTCCGTTCCTAAATATTTGTCTTTCTAGACATTTCAAATGAAACGGAGGGAGTACAAAGCATATACTATGTGTGTGAAAAACTTGATTATGTATATTAGAAAAATGTCCATCAAGATATTGAAAAAATGTTTTAAAAATATTAAAAACAGTTAATCAAGCATTTGAAAGTGTTAATTGTGTGTCAAAAACATATTGACCATGCATCCAACAAATGTTAATCATGCATCTGAAAAATGCTGATAAACGATTTGAAAAATAATAAATGTGTATAGAAAAAATATTGAATCTGGTAATCAAAAATTTTAATCTTCTACTAAAAAATGTTAATCAAGCCTTTGAAAAAAGGTTAAATGTTGACCATGTATTCAAAAAAGTCTTAATCTTTTTTGGAAAAATGTTTAAAGTGTATAGAAAAATATTGACCATGTATTACAAAAATGTGGAAACTATGTTGACCATTTATAAAAAACATTAATCTGTACTAAAAAATGTTAATCTAACATTTGCATTTCAAAAAAATGTTAGAAGTGTATAGGAAAATAGTTGACTATGTATTTAAAAAATGTTAATCTTGTATTTAAGAAATGTTAAATGTTTATACCAAATGTTGACATCTACTAAAAAAAATTGAAGTTATATCTCAAGATGTTAGTCAGGCATATAGAAAAAAATGTTAAATGTGTATAGAAACAATATTGACCATTTATTCAAAAATGTTGATTTGGTATATGAAAAATATTAACCAAGCATTTCAAAATGTTAACCATATATTAAATATATACCAAGATGTATATGGAATGCTAGTGAAACCGGAGAGAAAACAAAGAAACCCAATGAAATAGCATGAAAGAAACAAACAAAAACGAATAAAAAGAAAGAAAGAAAAGAAAAATCGAGAAGAAATTAATAAAACTGAAGGAAAAGAAAGAAAGGAAAAAAAAGGTGAAAACAAAGAAAGAAACTAAGAAAAACTAGTGAAAACAACATGAACAAAAAAACCTGAAAAAACCAATGAAAAACCGGTTGTTTTACGCTCAAGTAGGACGCGCTTTAGTACTTGCTTGCCATGAATCTGATGGCAACTCTGTGGCTAGCATCTAGGCCTTTCATCCAGGAGACCCAGGTTTTGAATCCTCGTTCCGCTCATTTTTTTACTTCTCTCTTTAGCTCCCGTGCATGTGCGCAATGTTGGTCGGAATACCCTATTTGACGCTCTCTATGTCTAGCTGTCGAGGCTTCGTGTAAGCGTTGGCGATCGAACAGTGAACTTGGCCGGCCCATTTACAGTGTTCGCGTTCCCGGTTTTGGAAATCTTCTAGAGTCTCCCAGCCAGTTTTTTCTGGTTTTGCGAACCTTCTAGAAGGTTAACTGAACCGGATTTTTCTTTCTTTTTGGTTTTTGGTTTTCTTTTTTATGTTTTTCTGTCTATTTTTCTACTTTATTTTCTCTTTTCTTTTCTTTTTCTGCTTCTTTTTTCGTTTCTTTTTATTTTTCAATTTGTTTTTGAAAATAGTTGATGTTTCAAAAATTGGCTGACTTGGGTACCATCAATTCGCCCTTTTCTGGCCAACCCCACCAATTTATATATGTCTTCTGTTACTTGGGTACCATCAACTCAATAAGCTGACTTGGAACGCAATGAACACAGGCTAACGAAGGAAAAGAATGTGTCAAATAAGGACACATAATTGTGGGAGTGCCCACGGGTGTTTGAGGGGTCGGATTTGCCAAGTCCGACCATATGCTCTTAGATAGATATAGAGCGATCCATAGCCGGTGGTTTGCACTTTAACACCCCGATCCACCAAATGCGTAGCTTTTCCCTTTGTGTTGGTGTCCATCTGTCATTGGCGCCAAGTAGACGAATGAGACTACAAATTAATAGGGCCCGAGGTGAGCACACACCACAACTAACTACACAAGCAAAAATATATCCATACACTAAACTAAAGAGTTCGACCGACTAGCCAATCATGTCATCCACAAAGATGTGCATTGCTACCATCATGGCACCGGCGGTGTTGTTGGCGCTTCAAGGAACTGTTGACATCGGCCAAGTGGCGGAGCTAGCGGTTACGCACAGTGGGTTGTTGCCCAACCAGAATGTTGAGATTTTTTTACTATGTACTAATTAGCAATTTGGCGCAAAAGGATTGTCCAAGGCCTACCGGCTCAGTCGAGAGTAGGTCTCTTCCTCCCAGTCTGTGCCACGTGAGAATCAGAAAAGAGAGCGAGCGGCCCACGCGCGGTTGTGCCACTGTGCTGCCACGCCGCCTCTCCCCTCCAGTGACTAGTTCTGGCCCTCCCACACCATCGGTACAAAGCTAGAATAACTTATTCACTTATATGCTTGAGGTTTCTTTTGAGCCAAGGATTGACATTTCGTGGACATGACAAGAGTGAACAATCTAGAAATAGGGGTAACTTTCTTGAACTTCTAAAATGGCTTTGAGAAAATGATGAAGAAGTTAATAATGTTGTTTTGAACAATTCTCCTAAAAATTGCATCTTGACTAATCCAACAATACAAAATTATTGAATGTTGTGCGACGCAAACTACAAAACAAATTATTGAAGATCTTGGTAATGACCACTGCAATCCTAGCTGATGAGTCTAGTGACGTATCTCACAGAGAGCAACTTGCTTTTTGCATATGTTATGTTGATAAATTTGGAAAGAGATGTGAGAGGTTCCTTGGAGTTGTTCATGTTGCCAACACAACTTTATTGTCACTTATGGCTGCAATTGAATCTTTGATAATCGTTCATCATTTGACTCTTACTCAAATCCGTGGACAAGGATATGAGGGGGCTAGCAAAGATGAATAGGGAGATTAAAGGGTTGAAAACATTCATCAAGAAAGATTAGGCCCCAACTTATTACATTTAATGTTTTGCACATGAACTTTGGTTGGTTCTTGTCGCTATGGCAAACAGAAATGAACCGCGTGGGTATTTTTTAATCATGTTTCTTACTTTCTCCATATTATTGGAGTTTCTTGTCAGCAACATGACATGCTTCGAGATGTTAGAGCTCAAAAGTTTTGGGAAGCACTTGAAATGGGTGAAATTGAAAGTTGAAGTTCATTAAATCAAGATATGGGATCAACGATTCAGTGATACTCGATGGGGTTCTCATATTAGGACCATTTTATGCTTTATTAGCATGTATACCACAATCCTTGAAGTACTCGATACTATTGAGAAAGATCCTTCACAAAAAAGTGAGTGGGCAATAATACATGGATGGCTTTTGCCTTGGAGTCATTTGACTTTGTTTTCATTCTTCACTTGATGCTTGTTATTCTTGGCTACACATTTGAGTTGTCTCAATCACATCAAAAGTGAGATCAAGATATTATTAGTGCAATATGACTTGTTAGGTTAGCAAAGAGTAGAATGCGACACACGCGGTCTCATGGATGGGAAGAATTTCTTGCAAAGGTGACATTGCTTTGCAATAAACATGGCATTCAAGTTCCTCCATCAGAGGATATGTGCCTCATGGAAGATCATGTTGATATATTATGAAGTACAAACAAATGATGATAGTTATAGAAGAGAAGTATGTCTTGGTGTCATTGATCAAATCATTCAAAAGCTTCACAATAGGTTTGATGATGGTAATATGGAGTTGCATATTTGCATGTGTGCTTTGAATCCCATCAATTCATTTACTTAAGATGCACTCAAGGTAATGAAACTTATTCAATTCTACCCCAAGGACATATTAAGCATCGATTTGGTAAAGCTTGAATTCCAGCTTGCTACTTTTATTGATGATATGGGACAAGATTATAGGTTCAAATCCATGTGCAGTATTGGCGATCTCTCTATTATGCTTGATTGAAGAAAAAAAACATGTTCTCTATAATTTGGTCCACTTGCTTATGAAATTGGTATTGATCTTACCGGTGGTCACCACAAGTGTTAAAAGAGTCTTTTCGGCAATGAATTTAGTGAAAAACAAGTTGAGAAATAGTATGGGTGATGATCTTGTGAACTATTGCTTACTGGCACTCATTGAGTGATATGTGTTGAGGATGACATAGTTGAAGCTTTCATGGCAAAGGAACATTGTAGAGTTACTTAAGGTTGCATTTTCTATGTTGTAAATTTGAAATATTTTGTGAACTATAATGTTGTGTGATTTGATTCAGCTATTTGTGTTTTTTCCCCAAATATTGTATGACACTTGGGCTAGGTAGAATTTTTTTATGTGTATACCCCCTCGGCTTATTTCCGGGCTCCACCACCAATTTTGATTCTTATATATCCGTAGTTGGGAAGAACAACGGCCGCCTCTTCCCCATCACCTGGTGGGACGGTTGTGAAGATGACTATTCAACCAAATGCATTTTTTTGGGCATGCACACACTCGCAACTTTGCGAGCCTCCTGGCACGTACATTCTTCTACAAACGATTATATATAAAAGTAGAGGTGTAAATGATGCAACCACTTCCTCATCTGAAAACATATTTAAATGGAGAAAATTATTCTTCATCATCTGATGTCATATGCAGTCTCTAGGTAGAGCACTCGTACATTCTCCTACAAACATTTGTTAATGATAACAACTACTACATAATATGTAGCCATAATTGGTGTTTTTATTATTATATGATGGCATGGCGTCTTTAAAAGTGTTGTTTGAGATAACAAAAGAAAGACATTTCTACGAAGGTGAAGATAGCGAGCTAGCACATATCTTGATGCAAAATTAGACGGCCCACATAGGCATGGCTTGCATGGGAGCTCAGAAAATCTACTATTTATTCCCCTTGTACAAAACTACGGAAACAATTACAAATAAGATATGTCGGGGCAGCTCATATAACAGTTGGAGCAAAGTTCCAATTTCAGTGCACATCAGAATCACAACACTGTATTTGCAGCTCCTAGCATTGGCCATTCATATTCCACTGAGAGTAATCACAATTGTGCGAGGAGTAGCATAATCACGATGTTCACAGAGCCATATACCCTGGAAATTAAAAATAGAATGATCAAGATTAGGTACCAAATATAATGCCGAGGTTGGGCCCCGAGTACTAGCAGGTGTTACCCAAACTTCCCACATGAGAGGCGGGTGATGGAAATAGAATTGGATCAGATACCTGATTTGGTAAAATAAAATCATGGCAAATGTCACTCGGGTATGGACATAGGTGTCATAGTACGACTTGGGTTCAGGTGTTCGACTCTATGATAAAAGTAAGAACGCAGATTCCTGAATAACATTTGGTTGCTGTTAATATTGATAGTATGTATTGGCTCGTTGGCACCCAAAAGAAAACATGCTGCACATACTTATGAGTGAACTGCAAACTTATATATGGCATAGATGGGATATTGGATCTTATGCACTAAATATACCCAGGTGTTGGTAACAAAATTGGATTCAGGTAACCGATTGGCAAAATTAAAATCATGACAAATGTTACCCGGATATGGAAATAGGTGACGTAGTACAAGTCGGGTTCAGGTGTTCGACTCAGACAATAAATTTTAGAACGCAGATGCCTGAATAACATTTGGTTGCTACTAATACTGACATTATGTCTTGGGTGGTTGACAACCAAATAAAATATGCTGCACAGACTTAAGAAGATAAGAGTCAAGTTTAAACTCGGCATAGATGGATACTGCTCGATCTTATGCACTGAATAGACCACTTCCAATAGTTCTGTTCCAAGTATATCATTTATCTAAAAAACAAATATTCTACTGTATGTTCAGTCGGGCCTATCAAGAAAATAGAACCATAAATACTGAGAGTAGATGCATCTAAGATGATTATACTACAGTATTACTAATCGTGTACCAAAAGATGGCCCCTTTTTATGAGCAAAATGTCTTTACGCACCTGCCATGTTCCCATGTTGAGACGCCCGTCAGTGATAGGAATTCTGAAGACGAAGGAAAAATGTCACTAATTTGTTTTGGACGAAGTCACTCATATTTTGTAAAAAGAGAAACATTAGGGAGGGAGTGCATACGTCAAGGCACAGCCAAACATTGATGATTTGATATGTGCTGGCATGTCATCAGACCCTGCAATCAAAATCGAGTATTAGTGGGTGATTTAATCATGTAAATTATCGTTTCTGCTTATCAAGTCAAGAAACAGCTCGGGCAGTCTTGTAATTCATTTGCAAGATCTGAATAATTTTGAAAATACAGAATGGAAAGCAAAGACTAGACGTCATTCTTAGAGAACTAATGGAGCATTGCTGAAGGTGCAGCAGTATACATGACGATATAATTTAAATAAGAACACTGTAACAAGGAAGACCAACGGCCAGCCATATCAGGGTTCAGACCCCCAACCTTCAATGGTGTGCCTCCATGGAGCAGATGGACCCTAATTACAATCAGACAGAGATTAGGAGAGCAATCTAATGAGATATCCTTGAACAGAAAAAAAGAGAAGGAAAGATCACATCATTCACCTCTGGGACAATTCGACTAAGGAATGTTTCAGTGTCAGTTTGGACATCGGGGTCGTAGTTCTCATTAAGAGTGAGTGAAGCGCTCGTGTGGTGCACTGCAGAGCATATATAAACCTTTCACTATTCTGAAAAACAAAGGAAACTGCATTCTGATAACATACCATTATCAGATACTCTCACTTCACTCAAAACTAAATCAATGGCACCATAAGTTCTGCGGATACATTCTGACATCAGGAATTTCAAGTTCTGCTGTTGATTAACTGTACGTTTTGTGCACTTGATTTTTTTTTTCATTCCTGCAGTTCAGGAACCACTTGAAACCTTCAATATCTAGCTTCTAATTTGACATACGCACAGCCAAGAACCCTTACAGCGGAGCAAATTGCTCCATACAGTCGCAAATTGCTCCATGTGTCACTACTCCCTAACATGTGGTCTGAGGTCCACTTGTAAACCCAAATGTGATGATTTCCCAATTCTACTTGGAACAATTCTTCTACGTAGTTCCGAGATAATTTACTCGTCCTTAAATGCTTTGAAATCTGCTTGGTGAAGTTAGTTTCCATGACAAACATGGTTTCAGAACAGAGCTTCCAATGCAAGACAACATTTAATTTACCCAGCTGGACGGCTCTGACACTGAGTGAGCAGCGCCACAAAACTTGCTGATAATTTTATGAAACGACACAAAATTGTGCCTCCCTGATGTCTACAGCAACAACAACATCAAAAAGAACATAAAACTGCATCACATACAGAAGAGATGCGCCAGGCCGCACTTGAACTCGGAGAGGTCGCTCCTGATCGCGTGCATGATCTGCAAAGCAGCCAACAAGCCATCACCGTCACCAATTTACTACCCATACCTACCAAAGATACAGAGGCATGGCAGTGGCAAAGCTGTAGGAAACAGAGGGGAGGGCGGCCGCACCTTGTGGGTGATGATGTGGCAGCCGCGGCGCTGCGGCGGGATGACGACCGTCCTCTGGGCCCAGCGGGGGGCCGCCACGGATCCGGGGGCGGCCGCGGAGGAGGCTGCGGCGGCGGCGGCGAGCTCGCACCGGACGGCGGCCCGCGCGGCGTGGCGCGGCCGGGCGGAGGAGCAGGCGCTGGTGGGTGGGCAGAGGGGGAGGAGGACGGGCGGCGCCAGCGCCGGGGAGGTCGCTGCCGCGTGCATGGTCGGACCTGGCGGCGGCGGCGGCGGCCGGGTAATCGGGAGGCGGGGAGTGGCGCGAGAGAGCGTGTGGCGGCCTGCAGCGCAGCGGTTGTTTTTCTTTTCTTTTCTTGTCTTGTCCCCTTGCTTCGTGTGGGTCTGGATTTTATTGCTGGGTGAATTTGTTCCTATTTCTTTCATGATGAAAAGCATCCACTGTAAAATCTATTTTGCCCACACACACAAAAAAAAAATATCTGTTTTGCAAGGTCCAGTGGAAAAAGATATTTGCGGTGGTGGTGCGCGAAAAATGCGTCCTGCTTTTGTAACATGATGTATTTTCATCAATAGTTATCTCATTTCTTTTGCTGAGTAAATCAGTCAACCTGTTTTTAAATGTCAAATGAATATTTTCTTTTTCTTTTTTTCTATTATAGCATGTCATATTATGGGGTGGAGGGAGTTTAATATGTGCCTATGTCTAGGAAACTTCTTCGAGAACCGAAAAATACCTGGAATATAAAAGACATACGACAATAACAAAAAGGCGCAGCAAAAATAATCATCATTTAGATAGTGCCTAATTCCTCATGGCGGCACAAATCCACCACCACCTCACCGAGATAATTCACCGATCTAATTCTGATAATGGAGACATCGAAAATCATGCTCACAAACACAAGTAAGGTTTAAATGGCTATGATTAGCATATCTCTAACCGAACTCAGAAAAGATTTCCTTTCAATTTTCTCTGCAAACCATGGCGAAAACGGGCTTTGGTCACTTTGTATTTTTTTTCCTCGCCTACACTAGCTTTGGTCGTATATGACTTTGCTAGTTGCCGGTGTTTTTTTTTGTGTGCGTGTGTGTTGGCTGTGTGCATCCTAACTATGCAGAGGCCGGGTGTGTGCTCATAGTGCTTGTATCCTCTTGATGCTTCATTTTGAGTCAATAAAATCCACCCTTTGTCGAAAAATGGCGAAAACGGGAGACGACAGTGGCTGATCGAGCGGTAGTGGTGATTCAAGCGACGCTGGTGGCGAATCAAGCGGCGGCAGTTTTGGGCAATAGTGATTTCAGTCCAGATTCTGACAACTTTTGGAGAAAATGGGTGGCAATGAGGAAGACCTAGGGTTTGAGTGAGGCGCTGGTAAGAATATATTGCGGCGGGATATCAATCGGTCGCCGCGGCGGCGATTCTGTCATTTTATGCAACAAGAAGGGCTAGCTTGGGATTTGAGGAAGAAGTGGCGTTGCTCTCTCAAATTTGATTCAAAAAAGAACCTTTGAGACTTAACTCCTCAATTTTGAGAAGTTATAGGTTTGAGGCTTTGCTTAGGTTTGATTAAATCCTCAAAATATGCCAATTTGGGGAGTTAGATGGAATTTGAGAGTTTGGTTCGATATACTCCTAGCGGTTCTGCTAGAACTCATCTAGCTGAGTTTTAGTTATGTCTTATTCACCTTTATATCCATTGAATGTGATACCATAAGATGTGTTTGTGCTGACGTGGGTTGTAGTACTACTTCGTATATGTTTTTGTTTTCAGATAAATGAGACCAAAATATATCTCATCTAGATGAGTTCTAGGCACCCCTTTAATTAATTCGCATTTCGTGGGTGTAAGTACTAATAAAGATCTTTCCATATAAATTGAGTATACTTTGACGCCTGATTGAAACCCTCTTGTTCGGTTAAGCTCCACTCCACAAATCACACACCACACCACTCTTTTTCACGACGCATCCATAAGCTCCATGACCTTCTTCACGCTCGGTCGATCCATCATCCCATCAACCCAGGCCCTCACACGCGGATACGCATCGAGCACGGATGCGCAGGGGCTCGCCAGCAGGTAGTGAGCCATGGGGCAATGGCTCAGGTCCGCCAGGCTGATGAAATCTCCGGCCAAGTATTTGAACCTGGACAGACGCTCCTCGTAGACCCCAAGGGCCACCTTCAGCTTCTCCAGGTTATCCTCGACGATTTTGTGGTCGGTCGTCCCGCCCATGAACATGGGCACGACGAAGCACTGGAAGGTGATCGCCGACATGGCCCTGTCGAAGTTGTGGGACTCTGCTTCGAGCCACGCGTCGACGGCCGCCGACTCGGCGAGGCTGCTCTCTCGGAGTAGATCGGATGCGCCTTTGCGGAGCACGTACCTCGAAATCGCACGCGACTCTGGGATGACAACATATATAGGAGTACCAAATATAAATCATCTGAATAATGTTTGTGCAGAGCAATTTGTTCAGTCTATAGCTACACAAAGATGTTGTTCATTCAGGCTTTTCCTTGTGTTTGTGTGTCGATACGAGAGATATAGAAATCTGAAAGAATATTTGAGGTTCTCTCACCGAAAAGGATGAGATCGCCATCCTGGAAAGCCGGGACCTGGCCAAAGGGCTGCAAGGCAAATACAGAGCTGAGCAATCGGACAACTTAAGCTGTTAAGCATGGCTAGCTAGACTACTTTCTGAATCTGAACCTGTACGCGGCCTAGCAACCATCACCCAAAAATCTCATCATGGCAAGGCAAGGTGTTAGCTACTCGTTGTGGAAAGAGAAATCTCAGTGAAAGCACGAGGGAGGAAGCAATCTGCTGCTAGAAGAACTGAAGAAGAAGAGGAGAGCGGCACGTACGGTGCGGGCGAGGTGCGCGGGGCCCTTGTGGTCGCCGGCGGGGAGGTGGACGTGCGCCAGCTCGTACTCGGCGCCGACCTCCTCCAGGC
Source organism: Aegilops bicornis (assembly GCA_021605145.1). Taxonomy (NCBI): domain Eukaryota; kingdom Viridiplantae; phylum Streptophyta; class Magnoliopsida; order Poales; family Poaceae; genus Aegilops; species Aegilops bicornis. The sequence goes on from CM038675.1 coordinate 835,872,436, forward strand.
ACAGCAGCACCCGCGCCACACAGGTGGATCTCGCCGGCCCGAACACCTTCACCTTCGCCTCCGTCCCCATGGCCATGGATGATGGATCCCCTTCCCGTGATCGCAGAAGGAGAGCAGTTTGACTCACGGCCTCTGGAATCAAAAGCGGCGGCTCACGGTCGCACGCAGCTGGATTTTTATAAGGCTAGCGAGCTTCTTCGTAGAAAGTTCAAGAGTTAAAAATGTTTTATGTACCTTACGAAAGATCTTAGCTAGAAGGATTTTATTGGTTAAGAAAATTGAGATGGGCCCACCCCTGAAAATCAGGAGGGGCTGTATTAGTTAGAGCAAGTACAATAAGATGATGTAGGTGGGCTATAAGACTAGTCACAACGGAGAGTAACTTATAGAGTACTAACATGCATATGTTACTAGTCTATATTACTACCTCCACAGTGGGTAGTAACATATGTGTTGTGTCATACATCACTTCATTTATTAGATTGTAGACTGAAAGGACATGCGGTGCCCCCATGTGTGGTTTTGGTAATTGATGACATTCTCTATGGACTAATGGTTGCATTGAGTTATATTTGAAGGATTTGTCCATAGGCATTTCTTGAAGTCCATCCGCTGGTTTCAAGGAGTTTATGTGTTGACCAAGGTGCTATTAAGGAATTATCCAAAGATTGGTCATGTGAGTGTTGAGCTTATTACAAGCATGTCTTGAAGAAGAAGATTGTGTGATCATTCATGTTTACCTTCAAGACATCATTCAAACTAAGAGAGTTGGAAAGATTAAAGGTTGATCAAGACTAAGTCAAGAGTGAATCAAGTTGATCAACTCACAAAGCGTAAAAGATGTACCGAGAGGGATCAAGTGATCCCATGGTATGGTAAGCATTGTCCATTGCACTTTGTGTACTAACCCATGGTCTATGTAAGAGTTCTATGTGGGGTTAGGTACATGTCCATGGGCTTGCGTCAAGAGGAAGATATCATACAACCCATGGAAAGGATGACATCAAGTACTGATCGTCATCAAGATTGTCATGTGCAAGTTCAAGTGTAGCATCACGAAGAGATCAAGTGCTTGAAGCTTGCCATCCATTGTGGTGTCAATGGACTTGTGAAGATGTGTCAAGAGTGGCTCACCCATAGTGGAGTATGGGGAGAAATCATCTAGTCTCCATCGACCCAACGCAATCAAGAAATGTGGTCCATCTTGCGGAGGACAAGATCGTCATCATCTAGCTCAAGTGGATCATGTGCAAGACAAAGGTTTGCCCTTGATAGGTTTTCTATTTTACCGGTCTCATGGTGGTAGTTGGGAGACCGGGTTATATGATCGATAGCCGTACTATCAAGGGGGGCTCTCAAGTGAGTAGCTTGATCGTATCGTTCGTCGAGAGATCAAACCATTGCATCCTTGCATCATGTTTCTTGGTTCTTGTTTGGTTCTCTTTGTGAGTCTTAGAGCTTATGGTCATCTTGATGACAAGCTTGAGTTCATCGACAACGGAGTTCGCATGCGTCTTCTATGATGTTTTCGGTGTTGGAGGTTTTACCGGTCTTTTCCGAGGAAGGGTTCTCACCATTTTCTTTTGGGCCTTTTATCATTTGCTTATTATTGGTATTTCTCTCAAGATTGTGTTAGCCCTTGTCCCTAGCTTTCCAACAAACTTTGTTTCACGAATTCGGAGTCCGAATGCAGAAGTTATGGTAGTTTTGGTGTTACGAAAAGGCTGCAGCGGTACTACCGCGGGTAGGAGCGGAAGTAATTTTTTAGTACCGCCCTTGGGAGCGGTACTACCGCTCTTGGGAGCGGTACTACCGCTTGGAGCAGTACTACCACGGCTACTTCCGTGGCTACTTCCGCTCGGGACCAAAAACTCGTCACAAGTCCAGCGGTGGTAGGCACGGATGTAATTTTTTACTACCGCTCGCAAGCAGTACTACCGCTTCCCTTAGCAGTAGTACCGCTACCCCTTCTTGGTAGTACCGTGATGTCAAGCGGTACTACCGCTCGGCGGCTGTGAGCATAACGGTTGGATTTTGCCCACCTATAAAAGGGGTCTTCTTCCCCATTGAACCTTATCCTTTGAGCTCGTGTTCTTCCCCATTGTTGACCTTCTTGAGCTTGCTAACTCTCAATCCCTCCATGGATCCTTGCTAGTTTTTGAGGGAAAAGAGAGAGGAGATCTAGATCCACATCTCCACCAATCACTTTCTCCTCTAAGTGAGGGGAACCCCTTGGATCTAGATCTTGGAGTTCTTTGTGTTCTTTTTTCGTTCTTCCTCTCATTTTCCTCCCAAGCATTAGTTGCTTTGGTGGGATTTGGGAGAGAAGGACTTGGGCACTCCGTGTTCCCTTGCCATTGCATTTGGTGCATCGGTTTGAGTTCTCCACGGTGATACGTGGAAGTGAAGTTTGAGAAGCTTATTACTCTTGGGTGTTTGGGCACCCTAGAGCTTGTTCCTCTTGGGTGCCTTGGCGCCCTAGGCAGTTGGTGGTGTTCGAGCTCAATCATTGTGGTGTAAAGCTCGGGCAAGCGTCCGGGGTCTCCAATTAGGTTGTGGAGATCGCCCGAGCAATTTATGGTACGGTGACCGCCCCCAAGGGTTGCCAAAGTGTACGGGTTCGGTGACCGCCCCAAGGGTTGCCATTTATGCGGTTCGGTGACCGCCCTCAAGGGTCCATTAGTGGAATCACGGCATCTTGCATTGTGCGAGGGCGTGAGGAGATTACGGTGGTCCTAGTGGCTTCTTGGGGAGCATTGTGCCTCCACACCGCTCCAAACGGAGATTAGCATCCGCAAGGGTGTGAACTTCGGGATACATCGTCGTCTCCGCGTGCCTCGGTTATCTCTTACCCGAGCCCTTTACTTATGCACTTTACTTTGTGATAGCCATATTGTTCTTTGTCATATATCTTGCTATCACATAGTTGATTATCTTGCTTAGCATAAGTTGTTGGTGTGCATAGGTGAGCCTAGTTGTTTTAGGTTTTGTGCTTGACAAATTAACCGCTAGGTTTTTTCTACATTTGTTCAAGCCTAAACCGTAATTATTTTAAAGCCCCTATTCACCTCCCCCCTCTAGGCTTACATCCACGATCTTTCAATTGGTATCGAGCCTCGTCTCTCTTTGTTAGGCTTAACCGCCTAGAGAGTAAAGATGTCGACTAGGGGATTAGGATTCTCTATCACTCTTAGTTTCGATGGCACAAATTTTGATGTTTGGGTAATTCGCATGCTTAATCTCTTTAGGGTCATGGACCCAAATTTAGAGCGAATTGTAGATATGGGTTTTCTCCTCCAAAGGATCCCCAAAGATTATCTTTAGAGGATGAGAAAAACTCTTATCTCAATGCTCAAGCTTCTAATGTGCTTTTCGATGTTTTGAGCAATGTAGTTATATTTCAACTCATGCCGTTCCGGGATGCTCATGAGTTGTGGACAAAGCTTCAAGATAAATATGGCGTGTCCAAGATTTGTAGGGATGATTTTTCTCCCTCCACCTCCGGCCGTATAGTCTTCTCAACTTCTTCTACTTCACCTACATGTGGTTTGCCACAAGGTAATGATATGGTGAGTAGTGTCGGTCATTGCAATGATGATAGTGTGCTTTTGTGGATGATTCTTCATCACTATATTATTGCAATGCTCCGTCTTTGGGCCTTAGCACTTGAGCACTCCAAATGTTTCACTTGCTTGTGTTGATAGTCCTTGCATATCATGTAGAAATTGCTTGACTAAATCTCATGATGATATGCTTGCTATATCTTGTTGCCATGATAAAATGCATGTAATTCCTCGAGTTGTTGTGCTAACAATGTAGATGAAACCCAACACTCCATGGAACAAGATGTGGTCTTGAATGGTGCTTCAAGGGATCCTATATCATCATCTACTGCATTTTGCCTTATGGCCAAGGCTTCAAAGGTATCTTCCACTTTGAATCCCAATATATCTTGTGATGGTATTGATGATGGCAAGAATGATGATGATGTTGATTATGATGAAGAGAGTGATGATGTTGCCTCCTTAAAAATTAAGGGGGAAATGATTTTAAAGCTCTTAGGAATAAAATTGCTCGTTCCAACTTCATGGAAATCATGTCTATTGCTATTGAGGGCAAGAAATATATTAATGAGTTGGAATCTCGTCTTGAGGAGCATGAGGTCACCATTGATCAAATGGAAGGTCATGAGCGTGATTACGCTAATGAGATTGCGGACCTCTCTCAAGCTCTTGAACTTGAACAAACCACCAAGGAATCTCTTGAGGAGACTTTTGCTCTAGAATTATCTAGAGTGAGGGAATCTCGTGATAGAGCTCTTAACGTGGCCAATGATTTTGAAAGCTTGAAGTTGTGCATGCTAAACTCCTTGAGGACTTTGAGCACCTCGAAAATGGCTCAAGGGTCATTAAGAGTGAGCTCATCAAACTCACCGAGTCTCATGCTCAACTTAAAGCTTCATATTCAAAAGAGCTTGCCAAGTTGTCTTCTTCTCTTGTTGCTAATGATGATGCTTGTGCTACTAACTCTATCTCTTGTGAAGCATCCATATTGAAGGAGAATGTTGAGCTAAGGGCTCAACTTGAGTTGCTATCTAGCAATTATGGGATGTTGGAAGAAAATCATGTAAGGCTCACAAGCTCTCATGATGATCTTCTAGTATCCCATAATGTGCTAAAGATAGCTCATGAGGCCATGCTTGCTAAGGTAACATCTAGTGAGCCTCATGTGGATACTAGCAATCGCTTCTAGTCAAAATGCTATATCGATATGTGCTAGTCCTTGTAATTCATCTACTCACAATGTTGGTACATCTTGTGATGAATTGCTTTCCTTGCCTTGTTGCTCTAACAATGAAGCTTATACTTCCTCTAGTACTTGTATTGAGACTAACCATGTAGAGGAAATCAAAGAGCTCAAGGCCCAAGTCACTTCTTTGAAGAAAGACTTGGAAAAGAGTCATGAAGGAAATCCACACTCAACAATATCTTGAGTGTGCAAAAATCCCCAATGACAAAGGTGGACTTGGATTCAACTCCAATAAGAAGAAGAAGTCCAAGATGAACAAAAAGAAGGGCCAAGAACAAGTCAAGAAATCGGCCAAGATTGTTTGCTTCAAGTGCAAAGTAGAAGGGCATCATGTTAGATCTTTCCCATTGAAGAAGAAGGCCATTAGTGTCAAGCAACAAGGGAAGAGGGCACAAGTTCAATATCATGCTCAACCTCAAGTTGAAGGAAGGCCACTTCCCAAGAAGACTCAAGTTAATGCTTCTCTTGTTGAGAAATCAAGTGAGAAGAAAGTGAAGAGTAGACGTTGCTACTTATGTCGTGAGAAAGGCCACGTCGCTTCTTCATGCACTAGTGGTAACTTATCCAACCCAATTATTATTGATGATGTCTATTCTCTTGGGAAGGATAAGGTTGGCAATGTGTTTGCCAAGTTTGTTGGTACTCAAAGTGGTGTCAAGAAAAGAACCATTTGGGTGGCCAAGCTTATTGTGACTAACCTCTTAGGACCCAACTTGGTTGGGGACCAACTAGCTCAAACTTGATCAATAGGTGTTGTTGGAGGTCATTGGAGACTTGGCTACATTATGAAGATTTAACGGGTCCTCATCATTCATATTGTGTCAAGCCAAGTCATTCAGATTATCTTTCTATCATATATCCAATGTCCCTCCTTGCGGTAACTCGTGTTTAAATTGCTTACATTAAAAGTTACTTGTCCCTTAGCATGTTGTGGTTTTGTATCTTGCATGTGCTTGTATATGTTGTGCTTCCAAATTGCTTATCTTGAGAAATCAAGTATGTGCATGTTGGTTTGCACATCATGTACATGTGTGTTGTGTGTTGAGCCTTTTGCATCTTGTTTATTTCTTAGTTGGCTCTTGTGAGAGATTAATGGAATATCCCATTATGGGGCAGTGATGTGCTTTGTGCACCTCACAATCCTATAAATGTGTGTACATGAGTAATACCATCTAGTATTGATATTTCAAGATTATCTAGTCTCTAGGTGGTATATCTCTCATGAGAAATTCAAATTCTAAATTGTCCATTAATTATCTCTTGTTGGATCCTTTTAATTGCCTCTTGTCTATCTTTAATTGGTATCACATTATGGGGAGTAATATGCTATGTGTGTATTACTAGCCTAGAAAATGTGTACATTTGAGATATTGTCACCTAGAATTGATATTGTAAATTATCTTGTTCCTAGGTGGCATGATAGCTCTACAAGTTGCAATTTGCTTGTGTTTGGTGTGAAGATGATGTCGGATATCCTTGCTATCTACCACCGGGAATTATTTCCAAATACTTCTTGTCTTTTGACAATTGGTACTCACTTATGTGTGGTAGAATTTATTGATCATCTTTACATTGGCTTTTATTTTTATTTGCCTTTTCTCTTTCCAAGGTTTGTGTCAACTCCCTTGTCTTCCCTACCACTTGTGGATCTTGTTTGTTTCTCGTTCTTGTCTAGTGCTTTCTAGATATAGTGAAAGTGGTGATCCCACCTTGTGCATTTTGTATTCAAATGCAAATCCTATATAATGCACAACTCGTGGGGAGCTATCCTATTTTCTTTAGAACACTCTTCTTGTGATCCTTATCAAGTGTGTGTTGGTGGAAGGCAAGCCGTTTTTGTTTTGGTACTTTGTGCCATCATGAAACTTTGTAGAGAGCTTGGTTTGTTTGGAACCATCCTCTCTTTTGGGAGTTTGATATCTTTTATTTTGAGTGTATCAATGGATATCTCATTCCTTGATGTATCTTTTATGGATATCCTCCAAGTGATGTTTTATTCATTTGGTATCCTTTTCACTTGGCATTTCTTTGTCTTTTGGTTTTGGGTTTTGAAGTCTTGAGCATGCATGTTTTCTTCATGTATTTTATTTGGCATGCTTTCTTTCTTTGACTCAATATATGGGAGAAACTCCACCTAGTCTCAATTTGGATGAGATGAGCATGATATTCATTTTCATATCTATATGCACATATTTATGTGGAGTTTGTCCTATGTATTGGTGTTTCTAACTATTTGCTCCCGATGAGTTTGGGTACCGTTTAGTTTGTGTTGTTCTTATAGGAACAGTTGGAGATGCATTGGATGCTCGGCTCACTCACAAAGAAGGTGTTGTCACCATGTGCATATTGGAGTCAAGCTAGGATGATCAATGAACTACTATCTACCTTCAATTGGTATCTACTACATCCTTCCAATGGTATCTCGGTAATAAGTATCATCATCTACTACATGCACACATTACTTGCATCAACCTTGTGTAGGTTGTATCATGGCATGTATTTCATTCTTTCTTGTGATACTTGTTTCCTTTCTCAAAGCATCTCAACGATGATCTCATGTTGCTAGTTGTGATGTCTTTGATGTTCATGCGTTAGGAATTCATTTATATACAATAAGACCATATCTAGCCAAGTGCTATGCTTTCAAGCAAATATCTTATTGGTATATTTATGACTTCCTTATGGATATCTTGTTCCTTCATGTTGTAACTATTTCGGGTGTACATCCCTATTTGTAGATATATATCATCATGATTTTGTCTACCTAGAACCTTATACACTTGAGAGAAATTACATCTCTAGTTGATATCTTTTCTTTCACGTCCACCTTGTCTTTCTTATGTTATTTCTTTGGTGGCTCCGTGAAAGCTTTTGCCTTGAGTGAGTGTCCTCTATCGTTGCATTTTGTTGCACTCTTGTGTGGTGAAGATTATTTTCCTCTTGCTTATCTTTATGAGGCTTTTGCCATCTTAATTGGTACCCCTCGTCTTGATGAGCCTCTCATCGTCTATCTTCACCACGGGTTGTCACAAGCATAGGTTCTCTATTTTCTTATTAGTAAGCTTGTGAACCCATTTGCTAGTTGTGTGTGAGAATGAAAGGCTTTGCACCATGTATCTCATTCATTCGAGACTATGTTGATGCTTATGCTCATCCGTATATTAGTCTTCTCATGTGCTTTGCCATGACTCACACACATCATTTTGGTTGAGCCTATTCTTAAGTTGCCTCTTTTACAATGTTGCTCAACCATGTGCTTGTTGCAAGCGCTAGGCTTAGTTTCCTATATGCTCACTTGCACTTGTTGTAAGTTTCTATTGATTCTGGGGAGCTATGATCCTATTTTGTGCACTTTGTATCCTAATACAAAAATTCTTGATGTGCACAAATCATGGGGAGCTTCTCTAGTTTCTTTAGAACACTCCTCTGCTCATATCATAATATCTTTATTCATGTGGCACGTAGGTTCATTGGTCTAGTTGGTTCAATTGGTATCTTTTGATAGCTTGCTTCAATTGGTATCTTTTGATTGCTTGATTGCTTGTTTCTCTCTTTGTTATGTCTTTGTGGCATATCACTCTTTTGCAATCTTGGTGCCTCAATATAGTTGGTCTTCCTCCAAGTATTACCTTTGGATATGTGTATGTCATTACACTCTCTTGTTGAGAAATGCACAACTTTTGGAGGAACACCTTTTATATTGGTCTTCTTAGCTTTTCGCCCATTTTGGCAATCGATGCCAATGGGGGAGAAGTTTCAGAGAGTTTTGTGGAGAAGTGTTCAGAGTTTTCTCCTTGCTTTGGTTTTGTTCCTAAGCATTTGCATCTCATACGCATGCATTATTGGTTGTTGCATTGCATGGTGATGCATAATTCCTTATAGAAACTCTCTTGAAAGTGATTGTCATCAATTACCAAAATGGGGAGATTGAAAGGACATGCGGTGCCCCCATGTGTGGTTTTGGTAATTGATGACATTCTCTATGGACTAATGGTTGCATTGAGTTATATTTGAAGGATTTGTCCATAGGCATTTCTTGAAGTCCATGCGCTTGGTTTCAAGGAGTTTATGTGTTGACCAAGGTGCTATTAAGGAATTATCCAAAGATTGGTCATGTGAGTGTTGAGCTTATTACAAGCATGTCTTGAAGAAGAAGATTGTGTGATCATTCATGTTTACCTTCAAGACATCATCCAAACTAAGAGAGTTGGAAAGATTCAAGGTTGATCAAGACTAAGTCAAGAGTGAATCAAGTTGATCAACTCACAAAGCGTAAAAGATGTACCGAGAGGGATCAAGTGATCCCATGGTATGGTAAGCATTGTCCATTGCACTTTGTGTACTAACCCATGGTCTATGTGAGAGTTCTATGTGGGGTTAGGTACATGTCCATGGGCTTGCGTCAAGAGGAAGATATCATACAACCCATGGAAAGGATGACATCAAGTACTGATCGTAATCAAGATTGTCATGTGCAAGTTCAAGTGTAGCATCACGAAGAGATCAAGTGCTTGAAGCTTGCCATCCATTGTGGTGTCAATGGACTTGTGAAGATGTGTCAAGAGTGGCTCACCCATAGTGGAGTATGGGGAGAAATCATCTAGTCTCCATCGACCCAACGCAATCAAGAAAGGTGGTCCATCTTGCGGAGGACAAGATCGTCATCATCTAGCTCAAGTGGATCATGTGCAAGACAAAGGTTTGCCCTTGATAGGTTTTCTATTTTACCGGTCTCATGGTGGTAGTTGGGAGACCGGGTTATAGGATCGATAGCCGTACTATCAAGGGGGGCTCTCAAGTGAGTAGCTTGATCGTATCGCTCGTCGAGAGCTCAAACCATTGCATCCTTGCATCATGTTTCTTGGTTCTTGTTTGGTTCTCTTTGTGAGTCTTAGAGCTTATGGTCATCTTGATGACAAGCTTGAGTTCATCGAAACGGAGTTCGCATCGTCTTCTATGATGTTTTCGGTGTTGGAGGTTTTACCGGTCTTTTCCGAGGAAGGGTTCTCACCATTTTCTTTTGGGCCTTTTATCATTTGCTTATTATTGGTATTTCTCTCAAGATTGTGTTAGCCCTTGTCCCTAGCTTTCCAACAAACTTGGTTTCACGAATTCGAGTCCGAATGCAGAAGTTATGGTAGTTTTGGTGTTACGAAAAGGCTGCGGTACTACCGCGGGTAGGAGCGGAAGTAATTTTTTAGTACCGCCCTTGGGAGCGGTACTACCACTCTTGGGAGCGGTACTACCGCTCTTGGGAGCGGTACTACCGCTTGGAGCAGTACTACCACGGCTACTTCCGTGGCTACTTCCGCTCGGGACCAAAAACTCGTCACAAGTCCAGCGGTGGTAGGCACGGATGTAATTTTTACTACCGCTGCATAAGCAGTACTACCGCTTCCCTTAGCAGTAGTACCGCTACCCCTTCTTGCGGTAGTATCTTGTGATGTCAAGCGGTACTACCGCTTCGGTGCGGGCTGTGAGCATAACGGTTGGATTTTGCCCACCTATAAAAGGGGGTCTTCTTCCCCATTGAACCTTATCCTTTGAGCTCGTGTTCTTCCCCCATTGTTGACCTTCTTCGAGCTTGCTAACTCTCAATCCCTCCATGGATCCTTGCTAGTTTTTGAGGGAAAAGAGAGAGGAGATCTAGATCCACATCTCCACCAATCACTTTCTCCTCTAAGTGAGGGGAACCCCTTGGATCTAGATCTTGGAGTTCTTTGTGTTCTTCTTTCGTTCTTCCTCTCATTTTCCTCCCAAGCATTAGTTGCTTTGGTGGGATTTGGGAGAGAAGGACTTGGGCACTCCGTGTTCCCTTGCCATTGCATTTGGTGCATCGGTTTGAGTTCTCCACGGTGATACATGGAAGTGAAGTTTGAGAAGCTTATTACTCTTGGGTGTTTGGGCACCCTAGAGCTTGTTCCTCTTGGGTGCCTTGGCGCCCTAGACGGTTGGTGGTGTTCGGAGCTCAATCATTGTGGTGTAAAGCTCAAGACAGCGTCGGGTCTCCAATTAGGTTGTGGAGATCGCTTGAGCAATTTGACGGGTACGGTGACCGCCCCAAGGGTTGCCAAAGTGTCTGGTTCGGTGACCGCCCCAAGGGTTGCCATTTATGCGGGTTCGGTGACCGCCTCAAGGGTCCCTTAGTGGAATCACGGCATCTTGCATTGTGCGAGGCGTGAGGAGATTACAGTGGTCCTAGTGGCTTCTTGGGGAGCATTGTGCCTCCACACCGCCTCCAAGCGGAGATTAGCATCCGCAAGGGTGTGAACTTCGGGATACATCGTCGTCTCCGCGTGCCTCGGTTATCTCTTACCCGAGCCCTTTACTTATGCACTTTACTTTGTGATAGCCATATTGTTCTTTGTCATATATCTTGCTATCACATAGTTGATTATCTTGCTTAGCATAAGTTGTTGGTGTGCATAGGTGAGCCTAGTTGTTTTAGGTTTTGTGCTTGACAAATTAACCGCTAGGTTTTTTCTACATTTGTTCAAGCCTAAACCGTAATTATTTTAAAGCGCCTATTCACCTCCCCCCCCCTCTAGGCGACATCCACGATCTTTCAATTGGTATCAGAGCCTCGTCTCTCTTTGTTAGGCTTAACCGCCTAGAGAGTAAAGATGTCGACTAGGGGATTAGGATTCTCTATCACTCTTAGTTTCGATGGCACAAATTTTGATGTTTGGGTAATTCGCATGCTTAATCTCTTTAGGGTCATGGACCCAAATTTAGAGCGAATTGTAGATATGGGTTTTCTCCTCCAAAGGATCCCCAAAGATTATCTTTATAGGATGAGAAAAACTCTTATCTCAATGCTCAAGCTTCTAATGTGCTTTTCGATGTTTTGAGCAATGTAGTTATATTTCAACTCATGCTGCCCGGATGCTCATGAGTTGTGGACAAAGCTTCAAGATAAATATGGCGTGTCCAAGATTTGTAGGGATGATTTTCTCCCTCCACCTCCGGCCGTATAGTCTTCTCAACTTCTTCTACTTCACCTACATGTGGTTTGCCACAAGGTAATGATATGGTGAGTAGTGTCGGTCATTGCAATGATGATAGTGTGCTTTTTGTGGATGATTCTTCATCACTATATTATTGCAATGCTTTCGCCTTTTGGGCCTTAGCACTTCGAGCACTCCAAATGTTTCACTTGCTTGTGTTGATAGTCCTTGCATATCATGTAGAAATTGCTTGACTAAATCTCATGATGATATGCTTGCTATATCTTGTTGCCATGATAAAAATGCATGTATTTCCTCGAGTTGTTGTGCTAACAATGTAGATGAAACCCAACACTCCATGGAACAAGATGTGGTCTTGAATGGTGCTTCAAGGGATCCTATATCATCATCTACTGCATTTTGCCTTATGGCCAAGGCTTCAAAGGTATCTTCCACTTTGAATCCCAATATATCTTGTGATGGTATTGATGATGGCAAGAATGATGATGATGTTGATTATGATGAAGAGAGTGATGATGTTGCCTCCTTAAAAATTAAGGGGGAAATGATTTTTAAAGCTCTTAGGAATAAAATTGCTCGTTCCAACTTCATGGAAATCATGTCTATTGCTATTGAGGGCAAGAAATATATTAATGAGTTGGAATCTCGTCTTGAGGAGCATGAGGTCACCATTGATCAAATGGAAGGTCATGAGCGTGATTACGCTAATGAGATTGCGGACCTCTCTCAAGCTCTTGAACTTGAACAAACCACCAAGGAATCTCTTGAGGAGACTTTTGCTCTAGAATTATCTAGAGTGAGGGAATCTCGTGATAGAGCTTTTAACGTGGCCAATGATTTTGAAAGCTTGAAGTTGTGCATGCTAAACTCCTTGAGGACTTTGAGCACCTCGAAAATGGCTCAAGGGTCATTAAGAGTGAGCTCATCAAACTCACCGAGTCTCATGCTCAACTTAAAGCTTCATATTCAAAAGAGCTTGCCAAGTTGTCTTCTTCTCTTGTTGCTAATGATGATGCTTGTGCTACTAACTCTATCTCTTGTGAAGCATCCATATTGAAGGAGAATGTTGAGCTAAGGGCTCAACTTGAGTTGCTATCTAGCAATTATGGGATGTTGGAAGAAAATCATGTAAGGCTCACAAGCTCTCATGATGATCTTCTAGTATCCCATAATGTGCTAAAGATAGCTCATGAGGCCATGCTTGCTAAGGTAACATCTAGTGAGCCTCATGTGGATACTAGCACTACTTCTAGTCAAAATGCTATATTGATATGTGCTAGTCCTTGTAATTCATCTACTCACAATGTTGGTACATCTTGTGATGAATTGCTTTCCTTGCCTTGTTGCTCTAACAATGAAGCTTATACTTCCTCTAGTACTTGTATTGAGACTAACCATGTAGAGGAAATCAAAGAGCTCAAGGCCCAAGTCACTTCTTTGAAGAAAGACTTGGAAAAGAGTCATGAAGGGAAATCCACACTCAACAATATCTAGAGTGTGCAAAAATCCCCCAATGACAAAGGTGCACTTGGATTCAACTCCAATAAGAAGAAGAAGTCCAAGATGAACAAAAAGAAGGGCCAAGAACAAGTCAAGAAATCGGCCAAGATTGTTTGCTTCAAGTGCAAAGCAGAAGGGCATCATGTTAGATCTTGCCCATTGAAGAAGAAGGCCATTAGTGTCAAGCAACAAGGGAAGAGGGCACAAGTTCAATATCATGCTCAACCTCAAGTTGAAGGAAGGCCACTTCCCAAGAAGACTCAAGTTAATGCTTCTCTTGTTGAGAAATCAAGTGAGAAGAAAGTGAAGAGTAGACGTTGCTACTTATGTCGTGGAGAAAGGCCACGCCGCTTCTTCATGCACTAGTGGTAACTTATCCAACCCAATTATTATTGATGATGTCTATTCTCTTGGGAAGGATAAGGTTGGCAATGTGTTTGCCAAGTTTGTTGGTACTCAAAGTGGTGTCAAGAAAAGAACCATTTGGGTGGCCAAGCTTATTGTGACTAACCTCTTAGGACCCAACTTGGTTGGGGACCAACTAGCTCAAACTTGATCAATAGGTGTTGTTGAGGTCATTGGAGACTTGGCTACATTATGAAGATTTAAGGGGTCCTCATCATTCATATTGTGTCAAGCCAAGTCATTCAGATTATCTTTCTATCATATATCCAATGTCTTCCTTGCGGTAACTCGTGTTTAAATTGCTTACATTAAAAGTTACTTGTCCCTTAGCATGTTGTGGTTTTGTATCTTGCATGTGCTTGTATATGTTGTGCTTCCAAATTGCTTATCTTGAGAAATCAAGTATGTGCATGTTGGTTTGCACATCATGTACATGTGTGTTGTGTGTTGAGCCTTTTTGCATCTTGTTTATTTCTTAGTTGGCTCTTGTGAGAGATTAATGGAATATCCCATTATGGGGCAGTGATGTGCTTTGTGCACCTCACAATCCTATAAATGTGTGTACATGAGTAATACCATCTAGTATTGATATTTCAAGATTATCTAGTCTCTAGGTGGTATATCTCTCATGAGAAATTCAAATTCTAAATTGTCCATTAATTATCTCTTGTTGGATCCTTTTAATTGCCTCTTGTCTATCTTTAATTGGTATCACATTATGGGGAGTAATATGCTATGTGTGTATTACTAGCCTAGAAAATGTGTACATTTGAGATATTGTCACCTAGAATTGATATTGTAAATTATCTTGTTCCTAGGTGGCATGATAGCTCTACAAGTTGCAATTTGCTTGTGTTTGGTGTGAAGATGATGTCGGATATCCTTGCTATCTACCACCGAATTATTTCCAAATACTTCTTGTCTTTTGACAATTGGTACTCACTTATGTGTGGTAGAATTTATTGATCATCTTTACATTGGCTTTTATTTTTATTTGCCTTTTCTCTTTCCAAGGTTTGTGTCAACTCACGTTGTCTTCACTAACACTTGTGGATCTTGTTTGTTTATCGTTCTTTTCTATTGCTTTATAGATATAGTTAAAGTGTTTATAACCCCTTGTTCATTTTTTATTCAAATTCAAATCCTATATAATGCACAACTCGTGGGGAGCTATCCTATTTTCTTTAGAACACTCTTCTTGTGATCTTTATCAAGTGTGTGTTGGTGGAAGGCAAGCCGCTTTTTGTTTTGGTACTTTGTGCCATCATGAAACTTTGTAGAGAGCTTGGTTTGTTTGGAACCATCCTCTCTTTTGGGAGTTTGATATCTTTTATTTTGAGTGTATCAATGGATATCTCATTCCTTGATGTATCTTTTATGGATATCCTCCAAGTGATGTTTTATTCATTTGGTATCCTTTTCACTTGGCATTTCTTTGTCT
The DNA here is from genome assembly GCA_021605145.1 of Aegilops bicornis. Classification (NCBI taxonomy): domain Eukaryota; kingdom Viridiplantae; phylum Streptophyta; class Magnoliopsida; order Poales; family Poaceae; genus Aegilops; species Aegilops bicornis. The sequence continues at coordinate 835,887,559 of CM038675.1, forward strand.
TTTGGTTTTGGGTTTTGAAGTCTTGAGCATGCATGTTTTCTTCATGTATTTTATTTGGCATGCTTTCTTTCTTTGACTCAATATATGGGAGAAACTCCACCTAGTCTCAATTTGGATGAGATGAGCATGATATTCATTTTCATATCTATATGCACATATTTATGTGGAGTTTGTCCTATGTATTGGTGTTTCTAACTATTTGCTCCCGATGAGTTTGGGTACCGTTTAGTTTGTGTTGTTCTTATAGGAACAGTTGGAGATGCATTGGATGCTCGGCTCACTCACAAGGAAGGTGTTGTCACCATGTGCATATTGGAGTCAAGCTAGGATGATCAATGAACTACTATCTACCTTCAATTGGTATCTACTACATCCTTCCAATGGTATCTCGGTAATAAGTATCATCATCTACTACATGCACACATTACTTGCATCAACCTTGTGTAGGTTGTATCATGGCATGTATTTCATTCTTTCTTGTGATACTTGTTTCCTTTCTCAAAGCATCTCAACGATGATCTCATGTTGCTAGTTGTGATGTCTTTGATGTTCATGCGTTAGGAATTCATTTATATACAATAAGACCATATCTAGCCAAGTGCTATGCTTTCAAGCAAATATCTTATTGGTATATTTATGACTTCCTTGTGGATATCTTGTTCCTTCATGTTGTAACTATTTCGGGTGTACATCCCTATTTGTAGATATATATCATCATGATTTTGTCTACCTAGAACCTTATACACTTGAGAGAAATTACATCTCTAGTTGATATCTTTTCTTTCACGTCCACCTTGTCTTTCTTATGTTATTTCTTTGGTGGCTCCGTGAAAGCTTTTTGCCTTGAGTGAGTGTCCTCTATCGTTGCATTTTGTTGCACTCTTGTGTGGTGAAGATTATTTTCCTCTTGCTTATCTTTACGAGGCTTTTGCCATCTTAATTGGTACCCTCGTCTTGATGAGCCTCTCATCGCCTATCTTCACCACGGGTTGTCACAAGCATAGGTTCTCTATTTTCTTATTAGTAAGCTTATGAACCCATTTGCTAGTTGTGTGTGAGAATGAAAGGCTTTGCACCATGTATCTCATTCATTCGAGACTATGTTGATGCTTATGCTCATCCGTATATTAGTCTTCTCATGTGCTTTGCCATGACTCACACACATCATTTTGGTTGAGCCTATTCTTAAGTTGCCTCTTTTACAATGTTGCTCAACCATGTGCTTGTTGCAAGCGCTAGGCTTAGTTTCCTATATGCTCACTTGCACTTGTTGTAAGTTTCTATTGATTCTGGGGGAGCTATGATCCTATTTTGTGCACTTTGTATCCTAATACAAAAATTCTTGATGTGCACAAATCATGGGGAGCTTCTCTAGTTTCTTTAGAACACTCCTCTGCTCATATCATAATATCTTTATTCATGTGGCACGTAGGTTCATTGGTCTAGTTGGTTCAATTGGTATCTTTTGATAGCTTGCTTCAATTGGTATCTTTTGATTGCTTGATTGCTTGTTTCTCTCTTTGTTATTTCTTTGTGGCATATCACTCTTTTGCAATCTTGGTGCCTCAATATAGTTGGTCTTCCTCCAAGTATTACCTTTGGATATGTGTATGTCATTACACTCTCTTGTTGAGAAATGCACAACTTTTGGAGGAACACCTTTTATATTGGTCTTCTTAGCTTTTCGCCCATTTTGGCAATCGATGCCAATGGGGAGAAGTTTCAGAGTTTTGTGGAGAAGTGTTCAGAGTTTTCTCCTTGCTTTGGTTTTGTTCCTAAGCATTTGCATCTCATACGCATGCATTATTGGTTGTTGCATTGCATGGTGATGCATAATTCCTTATATAAACTCTCATGAAAGTGATTGTCATCAATTACCAAAATGGGGGAGATTGAAAGGACATGCGGTGCCCCCATGTGTGGTTTTGGTAATTGATGACATTCTCTATGGACTAATGGTTGCATTGAGTTATATTTGAAGGATTTGTCCATAGGCATTTCTTGAAGTCCATGCGTTGGTTTCAAGGAGTTTATGTGTTGACCAAGGTGCTATTAAGGAATTATCCAAAGATTGGTCATGTGAGTGTTGAGCTTATTACAAGCATGTCTTGAAGAAGAAGATTGTGTGATCATTCATGTTTACCTTCAAGACATCATCCAAACTAAGAGAGTTGGAAAGATTCAAGGTTGATCAAGACTAAGTCAAGAGTGAATCAAGTTGATCAACTCACAAAGCGTAAAAGATGTACCGAGAGGGATCAAGTGATCCCATGGTATGGTAAGCATTGTCCATTGCACTTTGTGTACTAACCCATGGTCTATGTGAGAGTTCTATGTGGGGTTAGGTACATGTCCATGGGCTTGCGCCAAGAGGAAGATATCATACAATCCATGGAAAGGATGACATCAAGTCTTGATCGTAATCAAGATTGTCATGTGCAAGTTCAAGTGTAGCATCACGAAGAGATCAAGTGCTTGAAGCTTGCCATCCATTGTGGTGTCAATGGACTTGTGAAGATGTGTCAAGAGTGGCTCACCCATAGTGGAGTATGGGGAGAAATCATCTAGTCTCCATCGACCCAACGCAATCAAGAAAGGTGGTCCATCTTGCGGAGGACAAGATCGTCATCATCTAGCTCAAGTGGATCATGTGCAAGACAAAGGTTTGCCCTTGATAGGTTTTCTATTTTACCGGTCTCATGGTGGTAGTTGGGAGACCGGGTTATAGGATCGATAGCCGTACTATCAAGGGGGCTCTCAAGTGAGTAGCTTGATCGTATCGTTCGTCGAGAGCTCAAACCATTGCATCCTTGCATCATGTTTCTTGGTTCTTGTTTGGTTCTCTTTGTGAGTCTTAGAGCTTATGGTCATCTTGATGACAAGCTTGAGTTCATCGTAAACGGAGTTCGCATGCGTCTTCTATGATGTTTTCGGTGTTGGAGGTTTTACCGGTCTTTTCCGAGGAAGGGTTCTCACCATTTTCTTTTGGGCCTTTTATCATTTGCTTATTATTGGTATTTCTCTCAAGATTGTGTTAGCCCTTGTCCCTACCTTTCCAACAAACTTGGTTTCCGAATTCGAGTCCGAATGCAGAAGTTATGGTAGTTTTGGTGTTCGAAAAGGCTGCGGCGGTACTACCGCGGGTAGGAGCGGAAGTAATTTTTAGTACCGCCCTTGGGAGCGGTACTACCGCTCTTGGGAGCGGTACTACCGCTTGAGCAGTACTACAGCTACTACTTCGTGGCTACTTCCGCCGGGACCAAAACTTCGTCACAAGTCCAGCGGTGGTAGGCACGGATGTAATTTTTTACTACCGCTCGCAAGCAGTACTACCGCTTCCCTTAGCAGTAGTACCGCTACCCCTTGCGGTAGTACCGTGATGTCAAGCGGTACTACCGCTCGGTGCGGGCTGTGAGCATAACGGTTGGATTTTTGCCCACCTATAAAAGGGGGTCTTCTTCCCCATTGAACCTTATCCTTTGAGCTCGTGTTCTTCCCCCATTGTTGACCTTCTTCAAGCTTGCTAACTCTCAATCCCTCCATGGATTCTTGCTAGTTTTTGAGGGAAAGAGAGAGGAGATCTAGATCCACATCTCCACCAATCACTTTCTCCTCTAAGTGAGGGAACCCCTTGGATCTAGATCTTGGAGTTCTTTGTGTTCTTCTTTCGTTCTTCCTCTCATTTTCCTCCCAAGCATTAGTTGCTTTGGTGGGATTTGGGAGAGAAGGACTTGGGCACTCCGTGTTCCCTTGCCATTGCATTTGGTGCATCGGTTTGAGTTCTCCACGGTGATACGTGGAAGTGAAGTTTGAGAAGCTTATTACTCTTGGGTGTTTGGGCACCCTAGAGCTTGTTCCTCTTGGGTGCCTTGGCGCCCTAGACGGTTGGTGGTGTTCGGAGCTAAATCATTGTGGTGTAAAGCTCCGGGCAAGCGTCGGGGTCTCCAATTAGGTTGTGGAGATCGCCCGAGCAATTTGACGGTACCGTGACCGCCCCAAGGGTTGCCAAAGTGTACGGTTTCGGTGACCGCCCCAAGGGTTGCCATTTGTACGGGTTCGGTGACCGCCTCAAGGGTCCCTTAGTGGAATCACGGCATCTTGCATTGTGCGAGGGCGTGAGGAGATTACAGTGGCCCTAGTGGCTTCTTGGGGAGCATTGTGCCTCCACACCGCCTCCAAGCGGAGATTAGCATCCGCAAGGGTGTGAACTTCGGGATACATCGTCTCCGCGTGCCTCTGTTATCTCTTACCCGAGCCCTTTACTTATGCACTTTACTTTGTGATAGCCATATTGTTCTTTGTCATATATCTTGCTATCACATAGTTGATTATCTTGCTTAGCATAAGTTGTTGGTGTGCATAGGTGAGCCTAGTTGTTTTAGGTTTTGTGCTTTACAAATTAACCGCTAGGTTTTTTCTGCATTTGTTCAAGCCTAAACCGTAATTATTTTAAAGCGCCTATTCACCCCCCCTCTAGGCGACATCCACGATCTTTCAATTGGTATCAGAGCCTCGTCTCTCTTTGTTAGGCTTAACCGCCTAGAGAGTAAAGATGTCGACTAGGGGATTAGGATTCTCTGTCACTCTTAGTTTCGATGGCACAAATTTTGATGTTTGGGTAATTCGCATGCTTAATCTCTTTAGGGTCATGGACCCAAATTTAGAGCGAATTGTAGATATGGGTTTTTCTCCTCCAAAGGATCCCCAAAGATTATCTTTAGAGGATGAGAAAAACTCTTATCTCAATGCTCAAGCTTCTAATGTGCTTTTCGATGTTTTGAGCAATGTAGTTATATTTCAACTGATGCCGTTGCCCGGGATGCTCATGAGTTGTGGGCAAAGCTTCAAGATAAATATGGCGTGTCCAAGATTTGTAGGGATGATTGTTCTCCCTCCACCTCCGGCCGTATAGTCTTCTCAACTTCTTCTACTTCACCTACATGTGGTTTGCCACAAGGTAATGATATGGTGAGTAGTGTCGGTCATTGCAATGATGAAAGTATGCTTTTTGTGGATGATTCTTCATCACTATATTATTGCAATGCTCCGTCTTTGGGCCTTAGCACTTCGAGCACTCCAAATGTTTCACTTGCTTGTGTTGATAGTCCTTGCATATCATGTAGAAATTGCTTGACTAAATCTCATGATGATATGCTTGCTATATCTTGTTGCCATGATAAAATGCATGTATTTCCTCGAGTTGTTGTGCTAACAATGTAGATGAAACCCAACACTCCATGGAACAAGATGTGCTCTTGAATGGTGCTTCAAGGGATCCTATATCATCATCTACTGCATTTTGCCTTATGGCCAAGGCTTCAAAGGTATCTTCCACTTTGAATCCCAATATATCTTGTGATGATATTGATGATGGCAAGAATGATGATGATGTTGATTATGATGAAGAGAGTGATGATGTTGCCTCCTTAAAAATTAAGGGGGAAATGATTTTTAAAGCTCTTCTTAGGAATAAAATTGCTCGTTCCAACTTCATGGAAATCATGTCTATTGCTATTGAGGGCAAGAAATATATTAATGAGTTGGAATCTCGTCTTGAGGAGCATGAGGTCACCATTGATCAAATGGAAGGTCATGAGCGTGATTACGCTAATGAGATTGCGGACCTCTCTCAAGCTCTTGAACTTGAACAAACCACCAAGGAATCTCATGAGGAGACTTTTGCTCTAGAATTATCTAGAGTGAGGGAATCTCGTGATAGAGCTCTTGACGTGGCCAATGATTTTGAAACTAAAAACGAGGAGCTTGAAGTTGTGCATGCTAAACTCCTTGAGGACTTTGAGCACCTCGAAAATGGCTCAAGGGTCATTAAGAGTGAGCTCATCAAACTCACCGAGTCTCATGCTCAACTTAAAGCTTCATATTCAAAAGAGCTTGCCAAGTTGTCTTCTTCTCTTGTTGCTAATGATGATGCTTGTGCTACTAACTCTATCTCTTGTGAAGCATCCATATTGAAGGAGAATGTTGAGCTAAGGGCTCAACTTGAGTTGCTATCTAGCAATTATGGGATGTTGGAAGAAAATCATGTAAGGCTCACAAGCTCTCATGATGATCTTCTAGTATCCCATAATGTGCTAAAGATAGCTCATGAGGCCATGCTTGCTAAGGTAACATCTAGTGAGCCTCATGTGGATACTAGCACTGCTTCTAGTCAAAATGCTATATTGATATGTGCTAGTCCTTGTAATTCATCTACTCACAATGTTGGTACATCTTGTGATGAATTGCTTTCCTGCCTTGTTGCTCTAACAATGAAGCTTATACTTCCTCTAGTACTTGTATTGAGACTAACCATGTAGAGGAAATCAAAGAGCTCAAGGCCCAAGTCACTTCTTTGAAGAAAGACTTGGAAAAGAGTCATGAAGGGAAATCCACACTCAACAATATCTTGAGTGTGCAAAAATCCCCAATGACAAAGGTGGACTTGGATTCAACTCCAATAAGAAGAAGAAGTCCAAGATGAACAAAAAGAAGGGCCAAGAACAAGTCAAGAAATCGGCCAAGATTGTTTGCTTCAAGTGCAAAGTAGAAGGGCATCATGTTAGATCTTTCCCATTGAAGAAGAAGGCCATTAGTGTCAAGCAACAAGGAAGAGGGCACAAGTTCAATATCATGCTCAACCTCAAGTTGAAGGAAGGCCACTTCCCAAGAAGACTCAAGTTAATGCTTCTCTTGTTGAGAAATCAAGTGAGAAGAAAGTGAAGAGTAGACGTTGCTACTTATGTCGTGAGAAAGGCCACGCCGCTTCTTCATGCACTAGTGGTAACTTATCCAACCCAATTATTATTGATGATGTCTATTCTCTTGGGAAGGATAAGGTTGGCAATGTGTTTGCCAAGTTTGTTGGTACTCAAAGTGGTGTCAAGAAAAGAACCATTTGGGTGGCCAAGCTTATTGTGACTAACCTCTTAGGACCCAACTTGGTTGGGGACCAACTAGCTCAAACTTGATCAATAGGTGTTGTTGGAGGTCATTGGAGACTTGGCTACATTATGAAGATTTAACGGGTCCTCATCATTCATATTGTGTCAAGCCAAGTCATTCAGATTATCTTTCTATCATATATCCAATGTCCCTCCTTGTTGTAACTCGTGTTTAAATTGCTTACATTAAAAGTTACTTGTCCCTTAGCATGTTGTGGTTTTGTATCTTGCATGTGCTTGTATATGTTGTGCTTCCAAATTGCTTATCTTGAGAAATCAAGTATGTGCATGTTGGTTTGCACATCATGTACATGTGTGTTGTGTGTTGAGCCTTTTTGCATCTTGTTTATTTCTTAGTTGGCTCTTGTGAGAGATTAATGGAATATCCCATTATGGGGCAGTGATGTGCTTTGTGCACCTCACAATCCTATAAATGTGTGTACATGAGTAATACCATCTAGTATTGATATTTCAAGATTATCTAGTCTCTAGGTGGTATATCTCTCATGAGAAATTCAAATTCTAAATTGTCCATTAATTATCTCTTGTTGGATCCTTTTAATTGCCTCTTGTCTATCTTTAATTGGTATCACATTATGGGGGAGTAATATGCTATATGTGTATTACTAGCCTAGAAAATGTGTACATTTGAGATATTGTCACCTAGAATTGATATTGTAAATTATCTTGTTCCTAGGTGGCATGATAGCTCTACAAGTTGCAATTTGCTTGTGTTTGGTGTGAAGATGATGTCGGATATCCTTGCTATCTACCACCGGGAATTATTTCCAAATACTTCTTGTCTTTTGACAATTGGTACTCACTTATGTGTGGTAGAATTTATTGATCATCTTTACATTGGCTTTTATTTTTATTTGCCTTTTCTCTTTCCAAGGTTTGTGTCAACTCCCTTGTCTTACCTACCACTAGTGGATAATGTTTGTTTCAAGTTCTTGTCTATTGATTTCTAGATATAGTGAAAGTGGTGATCCCACCTTGTGCATTTTGTATTCAAATGCAAATCCTATATAATGCACAACTCGTGGGGAGCTATCCTATTTTCTTTAGAACACTCTTCTTGTGATCCTTATCAAGTGTGTGTTGGTGGAAGGCAAGCCGTTTTGTTTTGGTACTTTGTGCCATCATGAAACTTTGTAGAGAGCTTGGTTTGTTTGGAACCATCCTCTCTTTTGGGAGTTTGATATCTTTTATTTTGAGTGTATCAATGGATATCTCATTCCTTGATGTATCTTTTATGGATATCCTCCAAGTGATGTTTTATTCATTTGGTATCCTTTTCACTTGGCATTTCTTTGTCTTTTGGTTTTGGGTTTTGAAGTCTTGAGCATGCATGTTTTCTTCATGTATTTTATTTGGCATGCTTTCTTTCTTTGACTCAATATATGGGAGAAACTCCACCTAGTCTCAATTTGGATGAGATGAGCATGATATTCATTTTCATATCTATATGCACATATTTATGTGGAATTTATCCTATGTATTGGTGTTTCTAACTATTTGCTCCCGATGAGTTTGGGTACCGTTTAGTTTGTGTTGTTCTTATAGGAACAGTTGGAGATGCATTGGATGCTCGGCTCACTCACAAGGAAGGTGTTGTCACCATGTGCATATTGGAGTCAAGCTAGGATGATCAATGAACTACTATCTACCTTCAATTGGTATCTACTACATCCTTCCAATAGTATCTCGGTAATAAGTATCATCATCTACTACATGCACACATTACTTGCATCAACCTTGTGTATGTTGTATCATGGCATGTATTTCATTCTTTCTTGTGATACTTGTTTCCTTTCTCAAAGCATCTCAACGATGATCTCATGTTGCTAGTTGTGATGTCTTTGATGTTCATGCGTTAGGAATTCATTTATATACAATAAGACCATATCTAGCCAAGTGCTATGCTTTCAAGCAAATATCTTATTGGTATATTTATGACTTCCTTGTGGATATCTTGTTCCTTCATGTTGTAACTATTTGGTGTACATCCCTATTTGTAGATATATATCATCATGATTTTGTCTACCTAGAACCTTATACACTTGAGAGAAATTACATCTCTAGTTGATATCTTTTCTTTCACGTCCACCTTGTCTTTCTTATGTTATTTCTTTGGTGGCTCCGTGAAAGCTTTTGCCTTGAGTGAGTGTCCTCTATCGTTGCATTTTGTTGCACTCTTGTGTGGTGAAGATTATTTTCCTCTTGCTTATCTTTACGAGGCTTTTGCCATCTTAATTGGTACCCCTCGTCTTGATGAGCCTCTCATCGTCTATCTTCACCACGGGTTGTCACAAGCATAGGTTCTCTATTTTCTTATTAGTAAGCTTATGAACCCATTTGCTAGTTGTGTGTGAGAATGAAAGGCTTTGCACCATGTATCTCATTCATTCGAGACTATGTTGATGCTTATGCTCATCCGTATATTAGTCTTCTCATGTGCTTTGCCATGACTCACACACATCATTTTGGTTGAGCCTATTCTTAAGTTGCCTCTTTTACAATGTTGCTCAACCATGTGCTTGTTGCAAGCGCTAGGCTTAGTTTCCTATATGCTCACTTGCACTTGTTGTAAGTTTCTATTGATTCTGGGGGAGCTATGATCCTATTTTGTGCACTTTGTATCCTAATACAAAAATTCTTGATGTGCACAAATCATGGGGAGCTTCTCTAGTTTCTTTAGAACACTCCTCTGCTCATATCATAATATCTTTATTCATGTGGCACGTGGGTTCATTGGTCTAGTTGGTTCAATTGGTATCTTTTGATAGCTTGCTTCAATTGGTATCTTTTGATTGCTTGATTGCTTGTTTCTCTCTTTGTTATGTCTTTGTGGCATATCACTCTTTTGCAATCTTGGTGCCTCAATATAGTTGGTCTTCCTCCAAGTATTACCTTTGGATATGTGTATGTCATTACACTCTCTTGTTGAGAAATGCACAACTTTTGGAGGAACACCTTTTATATTGGTCTTCTTAGCTTTTCGCCCATTTTGGCAATCGATGCCAATGGGGGAGAAGTTTCAGAGAGTTTTGTGGAGAAGTGTTCAGAGTTTTCTCCTTGCTTTGGTTTTGTTCCTAAGCATTTGCATCTCATACGCATGCATTATTGGTTGTTGCATTGCATGGTGATGCATAATTCCTTATATAAACTCTCATGAAAGTGATTGTCATCAATTACCAAAATGGGGGAGATTGAAAGGACATGCGGTGCCCCCATGTGTGGTTTTGGTAATTGATGACATTCTCGTGGACTAATGGTTGCATTGAGTTATATTTGAAGGATTTGTCCATAGGCATTTCTTGAAGTCCATGCGCTGGTTTCAAGGAGTTTATGTGTTGACCAAGGTGCTATTAAGGAATTATCCAAAGATTGGTCATGTGAGTGTTGAGCTTATTACAAGCATGTCTTGAAGAAGAAGATTGTGTGATCATTCATGTTTACCTTCAAGACATCATCCAAACTAAGAGAGTTGGAAAGATTCAAGGTTGATCAAGACTAAGTCAAGAGTGAATCAAGTTGATCAACTCACAAAGCGTAAAAGATGTACCGAGAGGGATCAAGTGATCCCATGGTATGGTAAGCATTGTCCATTGCACTTTGTGTACTAACCCATGGTCTATGTGAGAGTTCTATGTGGGGTTAGGTACATGTCCATGGGCTTGCGTCAAGAGGAAGATATCATACAACCCATGGAAAGGATGACATCAAGTCTTGATCGTAATCAAGATTGTCATGTGCAAGTTCAAGTGTAGCATCACGAAGAGATCAAGTGCTTGAAGCTTGCCATCCATTGTGGTGTCAATGGACTTGTGAAGATGTGTCAAGAGTGGCTCACCCATAGTGGAGTATGGGGAGAAATCATCTAGTCTCCATCGACCCAACGCAATCAAGAAAGGTGGTCCATCTTGCGGAGGACAAGATCGTCATCATCTAGCTCAAGTGGATCATGTGCAAGACAAAGGTTTGCCCTTGATAGGTTTTCTATTTTACCGGTCTCATGGTGGTAGTTGGGAGACCGGGTTATAGGATCGATAGCCGTACTATCAAGGGGGCTCTCAAGTGAGTAGCTTGATCGTATCGTTCGTCGAGAGCTCAAACCATTGCATCCTTGCATCATGTTTCTTGGTTCTTGTTTGGTTCTCTTTGTGAGTCTTAGAGCTTATGGTCATCTTGATGATAAGCTTGAGTTCATCGGAAACGGAGTTCGCATGCGTCTTCTATGATGTTTTCGGTGTTGGAGGTTTTACCGGTCTTTTCCGAGGAAGGGTTCTCACCATTTTCTTTTTGGCCTTTTATCATTTGCTTATTATTGGTATTTCTCTCAAGATTGTGTTAGCCCTTGTCCCTAGCTTTCCAACAAACTTGGTTTCGTCGAATTCGGAGTCCGAATGCAGAAGTTATGGTAGTTTTGGTATTCTGAAAAGGCTGCAGTGGTACTACCGCGGGTTGGAGCGGAAGTAATTTTTTTAGTACCGCCCTTGGGAGCGGTACTACCGCTTGGAGCAGTACTACCGCGGCTACTTCCGTGGCTACTTCTGCTCGGGACCAAAAACTCGTCACAAGTCCAGCGGTGGTAGGCACGGATGTAATTTTTTACTACCGCTCGCAAGCAGTACTACCGCTTCCCTTAGCAGTAGTACCGCTACCCCTTGCGGTAGTACCGTGATGTCAAGCGGTACTACCGCTCGGTGCGGGCTGTGAGCATAACGGTTGGATTTTTGCCCACCTATAAAAGGGGGTCTTCTTCCCCATTGAACATTATCCTTTGAGCTCGTGTTCTTCCCCCATTGTTGACCTTCTTCGAGCTTGCTAACTCTCAATCCCTCCATGGATTCTTGCTAGTTTTTTAGGGAAAAGAGAGAGGAGATCTAGATCCACATTTCCACCAATCACTTTCTCCTCTAAGTGAGGGAACCCCTTGGATCTAGATCTTGGAGTTCTTTGTGTTCTTTTTTCGTTCTTCCTCTCATTTTCCTCCCAAGCATTAGTTGCTTTGGTGGGATTTGGGAGAGAAGGACTTGGGCACTCCGTGTTCCCTTGCCATTGCATTTGGTGCATCGGTTTGAGTTCTCCACGGTGATACGTGGAAGTGAAGTTTGAGAAGCTTATTACTCTTGGGTGTTTGGGCACCCTAGAGCTTGTTCCTCTTGGGTGCCTTGGCGCCCTAGACGGTTGGTGGTGTTCGAGCTCAATCATTGTGGTGTAAAGCTCCTGCAAGACAGCGTGGTCTCCAATTAGGTTGTGGAGATCGCCTGAGCAATTTCACGGTACCGGTGACCGCCCCCAAGGGTTGCCAAAGTGTACGGGTTCGGTGACCGCCCCCAAGGGTTGCCATTTGTACGGGTTCGGTGACCGCCCTCAAGGGTCCCTTAGTGGAATCACGGCATCTTGCATTATGCGAGGGCGTGAGGAGATTACGGTGGCCCTAGTGGCTTCTTGGGGAGCATTGTGCCTCCACACCGCTCCAAACGGAGATTAGCATCCGCAAGGGTGTGAACTTCGGGATACATCGTCGTCTCCGCGTGCCTCGGTTATCTCTTACCCGAGCCCTTTACTTATGCACTTTACTTTGTGATAGCCATATTGTTCTTTGTCATATATCTTTCTATCACATAGTTGATTATCTTGCTTAGCATAAGTTGTTGGTGTGCATAGGTGAGCCTAGTTGTTTTAGGTTTTGTGCTTGACAAATTAACCGCTAGGTTTTTTCTGCATTTGTTCAAGCCTAAACAGTAATTATTTTAAAGCGCCTATTCACACCCCCCCCCCCTCTAGGCGACATACACGATCTTTCATAGACTCATCTTTTCTTAATATGTGTGATGTTACAGTAACTAGCTATGTTACCACATGCCTCTCTTTCTTCATTAATTACATGCCACATCATCCATTTCGCCTAGACAAGTGTGATGTTACCACCTATGTTACTCCCATTGTGGGTAGTCTAAGAGATGCCACATCAGATTTATGTCTAGTTGGAGGAGAGTGGAGAAGAGGGAGAAGATAAGCGGGCTACAAACTTACAACCGTCTTTAGCACGAGCTCCAACACCCTTTGTGAGAGAAATAAGTGGACCATGTATTAATTGTATAGTATACTAGTATACTCCCTCTTTTCCGGTTTATAAGGCTCAATTCAAAAATCTCACCAACCAAGGTAGATGGTGAGTGGTGGAATACTTTTTGTAGTTTACAAAAGCACCTAATTAATGTTGTTGTTTTTCTCAAAAAATTATGTTTATCAATGCATTAATTGCAATGCATGTATGCATAAAATACATGCATTGGTCAATTTTCTCTGAATACTTGCATGCAATGATTTAATGCACCTTGGAATCTGAACATGTGATGAGAAACAACCAAATTGAGCCTTATAAAATGGAAAAACTAAAAATTTGAGATAAGCCCTATAAACCGAAAAGGAGGGAGTATATGTCTAACTATTGTATGAGTGGACTATTAAGTTGGGTACAAGCGACATGGCAACTTCATATAGCCGGTTGTTGGCTATTATATTAACCACACTCTTAGGGAATGGAAGGTTTAGTAGCTTTTATTTAGTAAAAATTAAGTGGGTGTAACATTTTTTATTCTATAACTTGTCCAGAATGTGATGATTCAACCCAAAACTCTTAAAACCCTACCCCATCATCCTACAACTTGCACCATATGTGACTATCTAGTCCACAGCCAACCGAAGAGGGACAAGTGGCGCCAGGTGGCCGGAGCGGGTCGTTGTGGCATTTTTGCAGATCCCCGTGTGTTTTCGCAAATCAACATGCATGTGTTCCAGAACCCGGTCTCTCTGCGCGTCTGGCATAGCCGCATCCATGTTGATGACGATCGGCTTGTTGAAAGACCTAGAGCTCAAGGCCTCCTTGCTCTTTCCGTTTCTACGGAGTTGGGGAGGCGCCGCCGCAGCAGAGAAGCCAAAAGCAGGTTTTGGGGTGTTGGTGAACGCCAGCCCAGTCGGACCACCAACAGTGGCCTTCCCCTTCTCCAGCCTCGGAGAGTTTTTCCTCTCCATGGCCTCCACTTCAGTCGACGGAGGGGACAAGACGGTCGCGCCAGCGGCGACCACGTCGCCTTCCGACCCAGCCGCCGGGGTGCCCTACTTGGCACCCGAGCCCATAGCGCCACCGTACAAGTCCATGTCGGCCTCACGACTGGTAGCCATCAGTTCCTGATCCACATAAGGAAAGCATAGCGCAGATACAGAAGGAACGGAGGGCACCCAATTTTTGTGAAATTCTCCATGATCCCCTTCCCTCAAATACTTCCCAGTATCCTTTGATTTCGCCCTCAGAACGGCGCCATTAGCGCTGAGATTTAATCCAGTAGAATCCCCAATCCCAACGGATACAAAATTTTAGATAATTTTGGAAGAAACTGCTCCTTCTCTCTCAACATAACTCACCTTGATTTGATCCAATCCCAAAAGCAGCTTCATTTTTTTACCTAGAAGGTTTGCCTATTAGTTGGTTTGTGTAAAAATGAGAAAATCAAGAAAATGTGTGCAAGTCCAACTCATCTTGTGTGTATACAACTATACACATCTACATGTAGTAATTGTTCTAGCAAACTCTAAGCAGCTACTCCCTAGCAGAAATCCACACAATTGTTCTAGCAAGATCTAAAGCTAGCCACTATTCCTATAAAAAAAATCCATGCAATTATCCTAGCAAATCTAAGCAATTGTAATACCAAAACACAATGCAAAACTGTTTATAGCAAAACCAAGTAAATGTATTACCAAACCACAATGCAAAATTATTCTAGCATAATCGAGCAACTATCCTATAAAGCCAAGCAACTGTACTATCCAATCCAAGCAACTGCATTACTAAATAACAACTATGGAAAAATTGTCCTAACAAAACCAAGCAATTGTCCCTAGCATTCCTACTTTAATTGTCTACTTTAGGCAGAAAAAACGTATGACCAACTTGAATAGCCTTGGTGGACAACTATCTGACCCCCCCCCCCCCCTCCCCATGCAACTTATCTATTCTAGCAAAAATCCAAAACAAGTCAATTACAAAGAAAACATAAAATAAAAATTGTTTTAGCAAAAAATCCAAGCAACTGTCTATACCAAAACCAAACAACTACATTACAAAAAACACAAATGCAAAAACCTGTTCAAAACGAATCCAAGCAACTGCCCCAACAAATCATGAGAACTTGACGATGATAATTAATTAGTTGCCTAACAATGATGCCTGGTTGCATGTCATCACTAATTAGTTGGCTACAATACTAGGACAAGTTGTCTGTTGGTGTAGCTCATGTTGCATGTACTCTGAAACATAATGTTAGCATACTTGTGGTAGAGAACTTATATGTGAATTTAGTGAACATGATGATCATGGGAGGCAACTTGTAAGGACTTCTCCTTGATAGGCAATTACAGTAGGGAAACTAAGAAGAAGTATATATATAAAATATAATGAAAAGACCAACACTAAAGCAAAAGAACGATTACAAAAGACAGAAAAAAACAGGTTGTAGCCTCCCACGCTGCTGGGCCAGCCTATCTGGGGGTACCCCGACGCGAGGCTTCCCCTGTGCTCGATCGGGTCTTTTTTCTCTAGTTTTTTCAAGATGGTGAAAAAAATATTTTTGGTTTTAAAATAATGCATGAATTAGAAAAAAGTTCACGGATTAGAAAAAAATCATGAATTCAAAAAAATCAAGTATTTCAAAAAAAATCATGAATTCAAAAAAGTTCACGTATTTGAAAAAAGTTCATGAATTTTAAAAAATGCGCGTTAGAAAAATGTTCGAATTATAAAAAAGTTCACGAACACAAATAAAGTTAACGAACCTGAATAAAAATTTTGCACATTTGAAAAAGTTCCCACATTTAAAAAATGTTCACAATTCTAAAAAAAAATATAATAAATAATATAAGATGGTTTACTACTCATCTTTGAAATGCTTATTGGATATATAATACATATGCAGGTCATTTAGCCCGCAAACCAGATTAGTTGACTTATTGTCATTCAAGACTACACGAAGCATCAAGTTCAAAAGGGTGCAGCTAGGCACTACTAGCGGGTCTCTGTATTTTGTGAATGATGTGAAAATAATGGTATCCATGAATATGTTGGCTTATTTTCCCCTTCTTTCTGGTATCATTAACTCAACTCCATTCATATTGGCAGCCAATGTTTTCCTGGTGTTTCTAGTGATGATACACAAACAGTGGATTTGCAAATTTATTATATACACGAGCAATCACACTCCTCATAAATATGTTTGCGCTGAACTATTTAGGAAAATGTTGCTGCTTTGACCAGAGAGATTACACACCTATTCCTATATGGTTCACCATCTATATTTTAGCAAGGTTTGGAAATGTCATATGGGGGTATTTTGAGGGGTGGGGGCAAGCCCCTTTAGAGGCTTTAATTCAGGAACCCATCGAGCTGCATATTTTCTATTTTCCCCCTTGGCATCATGCGCTAGCTCTGTCACTAGCAGCGTGGATAACACTGAAGCAAGAGCTTACTGAGAGTCGCTTCATAATTGGCAATATTGTTGAGGTGTTGGAGGTAGAGGTAGGCTCCATCTACGTAGAACAGCCGAAGTTCACGATGGATATCATTTCCAAGATCTCCATGGATTCCTAATTGGCAATCTCGTCGAGATCTTGGAGCTAGAGGTAGGCTCCATCTACCTAGAACAGTCGAAGTTCACGATGGGTATCATTTCCAAGATCTCCATGGATAAGATTGGGACAGTCCAAGTTATCATTAAAAGGTTGATGAAATAGTTTTTTGAGGAGGATGAATCCTCAAATCAACTACAAGTAGAGGCAGGGGAACCACTCGTGATGCTAGCAATGGAGTGCCCTAGCTAGCAACTGCTCAGCTATGTTGGAAGAAACAAATTATGAGCTTATTGGGGATCTCGCCAGCAAACTTCAGTGTGGTCGGCAGTGGCGGAGCTAGGCAGGATCTACAGGCGGGGCCAAGAAGAAATAATAGATGTTGGGGGGGGGGGGGGGGGTGGCAAAGGGTATATTTTTTCAACTCCAAGCACCCTTTAAAAAAAATTCCTTCCTATTTTCTATTGAGGCTAGGGGCCATGGCCCCTGTAGGCTACAACGTAGCTTCGCCGATGGTGGTCCGCACATAAACCCAGCCGCAAGTCTACTTCAGAGTCTGTTAAAAAACTCTAGGGAATTAGTGTTGACACATCAAGGTTGAAACCATCACTTGTCGTTTACCTTGACAGCGGTGAAATCAGCTTGGTAAAGTTAGTTGCCATGATAAACATTCTTTGGGACCAGAGCTTCCAATGCAACAAACGTTTACCCAACACACCAGCTCTGACATTGAGCAGCACCATAAACCTTTACTAAAAGTGTTCCTCCTTGGTTGCCTACAAAGAAAACATAAAACGGCATCACTTACGAAAGAGATGTGCGGAGAGGTCGCTCCTTAATGATCACTTGCGTGCATGATCTGCAAAACAGCCAAGAAGCAAAGAAATCGAGTTATGTAGGTATGTGTTATGTCAGTCGTTTCGGAAGCGAAGTCTCATGGAAGCAAACGCGGCGCGGTGCGTCTATGGATGCGAGCTCCGCACTGCACTGCATGGCCATCGACGGGGACCACTGTCAACCACGGCGCGGCGGCGTTCAGAGCACGGAGGTCCGAGGAGTGGAATGAGAGAGCTATCGGCTGCATCGGCGACTGCCGCCAATTGAGGAGAATACCAGCAGCGGCAGCGGAGTGAGGAGGCGGAGGAGATGTCCTAACTGCGATGGCTCGGAGGAGCATTGGGTGGGGCCCATGACGACGATGAGCATCAGCATCGTATCCGCTGCCGACGCGGACGGCGGACGGGACCCTGAGGATGAAAACTGTCGACGGTGTCTCACCGGGGGACGACTAACCAAGGAAAGCATCATCTAATCCACACCTCGGCTGTATCCATGTAACTAGAGTACTTCCTTGCCGCATGATTAACTTCCTTTTGAAGCGTCCGATCATGAGGAGTTGATTTCTCCGCAGAACAATTTGTGAAGTTTCCTAACTAGTAGTATGACCTAAAATAATGCCAGGTATTTTCCGATCCATACGTAGGGTTTATACACTAGTACTCAGTTATTATGATTTATATAATCTAATACTCCCTCCTTCCCAAAATATAATACCTCTGTCCACCGGCTTGCTTGATTTGGTTAGGTTATTATAGGTAATAGGTTATGCAATCACCTTCTTTTTTCCCCTATATCGGCTCTCGTATCATATAGCTGGGTGTTTTGCGCGTGCAAGACACTCTGTATTATAGGAGGTTGTTCGATTTCAATGTGCTTTTCGTACCATCTAAACACCCGGAAAACATGGCATGGCTCCAGTTCCTAGTCACAAGTTTTGAAAACAAGTTGTTCTTTCCTATAATCCTGAAAATAGATGCATGCATATCAAGTTGACAAACAACTGCCAGTTGCTCGTTTTGTTAAAATTTTGTCAGATTGAAAATTAGTAACCCCTATGGCTCTGAGGATAGCAGTAACGTTTCACTTTGCAGGGGACAAGAGATATGCCACGAATGAGAATTTTGGGTGGTTTCAAAACGCACAACAGGCAACCAGCCATTACCAGTTAGTTTATACATACTGAAATGAATGAACGAGCTAAGCTAACAATATTCATGGAGATTTTTTGAAGAATAACGAAATGAATGAACGAGCTAAGCTAACATTACCAGTTAGTTCTCGCTTATCAACTCGCTTGCGCTCCATGAGCTGCACCTCTCTGACCGACTTTTCACTTGGTCGAATCGTCAACACCCGCCGATCCTAGCTAGGCTCGACCGGGCGTTTTTCGACAACTCTTGGGACGCCGCCTTCCCGGACACAAACCTTCAGTCGCGCCCCCGCACCACCTCAGATCACGTGCCGCTCCTTGTCACTGCTTCTACCAAAATTCCCAAACCGTCACGATTTTTCTTTGAAAATGCCTGGCTCCTTGATCAATCCTTCCTCCCTACCACTCTCCTCGCCTGGTCGGGTACGGTCCGTGGCTCTGGCGCCGCGGGTGTTCTTGCTGCCCGGAAAAAGGCATTCAGGTACGCCGCCAAGGTATGGAAAAAGCAACACCGGTTCATCCCCACCTTCGATAACGACTGTCGTTTCTTGATTGATCTTTTCGATTTTTGGGAAGAAACCCATGATCTCTCTGTAGATGAGGCGTCCCTTCGTCTTGACGCGCGGCTTGCCCTTGCCGCTTCGGTTCGCCGGCAGTGCGCTCACTGGCGGCAGTGAGGGAAACGCCGGGCGGTCCGCGAAGGCGACGAGAACACCAAGTTCTTCCACGCCTCCGCCTCCACCCGACGACGCCGCAACACGATCGGTGCGCTGGAAGTTGAAGGGGTGCGGGTGGTGGATCATGCTGGCAAGGCCGCTGCCTTCTTTGAGCTTCTACTCTAAGGCTCTTTGGGCGGCCCAGGCCCCCCACCTGGCGCTTCGATCTGCCGGCGCTCTACGTCGACGCCCCCGTGGTGGACGGGGAGGCGCTGGTGGCTCCGTTCGACCACGCCGAGATCAAGGCTGCCGTCCACGCCCTGGATCGCACCAGCGCCCCAGGCCCGGACGGGCTGGGTCCTGCCTTCTACCAGGCGGCGTGGACTGAGGTGGCGCCGGACATCCACCGCCTCTTCGATGAATTCCACGCCGATACGGCCCGCCTCGACGGGATCAACAGAGCCTACATCGCCCTTCTGCCCAAGAAACCGGGCGTCCCAACCCCGACTGATTTCTGGCCCGTCTCGCTCCAAAACAGCGACGTCAAGATCCTCTGCAGGGGGCTCACGACGAGGCTTCAGCGACAAATTGCCCCCCTGATCGACGAGGATCAATCCGGCTTCGTGCGAGGCCGCAGCATCTCGGAGAATTTCGTGTATGCCACGGAGCTGGTGCAGTGCTGCCACAGGCGGCGCGCGCCGACCGTGGTGTTGAAGCTCGACTTCGCCAAGGCTTTTGACTCCATCAACTGGATTAACTTGCGGGCTATCATGGAGGTGCGGGGGTTCCCGCCGCTCTGGTGCGCATGGATGGACTCGCTTTTCCACTCCTCGCGCTCGGCCGTCCTCCTCAACGGTGTGTCGGGGAGGTGGTTCTAGGTAGGCTGTGGCCTACGGCAGGGGGATCCCATTTCCCCCTACCTCTTCATCATCATCGCCGACGTCCTTCAACGTCTCATCCGCCACGACGATGAGCTGCGCCACCCCCTGCTGCCGGACGCCCGGCGGTGGTGCTCCAGTACGCCGACGACACCCTGATTATCATGAGGGCGTGTGGGCGGGGGGCGGCGCGCCTAAAGCTGCTTCTGGACCAGTTCGCAGAGGCCACCGGGCTGGTGATCAACTTCGCCAAAAGCACCCTCGTCCCTATGCATGCCGATGCCGACGTTGTGGAGCAGGTGGTGGCCGCCTTGGGGTGCGCCGCCGGCGTGTTCCCACAGTCGTACTTGGGCCTGCCTCTGTCGTGGGAAAAACTGCGCTTCGCCAACTTCTTGCCCATGATCGCGAAGGTGGATAAATACCTTGCCGGTTGGGCTGCTCGCCTTCTCTCGCCATCTGGGCGGCTCGTCCTCATCAACGCCATCCTCGACGCCCTTCCAACCTATGCCATGGCGGCGCTGCTCCTGCCGCCTGCTGTCATCCATGCTCTGGATGGGCGCCGTCGCTCGTTCCTCTGGAACGTCGCTGAACGGGCTTCCGGTGCCCAATGCCTGGTCGCGTGGCGGCAGGTCTGCCGCGCTAAAGCCGAAGGTGGCCTGGGGGTGCGTGACCTGGCCATCCAAAATGAGTGTCTCCTTCTCAAGATGATACACCGGCTACATGCCTCGCCGCGGTCGAGATGGGCGTCGTGGAGTGCAGGCTGGCTGACGATCACTCTCTCCTCTCGCGCGGCGAGCTGGCGCTGGGCGAGCACCGGGCCTCCATCGTCAAGCTGCTGCCGCTCTACCGATCCCTCACAAGGGTGGACGTAGGGGATGGCAGGTGCTGCTCCTTCTGGTGGGACTGCTGGCTTCTCTATGGTGCAATCGCCTCGGCCTTCCCCGCTCTCCTCTCGCATGATGTCGAGGTCGAGGTCCTGATGTGGCAGGTGAGGCGGACGGGCTTACTAGCTACGGTCCCAAAGCGCCGCAGGCGTGGAGTGCGCGAACTGCGGGAGGTTCGAGAGGCTGCTGGGCGAGGCGCCGCGCCGTGAAGAGCACCGATGGCGTCGCTGATCCACGCTTCGAAGCGCGAGACGGGTTGTCCTCGATTCGGTCTCGCCCTCTTGCGGTTCGGCGAGGTCACCGTCCCCTTCGCCGCTATGATCTGGGGCGCGAGTGCCGTCCGAGTCAAAGTGTTACGCTGGCTGCTGGTTAAGAGACGCATCCACACGCGGGGCGCCCCGCTTCCGAAGTGCATCGCTTCTTTGTCGATGAGGCTGGCTGCCCTCGTGCCTGCGGTACTCGAGACTGCAGACCACTGATGTTTGTGCGCCCGTTCGCGGCAGGTTTACGGCACAAAGTGGGGTGTGCGTGGGCCGGGCGTCGGCTGCCAACTGAAACGCCCTAGCTAGGCGGCAAGAAATATGGTCGCCTCTGAAGGGAATTTGTGATGCTTTGCTGCTGGCAGCTATGGAAGCATCCTGGCGCGTGGTCTTCCGGTGGTGGTGCCGTCCTTGGCGGGGCCCGTTAGTGATGTAGAGAGGATGCCGATGCATGGCGTGTGCGTTTGAAACAAGACCACCGGGCTCATGTCGACTCCTGGCTTGTGGCCCTAGCAAACTAGGCTTGTCCCCCCCCACTCGGGTGGTTTGTACCCATGTTTATCTTGTCTTGTCTGTAAAAGCTCTCTTTCTGTAAAACTCTGGAGGCCTAGCCGTCGTGATCAATATATTCAGGTGGGGGAAACTCCCCCCCCCCCCCCCCCCCCCCCGTTGAAAATTCAAAAAAAAAATTATAGTCATCATCTGTTTGACAGATAATGATCAGTTGGCTGAAACTTCTTTGTTGTGTCATCCTCACTAGTCTAGAGTTTCTATTGGACTGAAAATTACTATTGTCGACAAGCATAACCAGTAAATCCTAAGAAATCTTAGTTCTATATAGAAGAAACACATATAATGATGTAAACTGTTATTGGTGAAATCAACGTATATTTCTTACTTAAAATTATCCAGCTCTGCTTCTCTATATTTCCCTTCCCCTTTTTCTGATGCTAATGTGGTTTTATTGCAGGATTCTGGGACAAGACTAATGATATGGGCATATTGTAATATGTTTTCTATGGGAAATAATCTTGAAAAAAAGTACGTGCAAGTGAAATCTTCACTGTTTTCCTAGAAGCCATATCCAGAAAAGCTGTGAAGCCATGAAGCTGATCTACCAAACTAGCTATCGAGTTTATAGAAAGATTTCAACTGAGAATTTCCTTTTTTTTCATATATAGGTTTCAACTTCCATATAGCTAGAATTAGAACTTTGTTTTGTAGTTACATACACATTATTGTTATTGTATGAACGTACAGTTCACCTGTAAACTATCAATGCTCTTTGTGATAAAAATAGCTGCAATGGCTTGCAATTTGCACTTGTTTTGTGACTGTGATAATGAGAATTTTTCTTAGTTAAGTGGAGAATACGTTGATTGCAAATGGGATCGATGATATTGAAGGATGCCTTCATAACTTTATTATTGGTTGATTTGCATATGTAGCAGTACCATGATAAAACAATTGAATTCAAAATGATGAAATACAGAAGTGTACGAGACGTTGTATGATCATGTGTAGTAGAAATCGCAGACACGTTTCATAGCGTGCCTATATAGCGTCTCAAATCCTATAGACATGCTTTTCAGCGTCCCTATATAGCGTCTCATGTCATGTAGACACGCCCAGCAAGCGTGTCTACATGTTTTGAGACGGTCCGTGTGGAGACGCTCGAAGGACGCTTTACTAAAACGACTCTACAACTGCTTAGAGATGAAATCACGTCACAAGCTATGTAATTGGGCGTCCCTACCGGCGGTTTTTGTTTGTCGTCGCCTCGCTTCCATGACCACCGCTCGAGGGGCACGCCCGAGCTCCGCTTCGGCCTCCCCTCTCGCCTTCGTCATTGCTCCGGCCGGTGATGCTTTTTTACACTTTTCCGCAACAACGGCCTTGTTGTAAAAGTACACCTGCAACATTATCTCTGTTACAGAAATTTCTCGATTCACACCGTAGACACGTCATCTTTTTCAGTAAAAAGTTCTGCAACATTATTCATGTTGAAAAGTCCTTCCACAACATCATCTATGTTGCAAAAATATAAAGACGAAAAAATTGTAACACAATCTTGGTTGCAAATGTTTCTGCAACAAAGCCCTTGTTGCAAACGTTATTTCAACAAGACCTCCGTAAATGTTTCTGCAACACAAAGGTTGTTGCAATGATAGGACAGTGTTGAGCCACCGGATGACACCTCATCTAAGGGCCGCGGAGGCGGCGGATCTTTTTAAAAGATCCGCCGGCCAACACGTAGCAGGCCCCGTTTTTTATACCACTTTTAACATGCAAATAATACACCATCTATAGTGCTTGTCCTACATACCAAAGATCGTAAACGAACTAAGTGAGAAGAGGTTCATGCATCTTCAGATTGTGCAACAGGCACTAGCCGCAACTGACACACACCACCAGAAACCCATCACATCCAGCGGTCACCCAATTTCAATCAAGCGGCTCCATACATCCTCTTCTTGCCCTCCACAATATCAAACTTCTCACTGGCCGCGTGTCCGGGACCGCCTGTCCCTGGGCAGAGAGACAGAGAACAAGATTAGTTAACAGCCAAGGAATAAGGTTATACATCACAACCCACCCAAAATTAACAACCAAGATTAGTTAACAGCCAAGGAACAAGATTAGGTCCCCGAGCAGACAGAGGAGAAAGAAGTGTCAAACTTCTACGAATTCAACCCATGCCACATAAGAGAAAGAAGACGAGAGCCCCACAAATAAATTTTGGTTGAGGCCCATTACTTGCATTCCGTTATGTGTCTAATTTCAAAGATCTAGCATTGCTGGTTTATTTTTATATCCTATTAGTATCATTTTACACCATCCTCCAAAACAGAATTCATGACATACTGAAAGTGGAAAAAAGCTAAACAAAGTCAATTATTTCTGGTAGAGATCCAGGTAGGGTGATGAGATTTGGTTCACTATTTAGGACATCGTGTCGGCCAATCAAATCAATAGGGAAATTAATCATTGATCATCTCATATTGAACCAGAAAATAACCATTCATTTTATTTTATTTTGCATTCATTTGACTGAATGAAATAACTCTACCAAAAACAAGGCCGGGGGATTAATGGCATGAAGAGGCAAGCAAAAAATAATAAGATTGTTTTTTTTTGTGAAAACAAGAGGATGATCAGATCCGGTTTAGTACTTGGGCCATCATATCAGCCAATCAAAGCAATAGGTAAATTAATCGCATTCATAGTCCCATCTCCTGCACATTAGAACCCAAAGCACAAGATATTTTTGAAAGGAAAAAAACTACTAACCGGTAAACTGCACTTCCGATTTGGAAGCACTCCCACCTAGTTTTGTTTTCTCGGGAAAACAATCTGCAACAGATTTGGAAACACTCCCAATCTACGCCACCTAAACAGGAGCGGACAAGAAGGGATGGAGTAACTTATAGTTAAGTACGAAGTACACGTACACAAGTCTATCTTGCTATATCGGTTGTGTTTTGTGCGTTAGTGCTGATTAAATACATGACAAACTGCATTGCTTGTTAACTTGCACGCTAGTACTAAGTATACCTACACATATAGATCTAGAGTGCTCCATACGCTGGTGCCTTTCACACTTAATGACAATCAAATGCATGACAGTTGCCCTGCATTTTCCCTTGTGCGCTAGCACTACGCACACGTTGAAGGATCTAGAGTGCTTCATAGGCGATGGTTTGCACGTAACACTAATGAGATATCTATCAAACCATTCCTTTTTCATTTGTGTTGGTCTCCATCTGTCATAGGCGCCAAGCAAACCTACGGAACTACTCCCTCCGTCCCATAATGTAAGACGTTTTTTGACACCAGTGTAGTGTCAAGAAGTGTCTTATATTATGGGACGGATGGAGTATAAATTAACACGGCCTGAGGTGAGCCCAGACCACAGCAAACTACACAGGCAAAGAGATATCCATAAATTAACCTGAACAGGGCGACCAACTAGCCAGCCATGTCCTCGACAAAGATGTGCGTTGCTACCATCATGGTGCTAGCGCTGATGCTAGCGCCTCAGGGCACCGTTGCCGCCGACCGCCTCTTTCCCAACTCCGCGCCGGACGATTGTCCACCTGGCTATTCACCGGAATGCTATATTGTTGGCCGGCAATCACTCTGCGGGTGCGTGCCAGATCTTCAGCTTGTGGATCGCCAAGCCATGGTGGCGAGACCAGAGAAGAACAGCCACATGTTGCCCCGGCCAGCATGCCCACAAGGCCAAGAGTGGGGGTGCGATTGGGATCTGGGCTTCTGTGGCTGCGTGTAGCTAGCCCGTGCATAGTGCCCATATACTAGCAATAACGGTCATGCAGCGACATGGATACATTGTCAGAAAACTTCTATACACAGGAAACTGTGTCATCTATACTTAGTTTCGCCCCACACAAGAAAATGTATGCATTACATGCAATGCGGCTCGGAATAGTACCGATGCTACTCGTGTTGTTGTAAGGCCACCTCCTATATCAACGAATAAAAATAAGGGCCGGTACCATATATGCAGGGCATTGCTTTTAGCACATGGATGGTCGAAAATTGGCAATGTCTTATTCTACTATACTAGAGGTTGTGGCGTGCCTTTGCCGGCCTCATTCCACAGACAATTATATGTGTGCTATGTGTTGAGTATAAGGATTATTAGGAAGTATAGGATAGACTAGGATTTGTCCCTGCCTTGTCTTGTACTCCAAGTTGGTCTTTGTACTCCTATATATATGCCCACAAGGCTCAAGCAATACAAGGAACTATTCCACCAAATCCCTCTCTTCCTTCTAATATGGTATCTATCGCAAGTCGATCCTAAACCCTAGCCGCCGCCGCTTCCGCACCTGCGCGCCGCCCCCGGGGCGGTCGGCCTCGATGACCGCTGCCGGGGGCCGCGCCGCCCGTACCTAGGGTTCGTCCGCCGGCCGTGTTGGCCGACTGCCCTAGAGAGTCTTTTCCCGATCCTTTGATCCGGGTTTTCTCTCTCTCGCCGGTCGCTTTGATCGGCGTCTACTTTTTGGTTTTCCGATTCGCTGGATCGGTTTGCGTCGCCCACCGCCGCCGTCGACACCTTGCGCCTCTACTCCGACATCGGCGCGATCGGCCGGCTATTTCACCGACCCGGCGGCCTCGCGTGACACGCAGCCCTCAAGGCCGTCGTCCGCGCGCCGGCCCGCCCGTCGCCCTGCGCCGGCCGTCATCGCCTGCTCGGCCGGACTCTGCATCACCCGACCAGCGGCCTCGCGCCATCCGCCGCCCGGCCGCTGCCGCTGCCGCCGCCCGGCTTCATCTCGGACTCCGCCGCCACCACGCCTTCACCGGCGGCGTCCCCGACCTCAGCGATCGGCTTGATCACCCGCTTCGCCGTCGCGATCCGCCTCATCTACGCCGCGCGACCAACCTGGCCCGTCGATTACGCGCGCCTCCACAGGTCCCGTGAAGATCGTCCCCGAGTTCAGCGCGTCCCTCCACCGATCGAGCAACGGGCTGTCGCTGCGTCGCCCCGTCGGGCCGCAGCGCCGCCGCCCCGTGGTTCTTCCCCCGGCTGCACCGACCCGCGTCACCGCTGCGTCGCCCCTTCGGGCCGTAGTGCCGTGGCACGCGGTCCACGCAGCCGTCCCGAGGCCGTCCCCGCGGTTGCACCGGCCCGCATTCCTCCACCGCGGCGCCCCTTCAGGCTGCCGCGCCACGGCCCGCGGTGTCCGCCGCCGCCCCGAGGTCTTACCACCGTTGCCCCGACCTGCCCGCCGCCGCTGCGTCGCCTCTTCGGGCCGTAGCGCCGCGGCCCACGGTCCGCTCCGCCGTCACCGCGCGTCGACCTCCCGTGGTATGCGCCGCGCCGTCTTCCTTGGCGTGGGAACGCCACCGTCCGCGCCGGTCTTCGTCACGCTGTCAGGGTTCTTCGCCTACTTCGAGCACCGCCGCCGCCTCTAACCCTAGCTGCCACTTTGCCGCGTCGAGCCGCGCCCGCTCTTCTTTGGCGCTGCCGCGCTACCTTCGTAGCCGCCGCCGCGCCGCCCGTCCACCGCCGTCTTTGTCCAAGCACCAGCTCCTCGCCAGCGTCGCCGTCATCTACCCCGACCACTTCGTCTACTCCGACCACCGTTGGTGACGTCGGCCGATGGACGCCGCAATCGTCGTCGAGTTCTTCTCTGCTGGCCCCTTCGACTTCTCCGACATGGCGTACAGCTCGTGCAGGTCCCTCGTCTACGCATGCCCGGTGCTGGCAACATCGTCGCGTGCCTTCGTCCACGACGTGTTCCCGGGCCTGGCAAGCCTAGTGCGGCTCTTCGTCAACTCCGTCTTCGTCCGTCTACGCATGCCCGGTGCTGGCAACACCGATGCGTGCCTTCGTCCACGATGTGTCCCCAGGCTTGGCAAACCCGCCGCGACGCGTCGTCAACAACATCTTCTTCCCGGCGCACCGCTACTTCGACACCACTGCGCCCATGACTAACTCGGCGCCCTCTTGCGCCCGCGGCTCGAGGCGACTTCCTCGACACCGGCTACCCGACTCGACATCGACCACGGCATTCTTCGCACGGCTACCTCGACCACGGCTCCACCACCCACGCTCTCGGCTACATCGACAAACGGCACAAAGGGCTACCGCCTTGCTTGAGCAACCTCGTCGGTTGCCACTCGAGCCACGACTCCGCGATGCGTCGACCGTTACGACTGTGGGGGGATGTCCGTCGGCTTACCTTCGGATTCTTCTCCAGTCTCACCGTCTGCGTCGCTACCGTTGTGACTGCGGGGGGATGTTGAGTATAAGGATTATTAGGAAGTATAGGATAGACTAGGATTTGTTCCTGCCTTGTCTTGTACTCCAAGTTGGTCTTTGTACTCCTATATATATGCCCACGAGGCTCAAGCAATATAACGAACTATTCCACCAAATCCCTCTCTCCCTTCTAACACTATGTAGAATCACGCAACCACTCGGTAACCTAAAAATATATTTAATTGGAGAAAGTTTCATACGGTGGCATATGCAGTCTTTAGGGTAGAGCACTCATACCTGCTTCTACAAACAGTTATCAAATCTTATTATCAATGATAGCAATAAATATATGTAGCTATCAATGGTGTTATTATTATATTGTGGCATGGCGTCTTTATATGTTCAGGTTCGGGAGAAACAAAGGAGAGACATTTCTACGAAGGTGAAGACAGTGAGCTAGCACGGATCTTGATGCAAAATTACACGGCCCACATAGAGGGCACACTTGTATGGGAGCTCGCAAAATCTGCCATTTATTCCCCTTGTACACAACTATCAAACAAGATTGCCAATAAGATATGTCGTTCATATCACAGTTGGAGCAAAGTTCCAATTTCAGTGCACATCAGAATCACGATATTGCATTTGCAGTTCCTAGCATTGATCATTCACATGCCACTGAGGGTAATCTCAACCATGCCAGCAGTAGCATAATCACAATGTTCACAGAGTCATATATAGCCTGGAAACAGATAACAGAACAACCAAGATTAGGCTTAGTTGGTGCCCAGGTTGCGCCCTGAGTACTACTCCCTCCGTTCCTAAATATTTAACTTTTTAGAGATTTTAAATAGACTACCACATACGGATGTATTTAGACATATTTTAAAGTGTAGATTCACTCATTTTGTTTCGTGTATAGTCATTTGTTGAAATCTCTAGAAAGATAAATATTTAGGAACGGAGGGAGTAGTGGGTATTGCTCGGACCTCCACATGAGACCCGGGTGTTGGTAACATATCTGGATTGAGATACCTTATTCGGCAAAAATAAAATCATGGCAAATTTTACTCCTTACTCGGACATGCATGGACATTGGTGCCGGAGTACGAGTTGGGTGCAAATGTGTGAGTAACATTTGCTTCCTGCTACGGACGTAGTCTTTTCTCCTCCATAAGAAAAGTCTCCTTCCTCCGGCCGCCGATCCACCCCACCCTTCAATGACCTTTGGGCTGTGGAGGTGCAGAGGATCTCGGGGCCCCGCCGACGGGAGGGACACCGTTCTCGTTTTTGTTAGGCCCAACGTCTTTGTTGGGGCTGTGGCGCTGGCGATGTCCCTCAATACGAATAATGTCTCCCACGCCTTATTCCTGTCCCGGTGGTGCGAATAGCGTCGTCGGAGGATGTGTGGAGGTGTGTCTCCGTCGGATCTCATGGGATTCGGTCGGTGTTGGTCTTCGGTGGATCTATTTGGATCCAACTTTTGTTCGTCTTCGCTCATATGGTTCCATTTTTTATCTTTCCAATCTACAACTCTCTTCATCGGTGATGGTTGCTGCTCTGGTGCGCTGGTCCTTTGGGACCTTAGCACGACAACTTCCCGACTATCTACTACAACAAAGTTTTTTCAGCTCCGGTGAGGGAGGGGTGATGACGGCGGCACGCCTTCGGCTAGCTCCAGTGCTTGTAGTCGTCGCTAGGTGGTCCATGGACCTGGTTGTAATTTTTATTACCTCTTGTGTTTTCCGTACTGCCATGATTGATAAATAAATTAAAAATTTCTCTCGAAAAAAAAAACACATTTGCTTCCTGCTAAATGCTAACATCGACATTATGTGTTGGCAGGCAGGCACCCCAAGAAAAACCCGCTTCACAGCACAGGCTTGAGAGTCAAGTTTAAGCTCATGTATGATATATGTGGATACTACACGGTGTTTTGTTGTATACACGGGATATGATTAAGAGCTAACACTCTTACACTTAGCACACACTCTTTGCCTCGCAACTACGATGGATGGTGACCACGTGCTGCGTCCGACACGATGAGTATGGAGTCTTGGGCGAGCGTTCTTGCTGGCGTCGCGGCAAACTAGTTGCTAGCGTTGCTGCCGCAGATAAAGTCGTGTGAAGGAGCACTGAGGCAGAGGAACGGGGAGGAGAAATGTAGTGCGTGTCGGACCATGGCGACTACGTTGGACGGTGGTCGTGGCTTCGCGTCTGACACGACGAGCACTGAGTCGTGCGCGAGCGACCCCATTGGCGGCACGGCGAACTAGTTGCTAGCCTTGTCGCCACAAAGAAGGTCCGCATGGAGATAGAGGACATAGGAGGAGAATTGCAGTGCGCGCGCCATGGCAGAGTCAGTTTAGTAGGGCGACAGAGAGGAGGCCGAGATGAACGATGCCAGAAACGACTCCAGTGTAGTAGAACGTGGGCAAGGAGGTCAAGAGGAACGGAGTCACCGTCGAGAGGGACGAATAAGAGGGCTCTGAAGCAGAGGACCGAGTAGAAGAAATGAAGTGTGCGCGTCATGGTAGATCAAGCAGAGAAGGCCGAGATGACAATCGTTGAAACAAAAAACTTGCAACAGGAATGTCGTGAGGAACTGCGAGATTAGGCAACTGGTCAAAGGAAATTCCAAACAGTCGATGAAACTACAAACCGATCGTCTGAATGGAACCGTAACATTGATGTGCATCTTTTTCGTGTAGAGCTTATCTCGAATCAAAGCACCGTTATGTAGATTAGAGGGGAGAAGGAAGAAAAGAGATTAGAAAGGAGGTTAATGGAGGTAGAAGAAGAAGCACCTACACAGCCGGCATCCCTCTCAAGCCTCCTCTCGTGCAAGGGCCCCACACATGTGCGTTCGTTGTGGCTCAACTCGACCTAGCTCGCTGAAAACTGCCGATCTGGGCATTTCCAATGAGCCAGGCCAAAGGAGCTTTAAATTTGATGCGATGCAGGGTATGCTAGCAACCAAACAGGCCACAAACTTCCCGCGCGAGCCTGATTAAGAGAAATATAGGCAACCAAAGATGTCCCAAGGAATGTTTTAGTGTCAGCCTGGACATTGGGGCCACAGTTTTCATCAAGAGTGAGTGAAGCGCTCGTGTGGTGCACTGCAGAGCATATAACATGGCGCGCCTATGGTCTCTCCTTTCCCCTACCTGAGCATTTCAATTCTGTCTTTCCGGGATAATCATCCCCTGTTCGCTCGCGCTGCCTCCAGGGGGGCGGCTCGGGCGAACCCTAGCCGCCGCCGCCCCGGACCCCCCATCCACCTGCTTCCCCCGCCGCCGCCGGAAGCCGGGCCAGCTTCGTCCGTGGCAGGCTGTGAGCTTCATCCTTTTCTCCTCGAGGGGCCTCAGGTGGCCTTGGCAGTGCCCCTGGGCGCCATGCGGGCCGGCGGAGTCCGGATGCTGGGGCGGCGGCCCCAGTGGTTCCTGGCGGGGCTGTGCAACCACGGCTGCGTGGGCTGCGTGGGTGGCCGGCCGTGGCTTCCGGTGGTGGCGGATCTTGGGTTCCCTGTCCAGATCCGTTTGTTGCGGGGGTGATGGACCGGGCGCCGACCGGCGGCCTCCAACGGCGTGGTTGGGGACGGCTTGAGGTGCAGGAGCGTGGAGGGTCTGGGCATGGCCCGGATTTGGTGCCAGCGGCGTCCGAGGTCAGCTCTGTCCGGCGACCGGCGGGGCTGGTCGTGGCGGCGCGTCGCGAGGGCCGAGGATCCACCCCGGGCCTGGTCTTCGTGATACCTCACGTCGTGGTGGTGGTGGTGGCGTCTTTGCGGCACGCAGCGGTGGAAAGTGGTGGTGCCATGTGGGCGGTGGAGGTGGTCTGTGATTGTGGCCCGATGCAGGCGGCTGCGATGCCTGTCTTGATCCGGCTCATGCGGTGATGGCGAATCTTGTGCTACGAGATGTGCTCTCCTCCGTTGTGGTGGCGGCTCGTTTGAGAAGCTCCGGACTTGGGGATCGTGATGCGGGGCTGGAGAAATCCCCGCTTCACGATGGCCGAGGCCGACAACGTCGACGCCTGCGGGCGCCGTCCCCTTCTTGGAGGCGTTGTCTTGGCCCCGATCCGACTTCCTCCCTCGTGCTCGGGGGAAACCCTTGGTCCGACCTTTGGACCAGACGATGGCGGCGTCACGGCGTCGTTTCCTCCTTGAAGGCATCGTTCTGTTGCTCGAGGAGTCCTGATGGTGCGGCTCAAGTTAGTGTCGGCAATTGCTCTGGGCGTGGGCCTCCAAGGCGCACTGTACATCGTCACCAACGCTCTCTCGACGATGCCATTCTAGGTCTGCCCAAGCCCTGCCATCCACCTGCCGACTTCTTCTTGGCGCAAAAGGGTGGGGTACGTTGGTTTGTGTTGTCCTTGGATGTTGGTAATGTTGTAAAGGTCTTCGGCGTTGGTTGTGACGTGGCTTGGTAGCTCTGTGATTTGCCTTATTGCCAATGGCATGGGTTGATCTAGGTGATGCATGTATTGTAGTACAGGTGGGATGTGTGGCTGCTAATCCTTGTGGTTAGCATTGTAATGGCCGATAGGCGTTGTATCCGGCTTTTTTGCCGCTTCTTCTTTAATGCGATGATACGCATAAGCATGCGTATTCGAGAAAAAAAAAACATGGCACGCCTATAGCCGACGCTGATGCCGTTGGACTCGGCGCCGCCGGTAAGCAGCTGGCAGAGGAAGACGGGATTAGCCAGCAGCTAGCAGGCCGCCCAGCTCCGGGTAACATGGCTTGTCCCGGTGCCGCGCCGTGCTCCCGCTCTGTACAGACGGCAAGTAGTTCGACATGTTGAGCACCGCGGTCATGCACTCCGAGTCCGAGCTGATCCCTGGCTGTCAGCGCCGGCGCGCCCACCGGCCCCTGCTTCATCGCCATCCCCACCGCGTCAATGTCGCCGTAACCCTTGGCCGGATCGGACACACGTTGATGCTGCCCCGCCTCCCGCGGGTCCTTCTTCTGGCCATTGCCCGTGCTGGCGAGGAGCGCAGAGAGTAGCCGGCCGCTGTCGACGGCCTCTCGCTCGAGCCGGCCAGCCGCCGGCGCAGACCCGGAGCGCAGTGGCCTGGTCCTCGGCCATCGGCGATGCGCGCGCGGACGGAGCTGCTTCTAGGAAGGAAGCCTCCACCGTAACTCGTCATCGTCCTCGTCTCCACCGCATCCTCCGCCGCTGTCCTTCTCCCTCGCCGCCGCTAACGCCGGATCTCCTCGGCCAAAACCGCCGCCTCCGTGCTCTCTTCCCCATCATCCTCATCGGAAAATCATCGGAAATGTACGGGATCCGTCGGACGCGGGCCGCAGCCCCTTGCCAACTCCCCTGTTCTCCTCCCCATTCCGCGCTGACTTTCTAGATGGAACGCGTCAAGATCCGTGCATCACATCTACACGTTCGCCCAAAATTGCTAAAAATCGGGTGTCAAATTTTCAATCTTTTGGTACTTTTTTTTCCTACTGGTTTTATTTTTTATTTTTTATTATGTTACCATTTTCTTTTATATTTATATTTTCCTTTTATTTTCATATTTTAATACACTACATTTATTAAAATTTGTGGATATTTTTGTAAAAATCATGATTTTTTTAAAATTCCTTGACATTATTTTAATTCAAGAATATTTTCAAAGTTCATGAATTTTTTTTAATTTTTAACCTTTTTTCAAATTCGCAATAAAATGAAATCCATGAATATTTTTAAATCGTGAACATTTTACAAAAATCTTAGTATTTCAACTCGTGGCTTTAATAAATCCCTGAATGTCTTTGATTTAATGGACTTTTTCAAATAAAAAATAACAATTGATTTTTTATTAGATAGCAGTGGAGTGAATGGGAAAAAATGCTAAGGCGGGTGAGCGGAGCAACCGTGCTATGTGAGTGTTATAGTACCAATTGCATAGTTTCAATGTGGAAGAAGCTCCTCACACAAACAGCACCGGCTGACATCGAGGCCCAAGATCCGTGCATCACATCTACACGTTTGCCCAAAATTGCTAAAAAAACAGGTGTCAAAATTTTAATCTTTTGGTCCTTTTTTGTTTCCTTTACTGGATTTTTATTTTTTTTATTTTTATTATGTTACCTTTTTTCTTTTATATTTATATTTTCCTTTTATTTTCATATTTTAATACACTACATTTATTAAAATTTGTGGATATCGAGGCCCAAACGTAGATGGGTGTTTCTGCTAAGCTACTGGCTGAAGTAATTATGTTGTCTTATGTTTGTGCTGAACTTAGTATACTTTGCTTCTTTTCAAACGGGGAGATATAATTTACCTCGTGGCCATGGTCACCTTTTTGTGTACTGTACAAAACATTTTCTTTAGAAGATTGTTTTATACAGTGCTAAACAGGGGCGGGCCCACTTCAATTCAAGGGTATTCAATTGAATACCCATTATTTTTGCCGCAAAACTATGTATACGTACGTGTAGAGAAAAAGGAAACTGACGGGAAATCTGATGCGTGCACGAATTCAGCCCAATACAAGGGCAACCCACCTCTGGTTTTCCTTCCTCCCCATCCCACATGGCCAACGGCCCGTTAGTTTTTCTTGTCCAAGCCCAATACGAGAATGGCTACAGCCCAGCCATACGGCCTGATCGCTCGCACGAAGTCAACAACACAACGATCGAGCACGCACACGCATGATGCTGCATGTTAACCGTCGCCTCCCCAAATTCCAATCTCGCACGCGGCGGCAGACTTGAGTTTAGGGTTGATCCACACGACGGCAGGGGAGCACGGTGCACGGTGGGCGGCTGCGCATCCGACGCGTGCGTTCGCCGTCCTGGGTCCGAGTGTACGAGAAAAATGTCCTGCGTAATTTCTTGGGTTGTTCTTCAGACTTCACTACTTATTCTGCTGTAAAAAGGGTGAGTTAACCTGCCTGATTGGCTTCTTATTTTGGTGTAGGATTACATTATTGTATTTATATACTGAAATCTGAGACTTGTTTGAGATTCGAGACTTTCTATTTCAGTAAAGTACTACCTCCGTAAACTAATATAAAAGCGTTTAGATCACTAAATATAAGAATGATCTAAACGCTCTTATATTAGTTTACAGAGGGAGTATATGATATTGAAATTTGAGACTTGTTTGCAGATTCTCAAGAATGAATTGTTAAGACCTGAGAATTGTTTAGGATTGTTAAGTAGTACTCCCTCCGTAAACTAATATAAGAGTGTTTAGATCATTATTTTAGTAATCTAAACGCTCTTACATTAATTTACAGAGGAAGTACTATAATGCAATAATATTATTTGCAATTTGTGATGTGATTTCCAGTGTTGATATTATTGAGTAGTATAGATCAATATGGTGGTAATCGGGTTGTACAAGCCAAGAATAAGGGCTTTAGTATTTCCAAAAAAAAATAGCATTTGAAATTTTGAATACACATTCTCCAAATCCTGGGCCCGCCCCTGGTGCTAAAGAAACGTCACGCCATGTATGGACCTTGTGGTCGTTGACCTTTGGACCTCGTGACCGTTGACATTTCTCAGTTTCCGCCGCGTCGTACAAAAAGAGTAAGTTTTCACATCATAGTCGGTAAGAATCGCGCCAGTTATTGATTCAAAGTTGCTCCTCGGTGGTGCCAGCAAGACAATAGCATAATTATTATAAACTAGCTCGATTTACTTCATTGATATTGATATGTATCTAAGTTTTGTTTATTTTTTTCTAAATATTTTTAGCAGGCTTTACCCCTTGGTCAAGCTGATATCTATTGAAATGAAACATGAGTTTTCTTCAATAGTTTGGATATTAAATATAACATGTGTATGGACAAGGAAGACTGATGGTACCAATCAATGTGACCACGACAACAATGAGACCAACAAATGGTACACAATCATAAAAGTTAAAATGTATCAGTGCGATGATCATGATATAGTACAATTGTTTGTATATATGGCTTCCCATTGCAATGTATGTATCCCATTAAATGTAATGTATGTGTTTCCCATGAAATGCAATGTAAGAGATGTTATGAAAATAAAGTATTGAAAATATTTGTATGTGGCGTTGTGATTTATTTGGATGTGAAGCTAGGGCTGCACTGCTAGTGGTAGTCCTACTGGTCTGCCAGCAGTGCAGCCTTTTGTTGTCAGTCAGAATTTACATCATTGGTCGACCATTACGCTGGGAGTCAGAATTTACATCATTGGTCGACCATTACGCTGGGGACGGTCAGTGATAATGCTCCGTTTAGAGCCCTTCTGATACAGAGCACTGATGGGTCGGCCGATCGGTGATGGTTGCTATTGCAGATGGACCACGTGTGGCCCAGCTGTGTTGCTCAAGTCATGACTAACCTGGAGGCACACACATGCTAAAAGCATGTCAGTGATGATACTATTTGATCGGTCAATGTTATTCGGCTTTGTAGTAGTGGTAATGTCACATGCCATCTATCGATCTTGGGCATCAAGAAGTGGTGTTTTTTTTACATGGTTCTAGGGATCCCGACAATATATAGACACGAGCAATATGAGCGATGGCCTTTGCGGTGAATAGCATGATATCTGCATCTTCCTTGGATTTCCATCCCAGCATGCTGATCAATGTGATCAATGCCTTTGTGAAGGTGGTGATTAGAGAGATATAATTTGTATCACTATAGATGGACGTCTTGTGCTTTTGCAGGGTGCTTCTTGTCCCATGAGGCTTTGGGATTCAGGGATGCCAGGGAGTAGAAAAGAAAATATGCATCTTCCCTTTTTTTTTTTGGGGGATTACCTCTCTAGAAAGAATTGCATGTAGCTCCGCCACCACACGTTGTCATATATAGCATCCCTTGGCACAACACCATTATGTACAAGATGTACATGATCTTCACTGCTAGCTTGAGGTTTTTGTATTGGGCATCATGACCTTGGGCCGTTTGCGTTTGTAGGCTCCTTGCCACAAAGATTCCACACAGCACAAACACGCTAGAAATTATATCCCCATATGACATTCGCAAATTACCGCAACAAGTAATGTGTCACAGGATAGTCATGCTGCTACTTTAACCTCTCTGTGAAATGGACAACCATCTCCCAGCAATCCAAACCTTGCTAAAATGTAGATGGTGAATCAGGGAGGAATAAGTGTGTAATCTCTTTGATCAAAGCAACAATATTTTCCTAAATAGTGTAGTGCAAACGTATTTATTAGGAGTGCAGCCGGCAGAGAAAGTTGTAACAATATGTTATTTTTCTTCCTGCTCGTGTATACAATAAATATGTAAATCCAGTGCTTCTGTATCATCACCAGAAAAACAATGGCTCCATAACCCCATATGCATGGAGTTGAGTTGATGATACCGGAAAGAAGAGGAAATAAGCCACCATGTTCATGGATACCATCATTATCACAACATTCACAAAACACAAACATCCGATGGTAGTGCCTAGCTGCACCCTTTTGAATATGATGCTTCGTGTGGTCTTGAATAACATCGATCATCTGATATGTTTTGCCAGCTAAATGCCCTGCATATGTATTATATATCCAAGAAAGATGTCAAACATGAGTAGTAAACCATCTTTTATTCTTTTATTTTACTTATTGCAGGCTCTATAGGACCTCCCACATAAATAATTGAAAAATCTAGTGTAAAATAAGCTTTAAACATCGGATTATCTTAGGAATCACACAACCACTCTCGGACAATCACACATGAACGCCACCTCTTTGTCATGGGCAACACCGGAGGAGGGGGGGCAGTAGGCAAAATATGAATGTTTGTGGGAGCTAGATGAGAATATTTCATCCATATAAGTCCTAAAAAAATCCCTTCAGTACGCCCCGTCATTTATACATATTACTCCGCCCCAGACACGCGAATGTTAATTCTTACTCTATTTATGTTTTCCAAATTTTCTAGCCATTAATGACTACTGGTTGGAGTTAACAGAAAGAACGCACCTAAACCCGGTCCCCATATGAAGATGCACCAAAGAGAAGCAATGGTCTTGATGCCGAGATTATCATGGACCGGCAGAGCTTCTCTAATTGTGTGTATACCTTCGTGCTGTCCTTTTGGCCTCACATCTTTTTATACAATTCAAGAGTTTATAAAATCCATAAGCATCTTTTGATTTAACAAACTGTTTCAAATAATAAAATGACAGCGACATTTTTCTGAGCTACCAGTAGAGCAAGTGGGAAAAAAAAGTTGAGCGTGCGAGTGGAGCTGGGAGCAGAGCCGTGCGAGGATCTGGGCGTGACTGTCGTGATATACTTTCCCTTCCTCTTCCCTTTGTTTTTAGGATTGATATACATGTGTCCACAAAAATATATGTTCTATTCCTCAAACGGAATATGTTCTTTTTTTAACAAATATGTTGTTTATTCAATCATGTGAAATTGCACAAAAAAGTTCCTCCTATAACAAAACCGCTTACAAATGGGAAAAGCTTACCATCAACCAGTAGATTGCAACGGCCGCGTCTGCCACCTTCCCTGGAAGACACGCGTCAAGTGAGGGCTTATATACCATCCTTCATGCAATAGGGGCTATGCTTCTCAAACATATGGGGTGTTGCAATGGTCTATGACGGGTTTATGTTTTAGAACAAAACCTATCTTGCGGAAAAAAATCCGCAACAAGACCTCGGTTGAAAAAAAATTGCAACAAAACCTCGGTTGCAAAAATGTTTTTGCAACAAAACAGTTGTTGCAAAAACAAAATCTGCAACAATGCATGTGTTGCATAAATAATTCTGCAACACAACCTGTGTTGCAATGGTGGAGACGCGCTCGGCCGCTCGATGAGCCAGATCTGACGGCTCACGACCCGGCTGGTGTTTTTAAAAGATCGGCCGACGGACGCGTAGCACGCCCCCTTACAAAATATGTTAGGCGCTAGACCTAGGCAGGAGACTTGTAAATCCCAAGTCGGGGCCGACCTAGCCCATCCCGAGGCAAAAAAAGTCTATTTTTTCTTAAAATAAATTAAATATTTTTTTGAGTAAAACAATATAACATATGATTTATGTTATAAAAGTACACCAAACACATTCTTCCCTTCGGACGTAGATGTAGTATAAGCACCTAGTGGTAGTCTTGTTTGTCTCAAAAAAAAAACTGGCGGTATTCTTGTAGAAAGTTTAACTAGAACGGAGGGAGGGCGTTCGGAACCAAGAAAATAGAAATTGCATAAAGGGTTGAAAAAACATGATTTTCCTTTTAGCAACAAACTCGCTCAAGCGTTACACTCACACAGAAACAAAAATTTGTGAAGCAATGACTTTCGTGGTATTGTTGGTGAAAAAAACAAAATCAACACTATATTAGAGTTACTATTTCACTCTATATCGTCCTGAAAATTTAGCTTTTTCTCGGCCGCATCTTTTACGGTAGTTTGTGCTTGTCGAAACCTTTTATTGAGTAGGGCAGTGGGTCGAGCTTGTTCGAAAAAAGCCCCCATATATCAGGTTCATCTACTCCCTCGGATTCAAATTAATTGAGGCAACTTTTAGGGCAACAAGTGCAATTTTGCTACTAGGGGAAGCTTTTTTGAACTGGATTGTGGTGTGCGGTAGGAGCTTCCTTGCTCTGTTCCCAAGCCAAGATCAGAAGTCCAGAGCCCTCCTTCGTGACCGCCCCCCAAAAAGCAAAACCCACGCGCAAAATGCTCGCGCTCCTGCTCTCCCCGCCGGCGGCCCCTCCGCCGTGCCTCACGACGCTAAGGCGGCGGCGGCCTCCGTCCCCTGCGCTGCCTCCCGCGCCCCACGCCTCCTCCTCCCCGGCCGCGCGGTGGCCGCCCTCCGCGCCGCAGCCGTCCCCGCCTCGCCGCCGCGGCGCCAGCCCCGCCGAGCCGGAGCCCGCGCCGCTGTCCGCCGAGGAGGAGGCCGAGCGCGCCAAGCTCGCCCAGGTGCCGCCCCGCTCCCTCCTTTCCGCCGCTCATCTGCTGAGCCCTAGTTAGTAGTGATAGTGTTCGTGTTCATGTTCATCCAGGATATGCAGACAGAGCATGCGCAATACTTGTTCAACCCATCCTGCAGGGCAGCCGGACTGATACTGAGCAGTGGGGCTGTACCTGCATCAAGCAGTATACGTTTTGGGATAGATTTTTTCCCGTCACTCCACATGCTTAATATGTGCATCTAGTTGCTCTCTGGTTAAGGAGACTAGGTTGAACATTATGCTGAGACTCCTCTTTGCTGCACACATTTTTTTGGTCTATCAAAATCTTCCGTACTAATGAGGTGGCTACATGACTTCAACATGATATGTCAAACTTTCAATATTATTTTATCCACAATTCCTAAAGTTGCTATTGTCGTTTTGGTATTCTACTCTTAGTATGATTTCTGGCTAAAAGTTACTCCCTCCGTCCCATAATGTAAGACGTTTAGAGTCAAAAAACGTCTTACATTATGGGACGGAGGGAGTAACACTGTAAATCAAGTGTCCCGGACCTCCCGGTGCTGTTTCAGAATACGGTTTCCGTGGTCCAGTGATGCACTTGCTTCTCTTCATGCTGTTTACTCGGCTCATATATCATCTTTTGCTCTGTGTTGTTTTTGTCGGTTTTGCAGGTTAGCAAAAGGCTAGAGAAAACAGCGCAATATTTCAAGAATCTGGGTACCCTGGCATTCTGGTCTCAGTTGGTGTGCACTACCGTTTCGGCCGGGATCTTGTCCTTCTCCGCAGTTGCTACCGGGAATGCAACATCTCCCTTTACATTCTATGCGACCGGACTTGGCATCGTTGCAGCCTTTATGTCAGTGTTCCGGTCATTTGGTTACATCCGTCTTTCCAAAACGCTCAGGAGAACAGCAACCGAGCCTGCAAAGGTACTCAAGTTTCCCAAATAATGTCCCACTGGGCTGTTGTTTTCTTTTCTGAAAAGCCATTGCTTCTACGCACCCACTGCCTCTGCATATAGGAGTATGTGCATGACGCCGGAACTTGCCTACCTGTCGACAATCAATTCGATTTCATAAACACACCCAACTCATTTGATGGCATGGTGCCGTAATATCATGGTACAAACAACAATTCATCGCGCGGTGGCCTGCTAGTTGATCTGTTATGAACTAACATCATATTACTTGGTCCTGCTTATATATGCATTTTAGCCGAAACTAAGCCGAGTGGCTCCTTCTCCAGGCTCCTCCGCGTGCGGCTGTGGTCAAAAACCTGAGGAACAGTATTGTACTCAGCGTTGTCGGGATGGGCGCTGCGGTCCTCGGAATGCAGGCGACTGTCGGTGCTTTGGTAGCAAAAGCTCTCACTACCTCCTCGGTGCCCTACTACCAGGGGATTTCCACTGGCCAGAGCCCAGTTCTTGCTCTGGATGTTTTTCTTGTTCAGGTATGGATTGTATCTTCCCTTCGTTTTGATTGTTTGCAGAATGAAAATAGCTTCCCGGGGTGGCCGTTTTGCTCCCATTTTGCAAAGTGGTCTGTTTGAGCTTTGTAATGCAAACTTTGATCTACAGGGTTAGTAACAAAATGTGCAATCTTCACAATTATAGTAGTGATAAGAACACCTTTAAATTGTCGGACATAGGATCGCATTTTTCTACTAGGCTCTTTCAAAACCTAAGAAAGTATTACTCTCTCTCACCGATCCATATGAATTGTCGCTGAAACGGATGTATCTAGGGAGTAGAATCTTTTTGAACTTGGCACTTCATTTTGTGTATTAATTGTCATTGTCTCTCATCATGGACAGGCTTCAGCCAACACCATCCTCTCGCATTTTCTGGGGCTATCGAGCTCGCTGGAGCTACTGCGGTCCGTGACAATCTCTCCAACGGATGCCGGCCCCGTCCCTCGACCGGCATGAGCTACAAACAAACACGGCACACGGCTCCAGTTTTTTTTTTCAACTTTTTTGGTCCTGCAACTGTATTCTGGCAGCAGTTTTTTCTTTGGTGTTCTTCCTTTTTTGTGTGTAGATCTTCTCGTTTGGTGACAGGTATCAGTATGTCCAGCTAGCTTGATTTTGCTCATGTGCAACTATCTACATATACTTGATGAAGAAAAAGAAATCCGTGTCGTCGAACCTCTGCTTATTACTTCAAACATATGAAGAGAGTACACGCCTACAGTTTGCGCCATCTGCAGCATACACGAACAGCTGATGCATGAACAGCATACTGCTATACCAGTGTGTGACAACCATGGATGCCAAACACCCCATAGACTATGGTCCACAAGCACACGCACAGGAAAACAGGCTCACAAGGCAAGCTCGAAATAAGGTTGCATTCCTTCTATCACGGATATGATATGTGTTTTTACATCCAACACACAGGTAATACAGTTTTACATCCCATGGACTATGTTCCAACTCTCTATGTTTGAAACAATGAAACCTATGTATAAGTACAACATGAATGAAAATGACATGTTAAAAAGGAACGAAAAAAGGATAAGCCATGTTTTCCCTATCTATATATGGGTATGTCGAAGAGAAAACCCAGTCAGCGCCGCAGCTTGGTGAGGCGCAGCAAAGCACTATATCAACAGCGGGTATCCGAGATAACCGAAAAACTTGTCAAACCCTTGCTCTTCTCGCCGGTCCGAGTCAGCTTGAGTACCAATCTGCATGTCCAAAACTTGAGATCCCCTTAAGCACAGTCCCATCAGCCATCAAACTCTTTACCCTCATGATCCGAAGCGGCTTTGCTTGTGCATCAAGATTGTGAAGGCCCGCACGCTGAAATGTTGAACTTTCCCCCCAGTCCAAGTTCCAGCAGCAGCTGTTAGCCTGTCACACTCTTGCCGTTCTCATGATCCGAAGAGGTTTGATTAGTGTGTCAAGATCATCAGCCTCCGTGCCGAGTTCCCCTGAGTCCAGTTCCATCAGCTGTATGCTGTCCGGCGCATCAACACTCTGTATGCTGTCTGGCGCATCTACACTTTGTATGCTGTCCGGCACATCAACACTCTGTATGCTGTCTGGCGCATCTACACTTTGTATGCTGTCCGGCACATCAACACTCTGTATGCTGTCCTGCGCATCAACGCCTTCTTCACCATCAATGTCAAGTGTGATAAAGTCACTGAAGTCCCCACCTGAGAAAATATCATGTTGCTGTTTCTGTCTGTCATCTTGGCCTGAGGAAACTTTGCTTGTCTCGCTGTCATGTCTAATGCTGGTGTCAAAATACCGTCCCCAGCTACTGTTTTGGGGGGTGTCTGGTCTGCTTCTCTTAGATTTGATTGTCTTCTTGGGGGGGTGATGAAGTTTGCACGTAGATTGTTGTGGGCACTCTCCTGTTGCCTCAAAGACTGGGCATGCATAGCTATGCTTTTTACGACACTGCTTGTAACAGAGGATTAATTCAAGACCATGAAAAGATTAGCAATCTTAGTTCAGAACGTAAAAAAAGATCATGGAAGCCCCAAAGTTCAAAAGCTGAACCTGGTTCCAATGCAAAACCATGCTTATAAACTACACTGCAAGCATATCTGGCACAAACAATTTCCAACAAAAAAAAGAACAACCTACTAACACAATCTTCATTTTGATGACCTATCAACAGTTAAACGCTAAACCACACTGGATCATCCACGTTGACACGACTAAGAACATGCATGTCCTCCTAGATCCCAGCAAAAACACTACAAGTCTCATGCAGTATATACCTACCAAGAACTTTGAATTAATAATACTAAATGATTGGCAGGAGGGTAGGGCATA
The DNA here is from genome assembly GCA_021605145.1 of Aegilops bicornis. Lineage (NCBI taxonomy): Eukaryota > Viridiplantae > Streptophyta > Magnoliopsida > Poales > Poaceae > Aegilops > Aegilops bicornis. The sequence continues at coordinate 835,931,196 of CM038675.1, forward strand.
TTATAGTTTACATCACATTCTTTAAGGAACATTTTTCACAATGGTTCAGTTCTGGGTTTCTTTTTTGGACAAGTTTACTATCAGCTGTTGAGGACAATGCTGAATTCCACCCCCTAGCAATAGTAATAGTTGAATAAGATTGAAAGATTTCAGTTATATCATTAAGTACCTCATCACCATCTGCACAGTATCCCTTTAAAAAATCTTCACAGGCAGGAGCCTTAGAGTTTACTTTCACATGCCTATAGGGACAAGCTGTGTTGGTACAGAGACCTGCCAGAATAAGAAACATATGATCAAGAAAAAGGTTGCAGAAACAAAATTGTAAAATGATGCACTGTGAATGAAATGAATCACCTTTCAGAAAATAAGAACAATCTTGCATTCTTTCCGGGAGTACCTGCAGAACATACTCTTACAATGAAAGAAGTGTCAAATGCAAGATAGGCAGTAGAATCAAGAAGAAATGGCTTACCTTGTGAGTGAGTTTACAGCTAGTATCAGAACACAGGCCTTTAAGAAATTTAGTGCAAATAGTAACTTTAGCACGGTCATGAATATAGCGACACTCGCCCTCAGGCTTCTTGCACTCGCCAAACCGAGTGAAGAATTGACAGTACTGTCGTTTCTTTGCCAGGCGTGATCTAACAGTGTGCAAACTCCATCGAACTTTCTCATTTGCTAGCATGCGAGTTACTTTTTTGGGGTTTCTAACCAGTTGGTTACCTTTGCTAACACGCACATATCTGTTTCAGAATAAAGAGAATCAGAAAATAAATCGAAGTTGGAAAGATCCTAGATGCAAATAAGTTCTATTATCAGACGGCATCATGCAAGCAATAGCATATGGTCGAAAAGATACCCATTGCAAGTTGATGACCTCCTCAAAACTGAAGATGCTTGATTGTTGTTTCTTAACTGATTGCCGGCAACAGATAAAGAGTATTGATCTGCAAATTTTGACCAACATCAAGTAAAAACAAAAAAGTATATACTGACCAGATGAATGATCAGTGTCTTCTTGCAAATGCAATTCAACGTACTATGTTTCAACATGAAAGTTACATCCACTGGAAGCACTGCTATATGCAATTACTATTAACCAATAAGAGAAGGTTCTTATTATGGCATAAGAGAGCATGTCTCATGCACTGCACTTCAAAATGAAATCGCCACAAAGTGATGATTTATAGCTAGCTGAGACCAGCAGTAAATGTCCAGCCAGTAAGTAATTCAACTTTAGACTTGTGATATAGTGGACCACAGAAGTAATTATATAATAAAAATGCAACTGGGAAGCAGTCTTGGAATGTGGTGGAGCATGGAAGTTATGTTATTATACTAGAAAAGAGCAATTGAGAAGCAGGAGCAGCGAAACTTATGTATCTCACGTATACATTATTTTAGCAGCTGAGTCATTCTTCTGTAGTGGCAAAAAGTTTAACACATTACCATTCCTTCCAGTATAATGGAGATATTGCCGCTTCCGTTTTTCTCCTCTCTTTTTTTCAACGTCAGCAACTGCCAATGTAGCCTCCTGCAATCCAGGTTGTAACTTTATAAGATGCACCATATGTGCACTACACAATAATGTGGTCTTGATATATAAATAGTTAAATGCATGTTCAAAAGTTGGTTGCATGGCTGCTCTCATGACTAGTTAAATAGCAGTCAAGTATAATCAGCACTAATATAGGCAAGAATTAGCATTCTCGTTAGACATTAGCCAACAAAGTAGTTAGAATCTTCTTGAGAGACAACAAAATTCAACCAGTAACATAAATCAAGTCGTCTCCCAAATACTTCTTGTGGGCTTCCCATCAGAATATAATACAATAACAAAGCCTTTAGTCCCAAACAAGTTGGGGTAGGCTAGAGGTGAAACCCATCAGAATATAATGATCTGATGAAAATAACTCCAACTGACTCTTATGGAATACTGAATATGAAAAATATGCACAAAGAATATCAATTAAGTTACCTCGTTAACCTTTTGAGAACGCTTCTCAAGAGATCGTGACCATTTCAAACTTGATCCACCAACACTTAACACGCCAGATTTCCGTATAGAGAATCCATTAGTTGAGACAGTATAAATCATATCTCTCTTCTTGGTTTGTAATAGTTTTCTGTTACACGACAAGGGGCAAAGACTTGCCATAAACAAATTGAATGAATGGCTCAATAGAGAAAGAAAGAAGTTCAGGCTAGTCTGCTATTGTTACCTGACTATTCGTAAGGAGCTCACATTCTGAGTGTGACTGCTTCTAAAATTCTTGTAGTATATTTTTCTTTTCCATGGAAGAATACGTGGGAAAGCCTTCGCATAACTAGTTCCCACAGATCCTTTCCTCTGTGGTTGTTGCCCACTGAGTGTCCACACGTGAGAGGAAGTTCCCATATTATTTGTCCGGAGAGCTGCATTTAGAAAAGTTTGAGCAAATGGTAGTTAAATGAATTAGCATTGCTTTCTTATTCAAGTATGAGGTTGCAGTTGTGGTATGCCTCAGAAGGAAAACAAAGAATACAAGAAAACAGAATACCTTTATGTGGTCTCGCCTTCAAACCATTGATACTGTTGTTCGAGGATGCAATTTGTACATTATTCTCACCTGAATTTAAGCTGTCAGCAGGTGCAATCTCTTTTGTATTCTGACCATCAGAGGAAGATGAACTCAAAATAATCTGATTTTTCCGCTTCTTGAAATATAAATCAGAGGCTGTGGGTGGCTGCAGTGATAAAACCTTATCTGTAGAACTTTTAGTCGGGTCATCAGGGTGCTGCCTCTGAGCAGCAACCAATTGATTTGATTTCGGTCTAACATAAACCACTTTACTAGCATCTGATGGTTCAGGTGTTTGTGCACTTTTAATGCTTGGGGTATCAACACCTGAGTTGATTTGCTTAGCCGAATCTTCTTTTTCAGTTTCAGGAACATGCTGCTTGGGCAAAGTTTTAGACAACTGCTCTGGAAGGTTTGTGGTTGAATTGATGGATTTGGCATGAAGTGGTAAAGGAGGAGTCTTAGGTCTTTCAACTGTAAAGTTCGGACGTGCTGCAGAATCATTTGAATCAACTTTCCTGACAAAGTTCATGCTTCTCCTCATCACAGGCTTATTCAACTTATTCTGAGTATCCAGACTAGAAGAATGAGAAAGTTTTCCTGTTGCTGGATTTCTAATAAGGGCGTTACCCTTGCGTATATAAGAGTTTTGAGTTTTGTCATTCCTCCTTGGTGGTTGTTTAGGTGGTAATCCTGAAGGCTGTGAACTGGGCAAAGATGTAGAAGATGTCATGTCACCACGATGCCATGTCTTGTGCCTTGGATTTGAACTTACACGAGGAGGCTCTCGGGATGAACTGGGCAAATTCGCCTGTTTAGGAGCTACCTTGGGAGGCATAGAGCTTGTACCATTCATCTGAAGAGACTTCCCCACAGGGTTTCCAACCGAGTCCAATCCTGCTCTCCTGCTATCCACCTTTGGTGCTAAGACTGGCAAACTAATAGAAGATAAAGTAGATTTGCATGGTTGATGATCCTTTTTAGCTTCTGACACAATGGATTCAATCCAAGAAGACAAATCTCGCTTTGTGCTTGAGTTAACCACAGAACCTTCAGTATTACTGTGATAGGTATTATTATCTGGCTCAACACATACCTGAGGAGAAAGCACTGTATCCATCACATCGGTAGATTCCATAGCTGGGATAGCAGGTTCAATTGGGTTACCCACAGGATTATCCACCATCTGATGATCATGTTGATCTACAACATTTATTGAACTAACAGAGTGCAAACCAGAGAGAACTACCTCACCATGTTTCTCAACATCACCACTGATTCCTTTATTACTGTCATAGGTATTATCCGGCTCAACAGACACCTGAGGAGAAACTAGCTCTGCATCCACCACATCAATAGATTCTACAGCTGGGATAACAGGTTCAGTTGGGTTGCCCACAGAAATATCCACCATTTGATGATCATGTTGATCTACAACATTTATTGAACTAATAGAGTGCAAACCTAAGAGAACTATCTCACCATGTTTCTCAACATTGCCACTGATCCCTTTGGGTGTCAATGAGTCTGACTGAGGCATATCACTACCAGATACAGATAGCCTAATGCTGTTAACCTGACTAGAGAAAGCATCCACACTTCCACACTGCTCCAAACCTTGTGCAGTATCATGATCCTGACTAACAGAAGTGTCATTATCCACGCTCTGATCCAAACCTATCCTATCTTTCCTAACAGTAGCATCGTTAGTCACAAACTCCTCAGACATAGCAATGCTGTTGACCGCTGGTGGTAAAGTCAGCCAATTTTGAGAACCTACACCAACTGAGTCATCATCAGCCACAACTTTTTGTTTTACAAGACTATCAAATTCTGTCACTGTGGAAACATCTAATCCTTTCTGCCCTTCCAGCAGCTCATGGTTTTCCTTGAGCTGTCGCTCACTTTCTATGTTATTACTGAAATAGAAATTACTTCCAAGTGTCAAAGTTGTAGGAACAGACTGCTCGCTGTTACCAGATACAGATGAAGATTCGCGGGAATGTGCCAAGGGAAAATCAATCTCGGGAGACAGATGGCCTCTATGAAGATTTATCAGTTCTGCTACCTGAGCTGTAGCACCCCTTTCTATACCATTATTCAAAACAATATCCCGGGTTAAATCCTCCATAAGATCATCGGCTAATGGTGGCACATTCATGCTTTCAACATTTCTGGAACATGACAGATTAAGGAAATCTCTACCTTCAACTTCTAGGGAGCATCTGTTTCATTGAAAGCAGTTCCGTCATTGAGAAGATCTTCCTTGTGGCTATTGCCGAACCCACCAGCTAAATTAAATTCTGGAGTGCTCCCAGAATTACTGGTGGTGGCAGCATGTCTTTCAGTTGACCCCATGAGGCTCTTGCCCACTTCCCTCCCAACAAACTTGCTCATAGTAGTTTCTGATGTATTACGAGCTTCCAAGTGGTGTATTGTTTTTGAAGTGTTAGTTTGACATAATTCTATGGGGATTTGGCTCTCTTTGGTCCTGGTATCCTCATTCACATCGAGTTCCCTTGTATTAGAAACCTTCACATGGCCAATACTGTTTTCACCTAAACCAGTCAGAATCATACCCTCACCTTTCTGAGCACCCTTTCTCTTGCATATAGTAACTTCTGGTGTACTACTTACACGGCGAACATCCTCTTCGCTTGTGTTAATCAAGATGTCATTGTCATCCCTCCTAGCATCCTCACTTCCAGAAATTTCTGTCATATCATGATTTACAGTAATTCCATTTGTGCAAACAGTGTTTTTTCTACTGACATCCTTAGGAGCTTTGCTCTCTTTCATGCTGGATCCTGTACGCCTGTCAGAAATTCTCAGAGGACTACTTGCAACTGCACCACTCGTTTCACCTGAAAGAGACATGATTTCACCCTCCTCCTTCTGATAATTATGATTCGTAGACACCAAAGTTGCACTCCTAACACCTGAATCCATGGAGCTCCTATCTCCTTTCCCAGGATGCTCACTTCGTCTTGTTGCAAGCGCTTCCGTAGATTTAATGGCTGAAGCAGCATTAATATCACCTCGACCCATGGAGCTTCTATTGTCTTCCTTTCCAAGGTGCTTACTCCCACTACGATTTGTTGAATCAAGAATTTTCTTGGACTCGATGGCTGAAGTGGCTTTCCTTTTACGTGGATTTACCGAGTTGCTATTTTCACCCTTCTGGACATTCACACCATTACCAGCTCCAGCTGTACCACTAGTGCTTACTATATTATGTTCAGATACAGTATCCTTTTCCAGCGATGAGGTTATGATTTCACCCTCTTCTTTTTCAGAAGCATTTGCAATAGCATCAATATTATCCCTCTTCTCAGATACAATTTCGCTACTAATTTGTTTATCCTTGCCAACAATCCTCCTCACAATCTTCTTGATAACTATCTTCTTCACTTTCTTAACACCAGCCACAGGACGACCAGCTAAGCCCAAACTTTCACTAGGGGGACCTGACACATTCTCCTGAACATTATCATGCTTCCCAGGAAGCTTCTCAACATCCCCTTCTTTTTCCTTGGACTCCGGTGAAGGTTTCACAAGAACTGAGGACAACACCTTCCTAACATTCTTTCCAGCATCCTTCTGTATTACTTTAGTGCTGTCACCCTCATTACTACCAGCACTTTTTGCCTTGCAGTCCACAGAGATCACGCTGGCCAATCCCTTTGAAGCAGAGCCGGCAGTGCCCGACTTGGCTGGTGAAATATGCAAGGCCTTTGGCGGTGGCGGTGGCAGCGGCCGTGTAGCAGCAGCAGGGCCCTCCTCTATCCTCTGCCACACAGAAAGTCTCCTTGGGGCAGGCTCCTTCTGCGGAGTGCGCCTCGGATGCGCGACAATCGTGGCACGTGGCGAGCGCGGCGAGCCACGCTCGCCAGACAGCGTTGACGTCTGTGAAACCATCTGAATCTTCCTGCTGCCCTTGCTGTCGCTGTGCGTTGAGAAGCTATCGTGGCTGTAGCCAGGATGCGCAGGGGCCCTATCTACAAAGCTGTCGACCGCGGCGTAGCTGGCATGGGGCTGCTGCCTCTGATGGCGTGAAGGCGGCGGGCCAGAGCTGGAGGTGCTCTCGATGTCGACCCGGTCATGTAAGGTGCACCGCTGCTTCTTGCGCGGGCTGGGCGGCGGCGAGAGATGGTGCTGGTGGGGGGACGTGTATCTGCGCCTGTCGTCCTCAGGCTCCTGGTGAGCAGGGGCGTATCTGCGCCTGTCTTCCCCAGTCTCCTGGTGAGCAGGGGCATATCTGCGCCGGTCATCCTCGGGCTCCTGGTGAGCAGGAGGGGCGTATCTTCGCCTGTCTTCCTCGGGCTCCTGGTGAGCAGGGGCGAATCTGCGCCTGCGCTCCTCAGGATCCTCCCATGGGGGCTGCTGATGCTGCTGTTGATGGTGGTGGTGGTGGTGGTGCTGCTGCTGCTGCTGCTGCTGCTGTTGATGGTGGTGGTGCTGCTGCTGCTGTTGATGGTGGTGCTGCTGCTGCTGCTGCTGCGGGTGATGGGGGTTGTGCTGGTGGTGGTGCCCAGCGTTGCGGCGGATCTCGTTGTCGGGGTGGCGCTGGTGGCCGTGGTAGTGGGGAGCGGTCGAGCCGTGGTACGGCGGCGGCGGCGGGGGCGGGGTGGAGTAGGCCTCGGGATGAGGAGGGGGCGGGGGAGGGGGGGCGTAGGCGGGGCGGTGCGGCGGCGGCGGCGGCAGGGGAGGAGGCGGGGGCAGCTGCTGGTTGTGGTAGTGGTGGAGGCGCGGGTGGTGGTCGGAGGGCGGCGGGTGGTGGTACGGCGGCGGCGGCGGGAAGGCCTCGTACGGGTCGTACTGCTCGTGCCTGGACCGCACGGGCCCGCCGCCCCCTCCCGGCGCGAAGTGGCCGCCGTGGTGGTGCTGGTGCTGGTGCTGGACGGGGTAGTGGTGCCCGCCGCCGCGGCGGTGGTCGTAGGGCGGGGCCGGATCCATGGCCGCGCGACGAGTCGCCGGCGAGGAGGCTAGAGGGGGATTCTAGGGTTTGCGCGCGCGCGCGAGAGAGAGAGAGAGAGAGAGAGAGATCTCGCGGGTGGAGGGGTGGGCAAATCGGCTTTGGCTTTGGCTTTGTGCTGCTCTGCCTGCTTGGCCAGCCGGCAAGGAGACGGCAGGAGGTGGGGGATGGCTGGCGCTAGGGTTTGGGGTGGGGTGGGGTGGGATCGGATCTGTGGATGGCGTCGGCCGGCGGCGGCGCGGGCGGGCGGGGGTGCGCGCGTACGGTGCGGCGCCAGGATTGGGTTGGGTCGGCCTTAATAGCAGGTAGGTAGGCCGGTTTGCATCGGCTAGGCTAGGCAAGGCACGCGACCTGTGCGTGCGAGGTTGTCCGGCGACATGCGTGACTTGCCCTTGCCTTTTCTTTTTCTTTTTCTTTTTTTCCAGGGGCGGCTAGTGTCTTCTCCTCCCGCGGTCCAATCCCCATGCTCCGTCGGCCAACGACGACGGCGAAGGTGATGGCGGCGGTGAGGAAGAGGTCGGTTCGTTGCGTGCCTGTAACCATGGGGGGAGGGGGAGGCTGGTCTGGCAAAGGTGATGGCCACAGCTGGGTAGAGCTCGGTTTGTCGTGCCCTTCCCACCAATGGGGGGGGGGGGGGGGGGGGGGCGGGTCGGGAAGGGCGGAAGGAGATGATAGGTTGTGGCATGGCCATCGGAGGAGGGTGAGGGACACCGCGACAATGTGTGAGGAGTGTTGGGGTGATCAGGACGACAGAGTAGCAATGGTTCGATGAGGCAAAAGGTGACCAAGGTCAGGCAGGACGGTAAAACATAATGATGATGCCTTATCATCGCCGAGCTAGGTCTGTTATGAGTTAGGGGGTCGACAAGAGCCCACGCGGACAAGGCTAGTAAGAGTTTTATGGAGTTATCTGTCACATTGTTTTGCTTTAATCGAGGAAATTAATAGTTTCATGTTGTGTGCAATGCACGGTTTAATCATGGCGCCTCTCTCTGATACGGCATGCATGGCCCCTACATACGTATTCGCGCGGGAATGCATGTGTGCTAAGTAAAATGGGGGTTACCGAGCAACTGATATGAGTAAATTGCCCATGCTAGTTGGTGGTTTCCGTATAGAAATCTCCACGTGTGTTGCCATGGTCTTGCCTCTCTTGGTTGACAAGATGCGAGAATGCAAACCAAGTGAAGATTGGGGGGTGAACTAATGAGATGTGGTGATTCTCGTGTTGAGGTCGTATCTAGCATAGGCCACTAACTTTTTGTTTTTTTATTGATTTGAGGCCCCATTAGCAAAAAGAATTGACATGGTGGGTCGAAAAAACAATACCTTGTGGAGCGCGGGAAGGGCCTCATATACTAGTTCAAGTTTTAGAAAGTTTGTAGCAAGACAGTAGGTCAAAGCACCATCAGGCAGACACACATCGGGTGAGAGCACAATATGTAATGCTCATCGATAGATTGTAAAGAAAAAGCACGACTCATGGACTCAAGTGGCATGGATGATGGTATCCCGACAGGGATGATGCATGTATCAGGTTCCTGGCATCCATGTTTTAGTTCTGGTGGAGCAATGTTACCATATACTTTATTTCCCTTCTTTTCTTAGAAGACATGAAGTTTCTTTTTGCCCAAGATGTTTAGATACTCTTGATTCTTGAGTGGTCCATGATGGGTGGTGGCATGGCATGGTGATGCATAATTCCTTATATAAACTCTTTTGAAAGTGATTGTCATCAATTACCAAAATGGGGGAGATTGAAAGGACATGCGGTGCCCCCATGTGTGGTTTTGGTAATTGATGACATTCTCTATAGACTAATGGTTGCATTGAGTTACATTTGAAGGATTTTTCCATAGGCATTTCTTGAAGTCCATGTGTTGGTTTCAAGGAGTTTATGTGTTGACCAAGGTGCTATTAAGGAATTATTCAAAGATTGGTCATGTGAGTGATGAGCTTATTGCAAGCATGTCTTGAAGAAGAAGATTGTGTGATCATTCATGTTTACCTTCAAGACATCATCCAAATGAAGAGAGTTGGAAAGAATCAAGGTTGATCAAGACTAAGTCAAGAGTGAATTAAGTTGATCAACACACAAAGCGTACAAGATGTGAGAGGGATCAAGTGATCCCATGGTATGGTAAGCATTGTCCATTACGCTTTGTGTACTAACCCATGGTCTTCGTGAGAGTTCTTTGTGGGGTTAGGTTGCGGTGTGCAAGTTCAAGTGATGCATCACGAAGAGATCAAGTGCTTGAAGCTTGCCGTCCATTGTGGTGACAATGGACTTATGAAGATAAGCGGAAGAGTGGCTCACCCATAGTGGAGTATGGGGGAGCAATCAACTAGTCTTCATCGAGCCAACGCAATCAAGAAAGGTGGTCCAACTTGAGGGAGTCAAGATCGTCATCATCTAGCTCAAGTGGACTTTGTGCAAGGCAAAGGTTTGCCCTTGATAGGTTTTCTATTTTACCGGTCTCATGGTAGTTGTGGGAGACCGGGTTATAGGATCGATTGCCGTACTATCAAGGGGGCTCTCGATGAGTTGCTTGATCGTCTCGTTCGTAGAGAGCTCAAACCATTGCATCCTTGCATCATCTTTATTGGTTCTTGTTTGGTTCTTCTCCTTGCGAGTTTTGGAGCTTATGGTCATTTTTATGACGAGCTCGAGTTCATCGAAAACAGAGTTTGCATGCATCCTCTATGATGCTTTCGATGTTGGAGGATATGCCGTTTCTTCTCTGTTGGAGGTTTCACTCCTTTGTTTGTTAGGCATACCTCCCCTGCCTCTTCTTACTATATCCAATCGTTGTTTCGATGCTACTCGTTGTCTTGTTTCCAACAAGCTTGAGTTTGCTCAATTCGAGCTCATTTGTAGAAGTTATGGCGATTCTGGTTTTATTGTTTCCCTCTGTTGTCTTCTCCGCAAAATGAAGGACTCCTAGTGTTGCTAATCTGGGGCATGCGGTAGTCTTGCTCTCGGAGCGGTGGTACCCTTGAGCCCTCTTGATAATACCGCATGATCCATCGCGGTAATCTGCAGTGCTCCTGATAGTACCGCTCTGTGGGAAGCGGTAAGTAACCTCGAGCTTGTGCCTTGACTACTCGTGGTAGTAGGCGGATGTAATTTTTACATCCGTGCCCTCTGTGATAATACCGATGCTTGGCGCGGTAGTACCGTGGGCTCTGGCCAGGCTTAGCAGCATGAGCGGAAGTAGGGGCGGATGTAATTTTTACATCCGCGCCCTACGCGGTAGTACCGCTCTTCATGTGCGGTAGTACCGAGCCGGATTTTTACGCAGGTCCTCCCTCGGCGGAAGTAGGTACTACCACTCCGGTGGTTCTACCATTCGTTGCCCTGTGCAACAGGCCTTCATCTGGCCAGTGCTGCACTTGCGGTAGTACCGCAACTGCGTGATAGTACCCTTGACCGATCAGCGGTAGTATCTGACTCCGTCTTGATAATACCGCGTCGTCTTGAGCTGAGTGAGGGGATAACGGTTGGCTTTTCTTCCCACCTATAAAAGGGGGTCTTCTTCCCCCTTGAGACCTAATCTTTTTGAGCTCGTGTTCTTCCCCCATTGTTGACCTTCTTCGAGCTTGCTAACTCTCAATCCCTCCAATGATTCTTGCTAATTCTTGAGGGAAAAGAAAGAGGAGATCTAGATCCACGTTTCCACCAATCACTTTCTCCTCTTAGTGAGGGGAACCCCTTGGATCTAGATCTTGGAGTTCTTCATGTTCTTCTTTCGTTCTTCCTCTCATTTTCCTCCCTAGCATTAGTTGCTTTGGTGGGATTTGGGAGAGAAGGACTTGGGCACTCCGTGTGCCCTTGCCATTGCATTTGGTGCATCGGTTTGATTTCTCCACGGTGATTCGTGGAAGTTACAAGTTGAGAAGCTTATTACTCTTGGGTGCTTGGCGCCCTTGAGCTTGTTCCTCTTGGGTGCTTGGGCGCCCTAGGCAGTTGGTGGTGTTCGGAGCTCAATCATTGTGGTGCAAAGCTCCGGCAAGCGTCGAGGTCTCCAATTAGGTTGTGGAGATCGCCTGAGCAATTTGATCTGCACCGTGACCGCCCCAAGGGTTGCCAAAGTGTACGGGTTCGGTGACCGCCCCAAGGGTTGCCATTTATGCGGGTTCGGTGACCGCCCTCAAGGGTCCCTTAGTGGAATCACGGCATCTTGCATTGTGCGAGGCGTGAGGAGATTACGGTGGCCCTAGTGGCTTCTTGGGGAGCATTGTGCCTCCACACCGCTCCAAGCGGAGACTAGCATCCGCAAGGGTGCGAACTGGGATACATCGTCGTCTCCGCGTGCCTCGGTTATCTCTTACCGAGCCCTTTACTTATGCACTTTACTTTGTGATAGCCATATTGTTCTTGTCATATATCTTGCTATCACTTAGTTGCTTATCTTGCTTAGCATAAGTTGTTGGTGCACATAGGTGAGCCTAGTTGTTGTAGGTTTTGTGCTTGACAAATTAACCGCTAGGTTTATTCCGCATTTGTTCAAGCCTCAACCGTAATTATTTTAAAGCGCCTATTCACCCCCCCTCTAGGCGACATCCACGATCTTTCAGCCACTAGACGAGGTAAGGGGTAATGCGACGACAATGTACGAAGAGTGTTGGGGTGTGTCGAGATGATAAGAGTCGGTGAGGCAAAAGGGTGTCAAAGGTAAGGAAGGATGGTAATGAAGGCATAGAGTGATGATGACATGTCATTGCTAAGCTAGATCTATTGGGAATCTAGGGTCGACAAGAGTCTACATGGACAAGGCTAGTAAGAGTGTAATGGTGTTACCCATCACATCGTGTATACTTCCCATGCCCGAGTTTGTTCGAATAGAAGGCCGATGAAGGTCATTCTTATTTATAAGACTGCCCGGTCCAGTCCACAGGCTCCGTCCGCCAATGTCATCCGATAATGGCGAAGGTGATGGCCACAGCTGGGTAGAGCTTGGTTTTTCGTGCCCCTCCCCTGTTGGGGAAGGCAGTAATTTCAAATTTTTCCTACGCACACGCAAGATCCATTTAGGTGATGCATAGCAACGAGAGGGGAGAGTGTTGTCCACGAACCCTCGTAGACCAAAAGCGGAAGCGTTATGACAACGCGGTTGATGTAGTCGTACGTCTTCACGATCCGACCGATCCTAACACCGAAGGTACGGCACCTCCACGATCTGCACACGTTCAGCTCGGTGACGTCCCACGAACTCTAGATCCAGCTGAGGTCGAGGGAGAGTTTCGTCAGCACGAAGGCATGGTGACGGTGATGATGAAGCTACCGGCGCAGGGCTTCGCCTAAGCACTGCAACGATATGACCGAGGTGGAAATCCGTGGAGGGGGGCACCGCACACGGCTAAACAATCAACTTGTGTGTCTATGGGGTGCCCCCCTCCCCCGTATATAAAGGAGTGGAGGAGGGGAGGGCCGGCCCTCTCATGGCACGCCCAAGGGGGGGAGTCCTACTCCCAGTAGGAGTAGGTTTCCCTCCTTCCCTAGTTGGAGTAGGAGAAGAAGGAAGAAGGAGAAGGAGAGAAGGAAAGGGGGGCCGGCACCCCTCCCAATTTGGATTGGGCTTGGGGGGCGCGTCCCCACCTTGGCCGCCTCCTCCTCTCTCCCACTAAGGCCCAATAAGGCCCATTGACTCCCCGGGGGGTTCCGGTAACCTCCCGGTACTTCGAAAAATGCCCGAACTCATCTGGAACCATTCCGGTGTCCAAACATAGCCTTCCAATATATCGATCTTTATGTCTCGACCATTTCGAGACTCTCGTCATGTTGGGGAACGTAGTAATTTCAAAAAAATTCCTACGCACACGCAAGATCATGGTGATGCATAGCAACTAGAGGAGAGAGTGTTGTCCATGTACCCTCGTAGACCGAAAGCGGAAGCGTTAGCACAACGCGGTTGATGTAGTCGTACGTCTACACGATCCGACTGATCAAGTACCGAACGCACGGCACCTCCGAGTTCAGCACACGTTCAGCCCGATGACGTCCCTCGAACTCCGATCCAGCCGAGTGTTGAGGGAGAGTTTCACAAGACGACGGCGTGGTGACGATGATGATGTTCTACCGACGCAGGGCTTCGCCTAAGCACCGCTACAGTTTTATCGAGGTGGACTATGGTGGAGGGGGGCACCGCACACGGCTAAAAGATCAAACAATCAATTGTTGTGTCTCTAGGGTGCCCCCTGCCCTCGTATATAAAGGAGCGAGGGGGGAGGTGCGGCCGGCCAGGAGGGGGCGCGCCAGGAAGAGTCCTACTCCCACCGGGAGTAGGACTCCCTCCCTTTTCCTTGTTGGATTAGGAGAAGATGGGGAAAGAGGTGGAGGAGAAGAAGGAAAGGGGGGGGGTGCCGCCCCCTCTCCTTGTCCTATTCGGACTAGGGGGAGGGCGCACGGCCCTTGCCCTGGCCGCCTCTCCTCTTCTCCACTAAGGCCCACTATGGCCCATTAACCCCCGGGGGGTTCCGGTAACCCCTCCGGTACTCCGGTAAAATCCCGATTTCACCGGGAACACTTCTGATATCCAAATATAGGCTTCCAATATATCAATCTTCATGTCTCGACCATTTCGAGACTCTTCGTCATGTCCGTGATCACATCCGGGACTCTGAACAATCTTCGGCACATCAAAACATATAAACTCATAACATAACTGTCATCGAAACGTTAAGCGTGCGGACCCTACGGGTTCAAGAACTATGTAGACATGACCGAGACACGTCTCCGGTCAATAACCAATAGCGGAACCTGGATGCTCATATTGGCCCCCACATATTCTACGAAGATCTTTATCGGTCAGACCGCATAACAACATACGTTGTTCCCTTTGTCATCGGTATGTTACTTGCCCAAGATTCAATCGTCGGTATCTCAATACCTAGTTCAATCTCGTTACCGGCAAGTCTCTTTACTCGTTCGGTAGTACATCATCTCGCAACTAACTCATTAGTTGCAATGCTTGCAAGGCTTAAGTGATGTGCATTACCGAGTGGGCCCAGAGATACCTCTCCCACAATCGGAGTGACAAATCCTAATCTCGAAATACGCCAACCCAACAAGTACCTTTGGAGACACACAGAGAGCACCTTTATAATCACCCGATTCACGTTGTGACGTTTGGTAGCGCACAAAGTGTTCCTCCGTAAACGGAGTTGCATAATCTCATAGTCATAGGAACATGTATAAGTCATGAAGAAAACAATAGCAACATACTATACGATCGAGTGCTAAGCTAACGGAATGGGTCAAGTCAATCACATCATTCTCCTAATGATGTGATCCCGTTAATCAAATGACAACCCATGTCAATGGCTAGAAAACATAACCATCTTTGATGAACGAGCTATTCAAGTAGAGGCATACTAGTGACACTCTGTTTGTCTATGTATTCACACAAGTGTTACGTTTCCGGTTAATACAATTCTAGCATGAATAATAAACATTTATCATGATATAAGGAAATAAATAATAACTTTATTATTGCCTCTAGGGCATATTTCCTTCAGTCTCCCACTTGCACTAGAGTCAATAATCTAGATTACACAATAATGATTCTAACACCCATGGAGCCTTGGTGGTGATCATGTTTTGCTCGTGGAAGAGGCTTAGTCAATGGGTCTGCAACATTCAGATCCGTATGTATCTTGCAAATTTCTATGTCTCCCACCTGGACTAAATCCCGGATGAAATTGAAGCGTCTCTTAATGTGCTTGGTTCTCTTGTGAAATCTGGATTCCTTCGCCAAGGCAATTGCACTAGTATTGTCACAAAAGATTTTCATTGGACCCGATGCACTAGGTATGACACCTAGGTCGGATATGAACTCCTTCATCCAGACTCCTTCATTTGCTGCTTCCGAAGCAGTTATGTACTCCGCTTCACACGTAGATCCCGCCACGACGCTTTGTTTAGAACCGCACCAACTGACAGCTCCATCGTTCAATGTAAACACGTATCCGGTTTGCGATTTAGAATCGTCCGGGTCAGTGTCAAAGCTTGCATCAACGTAACCATTTACGATGAGCTCTTTGTCACATCCATAAACGAGAAACATATCCTTAGTCCTTTTCAGGTATTTCAGGATGTTCTTGACCATTGCCCAGTGATCCACTCCTGGATTACTTTGGTACCTCCCTGCTAGACTTATAGCAAGGCACACATCAAGTCTGGTACACAACATTGCATACATGATAGAGCCTATGGCTGAAGCATAGGGAACATCTTTCATTTTCTCTCTATCTTCTGCAGTGGTCGGGCATTGAGTCTTACTCAACTTCACACCTTGTAACACAGGCAAGAACCATTTCTTTGCTTGATCCATTTTGAACTTCTTCAAAACTTTGTCAAGGTATGTACTCATTGAAAAAACTTATCAAGCGTCTTGATCTATCTCTATAGATCTTGATGCTCAATATGTAAGCAGCTTCACCGATGTCTTTCTTTGAAAAACTCCTTTCAAACACTCCTTTATGCTTTGCAGAATAATTCTACATTATTTCCGATCAACAATATGTCATTCACATATACTTATCAGAAATGTTGTAGTGCTCCCACTCACTTTCTTGTAAATACAGGCTTCACCGCAAGTGCAGATAAAACTATATGCTTTGATCAACTCATCAAAGTGTATATTCCAACTCCGAGATGCTTGCACCAGTCCATAGATGGATCGCTGGAGCTTGCACATTTTGTTAACACCTTTAGGATTGACAAAACCTTCTGGTTGCATCATATACAACTCTTCGTTAATAAATCCATTAAGGAATGTAGTTTTGTTTATCCATTTGCGATTTCATAAAATGCGGCAATTGCTAACATGATTCGGACAGACTTAAGCATAGATACGAGTGAGAAACTCTCATCGTAGTCAACACCTTGAATTTGTCGAAAACCTTTTGCGACAATTCTAGCTTTGTAGATAGTAACACTACTATCAGCGTCCGTCTTCCTCTTGAAGATCCATTTAATCTCAATGGCTTGCCGATCATCGGGCAAGTCAACCAAAGTCCACACTTTGTTCTCATACATGGATCCCATCTCAGATTTCATGGCCTCAAGCCATTTTATGGAATCTGGGCTCACCATCGCTTCTTCATAGTTCGTAGGTTCGTCATGGTCTAGTAACATAACCTCCGAACAGGATTCTTGTACCACTCACAGTGCGGATCTTACTCTAGTTGACCTACGAGGTTCAGTGACAACTTGATCTGAAGTTCCATGATCATCATCATTAACTTCCTCACTAATTGGTGTAGGCGTCACAGGAACCGGTTTCTGTGATGAACTACTTTCCAATAAGGGAGCAGGTACAGTTACCTCATCAAGTTCTACTTTCCTCCCACTCACTTCTTTTGAGAGAAACTCCTTCTCTAGAAAGGATCCATTCTTAGTAACGAATGTCTTGCCTTCGGATCTGTGATAGAAGGTGTACCCAATAATCTCCTTTGGGTATCCTATGAAGGCACATTTCTCCGATTTGGGTTCGAGCTTATCAGGTTGAAGCTTTTTCACATAAGCATCGCAGCCCCTAACTTTAACAAACGACAACTTTGGTTTCTTGCCAAACCACAATTCATAAGGCGTCGTCTCAACGGATTTCGATGGTGCCCTATTTAACGTGAATGCAGCCGTCTCTAAGGCATAACCCCAAAACGATAGCGGTAAATCAGTAAGAGACATCATAGATCGCACCATATCTAGTAAAGTACGATTACGATGTTCGGACACACCATTTCACTGTGGTGTTCCGGGTGGCGTGAGTTGCGAAACTATTCCACATTGTTTCAAATGTAGACCAAACTCGTAACTCAAATATTCTCCTCCACGATCAGATCGTAAAAACTTTATTTTCTTGTTATGACGATTTTCAACTGTAGGACCTTGAAGTATGTCTAGAGGGGGGTGATTAGACTACTTGACCAATTAAAAACTTCCCAAAAACTTAACCTTTTCCCAATTTTATAGTTTGGCAGATTTTAGCTATTTTAGGACAAGTCAAGCAATCATCACACAATTCAAGCAAGCATGCAAAGAGTATATTGGCAGCGGAAATTAAAGCATGCAACTTGCAAGAAAGTAAAGGGAAGGGTTTAGAGGATTCAAACGCAATTGGAGACACGAATGTTTTTGGCGTGGTTCCGATAGGTGGTGCTCTCGTACCTCCACGTTGATGGAGACTTCAACCCACGAAGGGTAATGATGAGCCTTGAGTCCACGGAGGGCTCCACCCACGAAGGGTCCACGAAGTAGCAACCTTGTCTATCCCACCATGGCCATCGCCCACGAAGGACTTGCCTCACTAGCGGTAGATCTTCACGAAGTAGGCGATCTCCTTGCCCTTACAAACTCCTTGGTTCAACTCCACAATCTTGTCGGAGGCTCCCAAGTGACACCTAGCCAATCTAGGAGACACCACTCTCCAAGAAGTAACAAACGGTGCGTTGATGATGAACTCCTTGCTCTTGTGCTTCAAATGATAGTCTCCCCAACACTCAACTCTCTCTCATAAGATTTGGATCTAGTGGAAAGAAGGTTTGAGTGGAAAGCAACTTGGGAAGGCTAGAGATCAAGATTCATATGATAGGAATGGAATATCTTGGCCTCAACACATGAGTAGGTGGTTCTCTCTCAGAAATGGTAAGTTGGAAGTGTAGGTTTAGTCGATGGCTCTCTCAGCGAATGAAGAGGAGGTGGAGGGTATATATAGCCTCCACACAAAATCTAACCGTTACACACAATCTACCAAACTCGGTGGGACCGAATAGTTAAACTCGGTCGGACCGATTTAGTAAACCTAGTGACCGTTAGTGATTTTCGTGGGATCGACACGCATCTCGGTGAGACCGACCTGGTTAGGGTTAGGGCATAACGTAATCTCGGTGAGACCGATTACACAAACTCGGTGAGACCGATTTTGGTAATTAGCTAACCAGAGAGTTGGTCAGGTAAACTCGGTGGGACCGATTTGATCTTTTCGGTGAGACCGAAATGTTACAAAAAGGAAACAGAGAGTTTACATTGCAATCTCGGTGGGACCGATCGCTCACTTTGGTTGGACCGAAACGTTACGAAGGGAAACAGAGAGATTGCAACCCCATCTCGGTGAGACCGAGATCCCTATCGGTAAGACCGATTTGCTTAGGGTTTGTGGCGGTGGCTATGACTATTGGAATTGGTGGCGGCGGATAGAAAGAATTGGTGTGACCGATTTTGGCTTTAGGTTTAGGTCATTTGTGGATGTGGGAAAGTAGTTGAGGGTTTTGGAGCATATCACTAAGCACATGAAGCAAAAGGCTCATTAAGCAACACCTCATCCCTTCTTGATAGTATTGGCTTTTCCTATAGACTCAATGTGATCTTGAATCACTAAAATGTAAAATGAAGAGTCTTGAGCTTTTGAGCTTGAGCCAATCCTTTGTCCTTAGTATTTTGAGGGAGCCACTTTCATCATCCATGCCATGCCATTCATTGAGCTTTCCTGAAATAATAGTCTTGGAATAGCATTAGCTCAATGGGCTATATGTTGTTATGAATTACCAAAACCACCTAGGGATAGTTGCACTTTCAATCTCCCCCTTTTTGGTAATTGATGACAACATATAGATCAAAGCTTTGACAAATGATAATAAGATTTAAATAACATCGCCGCTTTGAGAAGTATGTGATAAGCAAGTGCTCCCCTAAATTTGTGCATAGTTTTAGATTTGCTTTGGACTGCAAATGCACAATGAATTAGGCTCATGGGTTACTCTTCCATGTCACATACATCTTGGTGGAGCGCTCAAAATAATAAACAATGAATACATGCACTCATCACCAAGCATAGTGAGTGATCACATAAGATAGATAGGATAATATCATCAAACGTGCATAAGTGTAGCTTATGATCAAACACATGATCATCAATGTCTCACAAACATAGTATCTCAACCAAAAGCAAACAAAGTTTGAAAAACCACCAAATAAAGCAAGAGAGAACAAAAGCAACACACTCTCTCTCTCTCTCTCGAAGCCTATGATCTATACATTTTCTCCCCCTTTGGCCACAAGTTACCAAAAAGTTCATAGAAAATGCATAGTGCTAGATCGACTCTCAGGCTTGATCTTCGGTGGTGGTGTAGAGATGGCTCCTTGACGAAGACTTGAGTTGATGTAGGTGGAGCTGGAGCCGATGAAGGTCTTTGGAGCTGGTGGCCTTTGAGGCATGGCTAGTGAGTGCAGGAAGTTGCTCTTGTCTTAGAAACTGGCACAGCTGATGACCTCTGGGCTCTAGGCACTCTGGCAAACACATTTGTTGTTGTCTTGCCCTTCCTCTCCTACATGTCCTCTTGTAGCTCCTCCACTACAGTCTGAATCTCAGTTACTTTCACATCTAAGTTATAGAACTTTTGTTCTATGATTCTCTCAAGCTCTCCGATTTTGAGTGAGGGTGGCCAATCCCTTCTCAATCCTCAGAGTTGATGCTATTAAGTAACCAAGCTGCTCCTGCTTGTTCTTCAAGAAGTATTCAGATGCCTCCTCTTGAGTTGGCATCTTGGCAGCCTTCTCCCTCTTTGCCTTCTCCTTCTTCTCCGAGCTTGAACTGATTGTGGATCATCTTCATTCATGACAACCTCATTGTCCTCAAAGTCTGGATAAAGTGGAAAGTGTTCCTTATCCAACTGATATTTTCCTGTGCCCATCTTTGAGTTTATCAGTTCTTGAATCTGAGGTGCATATCCACAGCTCCTCTTTTGATCTGCTGCAGTCCTCTTGATAGTTTCAATGATCAGGCTCATGACTTTAAACTTCTTGGCACATCAAACACATGCAACATGTTGATGGCATGCCCTCTGATCATGTTATGGTCACCAGACTTGGGCAACAAAGTGTGCCTCGTAATCCAATTTATAGTTGGCAACCACGACGGCAGATAGTGAACTGATCCAAACTTGTGAGTTGCTAATGCCTTGTTTGGAATTTCCTTGTACATGTGAGCCATTGAATTGTGATCCTTTTCTTCTTTGCATAGATGTCTAGGTCATCCTCATTCTCCTCTGGGGCATTTATCAGACTTGCCCATTCTTCAAGCTGACCGGGTACCTTGTACCTTCAGACATCCAAACAATTCTCCCATCTGGGTAGAAATGTGTTGTGGAGTAAAGCGCATGATAAGCTCATCATTCCAATTTGTGAGCTTCTGCCCAACAAAATCTGCAGCTCCACAACTCAAAAAGTTGTCCTGCACTCCAGGATAGTGCTCTTCATTCTCCTTGATGAAGTTCCAGTCAACCCACCTCATGTCATAGACAATGGGCTTCTTGTCCAACAGAATGGTCTCATAAAAGTCCTGCTGTTCCTTTGTGTGGAACCTGTAATCAACAGCAGTTCTTCTCCTTGTGGCATATGGATCTTCCATCCTCCATTTCCTCAGCCCTGAATCCTTCCTGATTCTCATGTTCTCGACCACAGGATGGGCATCATTGTGGTCTGGTATCTTTGGCTTGAGCTTCCTCGAACCTGTCCTTCTTCATCTTCCTCATCAACCTCGAGCCTTTGGGGCCTTGTTCTTCTCGGAATTTGGAATACTCCTAGTATTCCTCTTTGGTGCAGAACTTGGCCTTGGGGGCAGCTTTGGGTGCTTCCTTGGGCTTAGATGTGGCAGCCTCGATCTAATTGCATCACCCATTAGCTTTGGTGCCTTTGGTGCTTTGGTGCGTGAGGCTCTTCCTCTTCCATCATGGAAGGCTTCCCAATAACTTTGGCCATGGTCCTCTTGACCCTTTCCTTCCTCTTCTTGCTCTCAAAGAACTGGCTCTTTGGGATCAGGATTTTCGGTAGTTGAGTTGATGTTCTGGCCTTAGACATTGGTTGTCTTCCTGCAGTCCTTTTGGTCTTCATGACCCTTTCCTTCTTGAGCACCACTTTCTTGGAAGTAGCCTCATCTTCCTCAGCTTTGTAATCTTCATCCTCTGAATCTGAATTTATTTTCCTCCTTAGTAGCAGCCTTAGGCAAGTTGCTAGGAGTACTTCGCTCCTTCATCGATGTTGAGGGACTAGTGCCCTCACTCAAGTCTATCCGCTCTTGTGACTGTTCTCGATTGTCACTTTGGTCAAACATATCGCAAAAAGCTGATCACGACCTGTGAAGAGTTTATAGATGAGATAGAAAAGATGAGCATCATAAAATGCAGAGGTTTTTGCAAAAGAATGACTCAAAAGTTCAGTTTTAGTTTTCCACAGAAAGCATTTCGGATACCGATTTTCAAACTCGGTGATACCGAAGCAGTTTTGGAACCTAAACTGATGATCTCGGTTGGACCGAGTTTCAGTTCGGTGGCACCGAGACTGCTAGGGTTTCACTGAATCCTCAAATCAGTTGCACCGTTTAGTAATTCTCGGTCAGACCGAGAGTCACTAGTGCAATGGCATAAGCCAAATCGGTGAGACCGAGTTTTTCAACTCGGTGGGTCCGAGATGGTTTCATGAAACCTAAACCTAAAATTCGAATCTCAACTAATCTATGAACTACTTTGGCTGGATAGATGAGTTGCAATCGTGGCAAGATCCAATGTGAAAACAATGTGCTAGGAATCAGACATGGATAGCACAAAGATCAAGTCCATACCCTAACTTGGCGGTGGACTTGCTACGGCGGCAACGGCGGGGACGAAATCCGTTGACGGCGGCGAAGACCAACGACAGGAGGCTGCTGGCGACGAGGAGACGATCCGGAGACCACGATGGCAGAGCGAGCTGATGCACAGGCGAAGGGTTTCGGAGAAATTTCCAAAATTTTGTCCGTGACTATATATAGCCCGACCCTATCGGTGTGACCGAGTGGAACAACTCGGTGGCATCGAGATGCATAACTGTGTTCAGTTACAGCAACTCGGTGAGACCGAAAAGTTCAAATCGGTTGCACCGAGATTGAAAACTCAGATCAACTTGATGATCTCGGTAGGACCAAAATGGAAGGATCAGTCAGACCGAGAATCATTAAGAGGTTTTGGAAGTTAAGTCTATGATTTAATCGGGGACTCGAGTGCTCCTCACATGAGTGGTTCAAATCGACTTGATCAAATTTTGTGATGTAGCATGAATAGAGTTTGAGACGAGAAAAGCATAGATAGCTATAGAAGGTTCTTAGGCATTCTTGTCCATCCACTTGGCCAAAATAAGAAAGAACCAAACAAACAAAACAACAAGTGGATGTCCTTGAATGAGTAAAATATGCACCAACATGCTCACACAATAAGATGGCAATTGAAATATGTGACAAAGCATGCACAACCAATTCTAGCATCTATCAAACAATTGGCGATGACTAGGTCATATATATATGAGTATATTGACTTAGGAGTCAAATGAGAACATTTGATCATAGGTCATACTCATCGTTTAAGCTCAAGTGGGGTTACCACTTTTACATAATGCATTAATGTGTTCACACAATTAGAGTTGCTTTGACTCAATTCTTAGAGTTAAGCTCCCACTAGATTTGATATTCACCCTTAGAGTGTTGAACTAACATTGGGTTTTGTCGATGATGACTTCATGTAGGTGTTGAAGATGTAGATGCTCAATGTTGATGTAGATCATTTGGAGCAATCCTTTGGAGTGAGTTGCACTTTCAACTTGCCTACATGGGTTAGTCCCACACGGAACAAACAAGAATATCCATAGACATAGAGTGATGTACACACAAGATGATGTCTATGAAAACATTAGGTTACCTTGTCCCTTGCTTTACCAACATGAGGGTTTGTGACTCCTTAAACTAGTGCAAGATGTGAAAGTTGATTGCACTTGTTCTTGCCAAAATGATATGAATGAAGAATGTTGGCGGAGTCACCCTCAAGAACTCTCTAGTTCTTCTTCTTCGGAATCCACATCATCTTAATGGGAATCCTTGGAGTTGTAGTTGTACTTGATGAAGTAGAACTTGACGTAGTCTTGGGGACCCACTTTCGAGCGAGGCTTTAGGTGCTTCTTCAAATGCATCAATCTCTTCTTGAAGCTTGTCCTTGTCTTTGTTCTTGTGGTCTTGTGGTGGAAGATCATCTTGAGCTTGTGTCCCTTGAAGGAAGTAGGATCATACTTCTCTTGTTGAGGAACAAACTTCGTCTTGGGGTATTGATCTTCTTCCCACTCAACTCCATTGGCGTTGAACTTTCGCTCAAAACCAACACCTTGATTCTTCCGGTGCCTTCCTTGCTTGCGTACAATCTCCTCGAATTGCTTACTCCCGCAAGGCTCTTGTAAACACCTTTCTCTATAATCCCTTCAATAAACTATTTTCTTGCTCAAGTGTAACTTGGCTAAGAGAATCATTAGTGGAATCAAGAGAACTACTAGAAGCAACAACATTGGATTTGACATTATTATTGTTACTACTAGAGGAAGTATCTTTCTTGTACTTGTTACTAGACTTGACTTGAGGCATGTAAGTAGATAAGAGTAAACGCTTGGCAATGTAAGAAGAACTTTTCTTGCGGAGATCATCATTGATTGCCTTTAAGAACTCATGCTCTTGCTCAAGATTGAGCTTTTGAGCGTAACTTCTCATGAGCCCTTAAAAGTTCTCGATGATCTTGAAGATAGTTTCATGAGCCAACTTAAGAGTGTTTAGTTCTTTAGTTAGAAGCTCAATTTTCTCCTTATCATTGTCATTCGTTTGATTAGCATGATTAATTGACGTTTCATCATAGTATTCATCACTAGAGTTGCCAACAAGTAAATCATCATCACCTAGCAAGTCATCTTCATCACTATTAAAATCAACATACTCGGGATGTGTTACCTTAGGACCTTTGTCCATGAAGCATCTTCCAATTCCTTCATTTGGTGAACCAAATATGTTGTAGGAGTTGGTTGACACAAGTGCTAGACCGGCAACACCTTCATCTTGAGTATATTCGGAGTCGGAGTGATAGCTTCTCTCGGAGTGATGGTCGGAGTCGGAGCCGGAAACCCATTCACCAACATGAGCTTGATGTCTTCGTTTTGTGTAGCTCCTTGATGACTTGTCCTTCCTTTCCGAATCCTTGCTTCTCCGTGAGGGTCTTTGTTCATAACGATCATCTCTACTCCTTCTCTCTCTTGGTGGTGATTCTTCTCTTTTGCTTCTTCTTTTGGAGAATCTTCTCTTCTTTTGTAGGGTGCCAGACACTCATTGGAGTAGTGTCCGGTCTCCCACAATTGTAGCAATTGCGCTCTCGACTAGAAGATCTTTTGTCATTGTAAGACCTTGACTTGGAGCTTCTTTCTTTGCTTCTACTCTTGTAGAATTTGTTGAAGTTCTTCACCATTAAGCTCAATTCTTCATTGAAGGTTGGTTTCTCACTTGATGATGTGGGGGCTTCACTTGAGGCTTTGTAAGCACCACTTGACTTGTTGTGAAGTTCCTCCTTATCCTTGAGTGACATCTCATGAGCAACAATCCTTCCAATGACTTCCGTTGGCTTGAGATCTTTGTAGTTTGGCATCATTTGGATCAATGTGCACACGGTATCATACTTTCCATCCAATGCTCTTAGGATCTTCTTGATGATGAATTTGTCTGTCATCTCTTCACTCCCTAAGCCGGCAATATCATTTGTGATAACAGCAAGCCTAGAGTACATTTCGGCGACACCTTCACCATCCTTCATTTTGAACTTGTCAAGCTGACTTTGGAGCACATCCAACTTGGATTCCTTGACGGACTCGGTACCTTCGTGCGTATCAATCAAAGTATCCCAAATTTCCTTTGCATTCTCAAGACGGCTGATTTTGTTGAATTCTTCGGGGCACAATCCGTTGAAGATGATGTCACATGCTTGGGCGTTGTATTGTAGCATCTTCAATTCTTCCGCATTAGCTTCACGGTTCGGTTCTCTCCCATCGAAAAATTCACCTTGCAAGCCAATACAAATAATTGCCAAAACGGCGGTGTTATGTCCAAGAATATGCATTTTCATCTTATGCTTCCAACTAGCAAAATTAGTACCATCAAAGTAAGGACCTCTACGGTGATAATTTCCCTCGCTAGACGCCATACTCTCCTAGGTTGTGAAACCAAGGCTATGACCACCAAAAGCTATGGAAATCAAAGCAAATGGAGACCAAAGCTCTGATACCACTTGTAGGACCTTGAAGTATGTCTAGAGGGGGGTGATTAGACTACTTGACCAATTAAAAACTTAACCTTTTCCCAATTTTATAGTTTGGCAGATTTTAGCTATTTTAGGACAAGTCAAGCAATCATCACACAATTCAAGCAAGCATGCAAAGAGTATATTGGCAGCGGAAATTAAAGCATGCAACTTGCAAGAAAGTAAGGGAAGGGTTTAGAGGATTCAAACGCAATTGGAGACACGAATGTTTTGGCGTGGTTCCGATAGGTGGTGCTATCATACCTCCACGTTGATGGACACTTCAACCCACGAAGGGTAGCAGTTGCGCGAGTCCACGGAGGGCTCCACCCACGAAGGGTCCACGAAGTAGCAACCTTGTCTATCCCACCATGGCCGCCGCCACGACGGACTTGCCTCACTAGCGGTAGATCTTCATGAAGTAGGCGATCTCCTTGCCCTTACAAACTCCTTGGTTCAACTCCACGATCTTGTCGGAGGCTCCCAAGTGACACCTAGCCAATCTAGGAGACACCACTCTCCAAGAAGTAACAAACGGTGTGTTGATGATGAACTCCTTGCTCTTGTGCTTCAAATGATAGTCTCCCCAACACTAAACTCTCTCTCATAGGATTTGGATCTGGTGGAAAGAAGGTTTGAGTGGAAAGCAACTTGGGAAGGCTAGAGATCAAGATTCATATGATAGGAATGGAATATCTTGGCCTCAACACATGAATAGGTGGTTCTCTCTCAGAAATGGTAAGTTGGAAGTGTAGGTTTAGTCTGATGGCTCTCTCAATGAATGAAGAGGAGGTGGAGGGGTATATATAGCCTCCACACAAAATCTAACCGTTACACACAATCTACCAAACTCGGTGGGACCGAATAGTTAAACTCGGTCGGACCGATTTAGTAAACCTAGTGACTGTTAGTGATTTTCGGTGGGACTGACACGCATCTCGGTGAGACCGACCTGGTTAGGGTTAGGGCATAACGTAAGAGACCGATTACACAAACTCGGTGAGACCGATTTTGGTAATTAGCTAACCAGAGAGTTGGTCAGGTAAACTCGGTGGGACCGATTTGCTCTTTTCGGTGAGACCGAAATGTTACAAAAAGGAAACAGCGAGTTTACATTGCAATCTTAGTGGGACCGATCGCTCACTTCGGTTGGACCGAAACGTTACGAAGGGAAACAGAGAGATTGCAACCCCATCTCGGTGAGACCGAGATCCCTATCGGTAAGACCGATTTGCTTAGGGTTTGTGGCAGTGGCTATGACTTTTGGAATCGGTGGCGCCAGATAGAAAGAATCGGTGTGACCGATTTTGGCTATAGGTTTAGGTCATTTGTGGATGTGGGAAAGTAGTTGAGGGTTTTGGAGCATATCACTAAGCACATGAAGCAAAAGGCTCATTAAGCAACACCTCATCCCTTCTTGATAGTATTGGTTTTTCCTATAGATTCAATGTGATCTTGAATCACTAAAATGTAAAATGAAGAGTCTTGAGCTTTTGAGCTTGAGCCAATCCTTTGTCCTTAGTATTTTGAGGGAGCCACTTTCATCATCCATGCCATGCCATTCATTGAGCTTTCCTGAAATAATAGTCTTGGAATAGCATTAGCTCAATGGGCTATATGTTGTTATGAATTACCAAAACCACCTAGGGATAGTTGCACTTTCATCAACTTCACTCTGAAATTCTTTGAACTTTTCAAATGTTTCAGACTTATGTTTCATTAAGTAGATATACCCATATCTGCTCAAATCATCAGTGAAGGTGAGAAAATAACGATATCTGCCACGAGCCTCATCATTCATCGGACCACATACATCTGTATGTATGATTTTCAACAAATCTGTTGCTCCCTCCATAGTACCGGAGAACGGCGTTTTAGTCATCTTGCCCATGAGGCACGGTTCGCAAGTACCAAGTGATTCATAATCAAGTGGTTCCAAAAGTCCATCAGTATGGAGTTTCTTCATGTGTTTTACACCGATATGACCTAAATGGCAGTGCCACAAATAAGTTGCACTATCATTATCAACTCTGCATCTTTTGGCTTCAACATTATGAATATGTGTATTAGTACTATCGAGATTCATCAAAAATAGACCACTCTTTAAGGGTGCATGACCATAAAAGATATTACTCATATAAATAGAACAACCATTATTCTCTGATTTAAATGAATAACCGTCTCACATCAAACAAGATCCAGATATAATGTTCATGCTCAATGCTGGCACAAAATAACAATTATTTAGGTCTAATACTAATCCCGAAGGTAGATGTAGAGGTAGCGTGCCGACGGCGATCACATCAACTTTGGAACCATTTCCCACGCGCATCGTCACCTCGTCCTTAGCCAGTGTTCGCTTAATCCGTAGTCCCTGTTTCGAGTTGCAAATATTAGCAATGTAACCGGTATCAAATACCAGTGCTCTGCGAGCTACGGTAAGGTACACATCAATAACATGTATATCACATATACCTTTGTTCACCTTGCCATCCTTCTTATCCGCCAAATACTTGGGGCAGTTCCGCTTCCAAAGGACTACCGCTTGCAAGAGAAGCACTGGTCTCGTGCTTAGGTCCAGACTTGGGTTTCTTTTCTTGAGCAACAACTTGCTTGATGTTCTTCTTGAAGTTCCTTCTTCTTCCCTTTGCCCTTTTTCTTGAAATCGGTGGTCTTATTGACCATCAACACTTGATGCTCCTTCTTGATTTCTACCTCTGCAGCCTTTAGCATTGCGAAGAGCTCGAGAATCGTCTTATCCATCCCTTGCATGTTATAGTTCATCACGAAGCTCTTGTAGCTTGGTGGCAGTGATTGAAGAATGCTATCAATGACACTATCATCCGGAAGATTAACTCCCAGTTGAATCAAGTGATTGTTATACCCAGACATTCTGAGTATATGCTCACTGACAGAACTATTCTCTTCCATCTTGCAGCTGTAGAACTTATTGGAGACTTCATATCTCTCAATCCGGGCATTTGCTTGAAATATTAACTTCAACTCCTGGAACATCTCATATGCTCCATGACGTTCAAAATGCCGTTGAAGTCCCGGTTCTAAGCCGTAAAGCATGACACAATCGAACTATCGAGTAGTCATCAGCTTTGCTTTGCAGACGTTCTTAACGTCGTCGATTGCATCTCGCAGAAGGCACGGCACCCAGCGGTGCTTCCAGGACGTAATTCTTCTATGCAGCAATGAGGATAATCCTCAAGTTACGGACCCAGTCCGTGTAATTTCTACCATCATCTTTCAACTTTGCTTTCTCAAGGAACGCATTAAAATTCAACGGAACAACAGCATGAGCCATCTATCTACAATCAACATAGACAAGCAAGATACTATCAGGTACTAAGTTCAGGATAAATTTAAGTTCAATTAATCATATTACTTAAGAACTCCCACTTACATAGACATCTCTCTAATCCTCTAAGTGATCACGTGATCCAAATCAACTAAACCATAACCGATCATCACGTGATGGAGTAGTTTTCAATGGTGAACATCACTATGTTGATCATATCTACTATATGATTCACGCTCGACCTTTCGGTCTCAATGTTCCGAGGCCATATCTGCATATGCTAGGCTCGTCAAGTTTTACCTGAGTATTCTGTGTGTGCAAAACTGGCTTGCACCCGTTGTAGATGGACGCAGAGCTTATCACAGCCGATCATCACGTGGTGTCTGGGCACGACGAACTTTGGCAATGGAGCATACTCAGGGAGAACACTTTTATCTTGAAATTTAGTGAGAGATCATCTTATAATGCTACCGTCAATAAAAGCAAGATAAGATGCATAAAAGATAAAACATCACATGTAATCAATATAAGTGATATGATATGGCCATCATCATCTTGTGCTTGTGATCTCCATCTCCGAAGCACCGTCATGATCACCATCATCACCGGCACGACACCTTGATCTCCATCGTAGCATCGTTGTCGTCTCGCCAATCTTATGCTTCTACGACTATCGCTACCGCTTAGTGATAAAGTAAAGCATTACAGAAGCGATTGCATTATGCATAATAAAGCGACAACCATATGGCTCCTGCTAGTTGCCGATAACTCGGTTACAAAACATGATCATCTCATACAATAAAATTTAGCATCATGTCTTGACCATATCACATCACAACATGCCCTGCAAAAACAAGATAGACGTCCTCTACTTTGTTGTTGCAAATTTTACGTGGCTGCTACGGTCTTAGCAAGAACCGTTCTTACCTACGCACCAAAACCACAACGATAGTTTGTCAAGTTGGTGCTGTTTTAACCTTCGCAAGGACCGGGCATAGCCACACTCGGTTCAACTA
This sequence comes from Aegilops bicornis, assembly GCA_021605145.1. Classification (NCBI taxonomy): domain Eukaryota; kingdom Viridiplantae; phylum Streptophyta; class Magnoliopsida; order Poales; family Poaceae; genus Aegilops; species Aegilops bicornis. The sequence goes on from CM038675.1 coordinate 835,961,184, forward strand.
AAGTTGGAGAAACTGACACCCGTCAGCCACCTGTGTGCAAAGCACGTTGGTAGAACCAGTCTCGTGTAAGCGTACGCGTAATGTCGGTCCGGGCCGCTTCATCCAACAATACCGCCGAACCAAAGTGTGACATGCTGGTAAGCAGTATGACTTGTATCGCCCACAACTGACTTGTGTTCTACTCGTGCATATAACATCAATGCATAAAACCTGGCTCGGATGCCACTGTTGGGGAACGTAGTAATTTCAAAAAATTTCCTACGCACACGCAAGATCATTGTGATGCATAGCAACTAGAGGGGAGAGTGTAGTCCACGTACCCTCGTAGACCGAAAGTGGAAGCGTTAGCACAACGTGGTTGATGTAGTCGTACGTCTTCACGATCCGACCGATCAAGTACCGAACGCACACGGCACCTCCGAGTTCAGCACACGTTCAGCCCGATGACGCCCCTTGAACTCCGATCCAGCCGAGTGTTGAGGGAGAGTTTTGTCAGCACGACGGCATGGTGACGATGATGCTGTTCTACCGACGCAGGGCTTCGCCTAAGCACCGCTTCTGATGTATCGAGGTGGACTATGGTGGAGGGGGCACCGCACACGGCTAAAAGATCAAACGATCAATTGTTGTGTCTCTAGGGTGCCCCTGCCCCTGTATATAAAGGAGCAAGGGGGCAGGTGCAGCCGGCTAGGAGGGGGGCGCCAGGAGGAGTCCTACTCCCACCGGGAGTAGGACTCCCTCCCTTTTCCTTGTTGGATTAGGAGAAGAGGGGGAAAGAGGTGGAGGAGAAGAAGGAAAGGAGGGGCGCCGCCCCCTCTCCTTGTCCTATTCGGACTAGGGAGGGCGCGCGCCCTTGCCCCCGCCTCCTCTTCTCCACTAAGGCCCACTATGTCCCATTAACCCCGGGGTTCCGTAACCCTCCTCATCTCGGTAAAATCGATTTCACGGAACACTTCCGATATCCAAATATAGGCTTCCAATATATCAATCTTCATGTCTCGACCATTTCGAGACTCCTCGTCATGTCCGTGATCACATCCGGGACTCCGAACAATCTTCGGTACATCAAAACATATAAACTCATAATATAACTGTCATCGAAACATTAAGCGTGCGGACCCTACGGGTTCGAGAACTATGTAGACATGACCGAGACACGTCTCCGGTCAATAACCAATAGCAGAACCTGGATGCTCATATTGGCTCCCACATATTCTACGAAGATCTTTATCGGTCAGACCGCATAACAACATACGTTGTTCCCTTTCTCATCGGTATGTTACTTGCCCGAGATTTGATAGTCGGTATCTCAATACCTAGTTCAATCTCGTTACCGGCAAGTCTCTTTACTCGTTCCGTAGTACATCATCTCGCAACTAACTCATTAGTTGCAATGCTTGCAAGGCTTAAGTGATGTGCATTACCGAGTGGGCCCAGAGATACCTCTCCGACAATCGGAGTGACAAATCCTAATCTCAAAATACGCCAACCCAACAAGTACCTTTGGAGACACCTGTAGAGCACCTTTATAATCACCTAGTTATGTTATGATGTTTGGTAGCACACAAAGTGTTCCTCCGGTAAACGGGAGTTGCATAATCTCATAGTCATAGGAACATGTATGAGTCATGAAGAAAGCAATAGCAACATACTATACGATCGAGTGCTAAGCTAAAGGAATGGGTCAAGTCAATCACATCATTCTCCTAATGATGTGATCCCGTTAATCAAATGACAACCCATGCCAATGGCTAGGAAACATAACCATCTTTGATGAACAAGCTAGTCAAGTAGAGGCATACTAGTGACACTCTATTTGTCTATGTATTCACACAAGTATTACGTTTTCGGTTAATACAATTCTAGCATGAATAATAAATATTTATCATGATATAAGGAAATAAATAATAACTTTATTATTGCCTCTAGGGCATATTTCCTTCACGTCATGTCCGTGATCACATCCGGGACTCCGAACAACCTTCGGTACATCAAAACACATAAACTCATAATACCGATCGTCATCGAACTTTAAGTGTGTGAACCCTACGGGTTCGAGAACTATGTAGACATGACTGAGACTCATCTCCGGTCAATAACCAATGGCGGAACCTGGATGCTCATATTGGTTCCTACATATTCTATGAAGATCTTTATCGGTCAAACCGCATAACAGCATACGTTGTTCCCTTTGTCATCGGTATGTTACTTGCCCTAGATTCGATCATCGGTATCTCAATACCTAGTTCAATCTCGTTACTAGCAAGTCTCTTTACTCGTTCCGTAATGCATCTTCCTGCAACTAACTCATTAGTCACATTGCTTGCAAGGCTTATAGTGATGAGCATTACCGAGAGGGCCCAGAGATACCTCTCCGATACACGGAGTGACAAATCCTAATCTCGATCTATGCCAACCCAACAAACACCTTCGGAGACACCTGTAGAGCATCTTTATAATCACCTAGTTACGTTGTGATGTTTGATAGCACACAAGGTGTCCCTCCGGTATTCGGGAGTTGCATAATCTCATAGTCAGAGGAACATGTATAAGTCATGAAGAAAGCAATAGCAATAAAACTTAACGGTCATAACGCTAAGTTAACGGATGGGTCTTGTCCATCGCACCATTCTCTAATGATGTGATCCCGTTCATCAAATGACAACACATGTCTATGGTCAGGAAACATAACCATCTTTGATTAACGAGCTAGTCAAGTAGAGGCATACTAGGGACACTCTGTTTTGTCTATTTATTCACACATGTACTAAGTTTCCAGTTAATACAATTCTAGCATGAATAATAAACATTTTTCATGATATAAATAAATATAAACAAAAACTTTATTATTGCCTCTAGGGCATATTTCCTTCAGTCTCCCACTTGCACTAGAGTCAATAATCTAGTTCACATCGTCATGTGATTTCACACCAATAGTTCACATCTTTATGTGATTAGTTCACATCTGCATGTGACTAATACCCAAAGGGTTTACTAGAGTCAATAATCGATGTGTGATTAACACCCAAAGAGTGATCATGTTTTGCTTGTGAGAGAAGTTTAGTCAATGGGACTGCCACATTCAGAGCCGTATGTATTTTGCAAATTTTCTATGTCTACAATGCTCTGTAAGTAGCTACTCTAGCTAATTGCTCCCACTTTCAATATGTATCTAGATTGAGACTCAGAGTCATCCGAATCGGTGTAAAAGCTTGCATCGGCGTAACTCTTTACGACAAACACTTTATCACCTCCATTACCGATAAATATCTCCTTAGTCTTCTAAGGATAATTTTGACCGCTGTCAAGTGATCAACTCCTAGATCAATATCATACCCCCTTGCTAAACTCATGGCAAGGTACACAATAGGTTTGGTACACAACATAGCATACTTTATAGAACCTATGGATGAGGCATAGGGAATGCCTTTCATTCTCTTTCTGTTTTCTGCCATGGTCGGGTTTTGAGTCTTTACTCAACTTCACACCTTGTAACATAGGCAAGAACTCCTTGTTTGACTGTTCCATTTTGAACTACTTCAAAAACTTGTCAAGGCATGTACTCACTAAATTTTTTTTATCAAGCGTCTTGATCTATCTCTATAGATCTTGATGCCCAATATGTAAGTAGCTTCACCGAGGGCTTTCTTTTAAAAACTCCTTTCAAATACTCCTTTATGCTTTCCAGAAAATTCTACATCATTTCTGATCAACAATATGTCATTCACATATACTTATCAGAAAAGTTGTAGTGCTCCCACTCACTTTCTTGTAAATACTGGCTTCACCGCAAGTCTGTATAAAACTATATGCTTTGATCAACTCATGAAAGCGTATATTCCAACTCTGAGATGCTTGCACATTTTGTTAGCACCTTTAGGATTGACAAAACCTTCTGGTTGTATCATATACAACTCTTCCTTAATAAATCTATTAAGGAATGCAGTGTTGACATCCATTTGTCAGATTTCATAAAATGTGACAATTGCTAACATGATTCGGACAGACTTTAAGCATCGATACGAGTGAGAAAATCTCATCGTATTCAACACCTTGAACTTGTCGAAAAACTGTTTTTCGACAATTCGAGCTTTGTATATAGTAACACTACTATCAGCGTCCATCTTCCTCTTGAAAATCCATTTATTCTTAATGGCTTGCCGATCATCGGGCAAGTCAACCAAAGTCCACACTTTGTTCTTCATACATGGATCCCATCTCAGATTTCATGGCCTCAAGCCATTTTGCGGAATCTGGGCTCATCATCGCTTCCTCATAGTTCGTAGGTTCGTCATGGTCAAGTAATATTACCTGCAGAACAGGATTGCCGTACCACTCTGGTGCGGACCTTACTCTGGTTGACCTACGAGGTTCGGTAGTAACTTGATCTGAAGTTTCATGATCATCATCATTAGCTTCCTCACTAATTGGTGTAGGCATCACCGGAACTGATTTTTGTGATGAACTACTTTCCAATCTTGAGCGAAGGTACAATTACCTCATCAAGTTCTAGTTTTCTCCCACTCACTTCTTTCGAGAGAAACTCCTTCTCTAGAAAGGATCCATTCTAAGCAATGAATATCTTGCTTTCGGATCTGTGATAGAAGGTGTACCCAACAGTCTCCTTTGGCTATCCTATGAAGACACATTTATCCGATTTGGGTTCGAGCTTATCAGGTTGAAGCTTTTTCACATAAGCATCGCAGCCCCAAATTTTAAGAAACGACAGCTTAGGTTTCTTGCCAAACCACAGTTCATAGGGTGTCGTCTCAACGGATTTAGATGGTGCCCTATTTAACGTGAATGCAGCTGTTTCTAATGCATAAACCCCAAAACAATAGTGATAAATCGGTAAGAGACATCATAGATCGCACCATTCTAATAAAGTACGGTTATGACATTCGGACACACCATTACGCTGTGGTGTTCCAGGTGGCGTGAGCTGCGAAACTATTCCACATCGTTTCAAATGAAGACCAAACTTGTAACTCAAATATTTATCTCCGCGATCAGATCGTAGAAACTTTATTTTCTTGTTATGATGATTTTCCACTTCACTCTGAAATTCTTCAAATGTTTCAGACTTATGTTTCATCAAGTAGATATACCCATATCTGCTCAAATCATCTGTGAAGGTCAGAAAATAACGATACCCGCCGTGAGCCTCAACACTCATTGGATCGCACACATCAGTATGTATTATTTCCAATAAGCCAGTTGCTCGCTCCATTGTTCCGGAGAATAGAGTCTTAGTCATGTTGCCCATGAGGCATGGTTCGCAAGCATCAAGTGATTCATAATCAAGTGATTCCAAAAGCCCATCAGCATGGAGTTTCTTCATGCGCTTTATACCAATATGACCTAAACGACACTGCCACAAACGTGTTGCACTACCATTATCAACTTTGCATCTTTTGGCATCAATATTATGAATATGTGTATCACTACGATCGAGATTCAATAAACCATTCACCTTGGGTGTATGACCTCAGAAGGTTTTATTCATGTAAACAGAATAACAATTATTCTTTGACTTAAATGAATAACCGTATTGCAATAAACATGATCCAATCATATTATGCTCAACGCAAACACCAAATAACATTTATTTTAGGTTCAACACTAATCCCGAAGGTAAAGGGAGTGTGCGATGGTGATCTTATCAACCTTGGAATCACTTCCAACTCACATCATCACCTCGCCCTTAACTAGTCTCTGTTTATTTTTTGCAACTCCCGTTTCGAGTTACTACTCTTAGCAACTGAACCAGTATCAAATACTAAGGGGTTTCTATAAACACTAGTAAAGTACACATCAATAACATGTATATCAAATATACTTTTTTTCACTTTTCCATCCTTCTTATCCGCCAAGTATTTAGGGCAGTTCCACTTCAAGTGACCATTTCCTTTGCAGTAGAAGCACTCACTTTCAGGCTTGGGTCTAGCTTTGGGCTTTTTCATGGGAGTGGCAACTTGCTTTCCATTCTTCTTGAAGTTCCCTTTCTTTCCCTTGCCCTTTTACTTGAAACTAGTGGTCTTGTCAACCATCAACACTTGATGCTTTTATTGATTTCTACCTTCGCCGATTTCAGCATCGCGAAGAGCTCGGGGAATCATTTTCGTCATCCCTTGCATATTATAGTTCATCACGAAGTTCCAGTAACTTGGTGATAGTGACTAGAGAACTCTGTCAATTACTATCTTATCTGGAAGATTAACTCCCACTTGATTCAAGCGATTGTAATACTCAGACATTCTGAGCACATGCTCACTGGTTGAGCTATTCTCCTCCATCTTGTAGGCAAAGTACTTGTCAGAGGTCTCATGCCTCTCGACTCGGGTATGAGTCTGAAATACAAATTTCAGATCTTGTAACATCTTATATGCTCTGTGTCGTTCAAAACGTTTTTGAAGTCCCGGTACTAAGTCATAAAGCATGGTGCACTAAACTATCAAGTAGTCATCATACCGAGCTTGTCAAACGTTCATAACATCTGCATCTGCTCCTGCAATAGGTCTGTCACCTAGCGGTGCATCAAGGACATAATTCTTCTGTGTAGCAATGAGGATAATCCTGAGATCACGGACCTAGTCCGCATCATTGCTACTATCAACTTTCAACTTAGTTTTCTCTAGGTACATATCATAAATAAAATGGGGAAGCTATACGCGAGCAATTGATCTACAACATAGATATGCAAATACTATCAGGACTAAGTTCATGATAAATTAAAGTTCAATTTAATCATATTAATTAAGAACTCCCACTTAGATAGACATCCCTCTAATCATCTAAGTGACCACGTGATCCATATCAACTAAACAATGTCCGATCATCACGTGAGATGGAGTAGTTTTCAATGGTGAACATCACTATGTTGATCATATCTACTATATGATTCACGCTCGACCTTTCGGTCTCGGTGTTCGAGGCCATATCTCGCATATGCTAGGCTCATCAAGTTTAACCCGAGTATTCTGCGTGTGCAAAACTGGCTTGCACCCATTGTATGTGAACGTAGAGCTTATCACACCCAATCATCACGTGGTGTCTCGACACGACGCATTTAACTGTCAAGCGGTGCATACTCAGGGAGAACACTTATAACTTGAAATTTAGTGAGAGATCATCTTATAATGCTACCGCCATACTAAGCAAAATAAGATGCATAAAAGGATAAACATCACATGCAATCAAATAAGTGATATGATATGGCCATCATCATCTTGTGCCTTTGATCTCCATCTCCAAAGCACCGTCATGATCACCATCATCACCGGCTTGACGCCTTGATCTCCATCGAAGCATTGTTGTCGTCTGATACGTCTCCGTCGTATCTACTTTTCCAAACACTTTTGCCCTTGTTTTGGACTCTAACTTGTATGATTTGAATGGAACTAACCTTGACCGATTTGTTTTCAAAGAGAATTGCCATGATGTTGTTTTATGTGCAGAAAACAAAAGTTCTCGGAATGACCTGAAACTCCACGGAACATCTTAGAAAAAATAATTAAAAATCCTTGCCAAAGATGAAGACCAGGGGGCCCACACCCTGTCCACGAGGGTGGGGGGCGCCCCCTAGGGCGCGCCCCTGCCTCGTGGGCCCCCTGGAGCTCCTCCGACACCAACTCCAACTCTATATATTTGCTTTCGGAGAGAAAAAATCAGAGAGAAGAAATCATCGCGTTTTACGATACAGAGCCGCCGCCAAGCCCTAAAACCTCTCGGGAGGGCTGATCTGGAGTCCGTTCGGGGCTCCGGAGAGGGGGATTCGTCGCTGTCATCATCATCAACGATCATCCATCACCAATTTCATGATGCTCACCGCCGTGCATGAGTAATTCAATCGTAGGCTTGCTGGACGGTGATGGGTTGGATGAGATCTATCATGTAATCGAGTTAGTTTTGTTAGGGTTTGATCCCTAGTATCCACTATGTTCGAGATTGATGTTGCTATGACTTTGCTATGCTTAATGCTTGTCACTAGGGCCCGAGTGCCATGATTTCAGATCTGAACCTATTATGTTTTCATGAATATATGTGTGTTCTTGATCCTATCTTGCAAGTCTATAGTCACCTATTATGTGTTATGATCCGACAACCCCGAAGTGACAATAATCGGGATACTTCTCGGTGATGACCATAGGTTGAGGAGTTCATGTATTCACTATGTGCTAATGCTTTGTTCCGGTTCTCTATTAAAAGGAGGCCTTAATATCCCTTAGTTTCCATTAGGACCCCGCTGCCACGGGAGGGTAGGACAAAAGATGTCATGCAAGTTCTTTTCCATAAGCACATATGACTATATTCGAATACATGCCTACATTACATTGATGAATTGGAGCTAGTTACGTGTCACTCTATGTTATGACTATTACATGATGAACCGCATCCGCATAATTATCCATCACCGATCCAATGCCTACGAGCTTTCCATATCTTGGTTCTCGCTTATTTACTTTCCCGTTATTCAAGTATAATCATTACAAAACACCAAAAATATTACTTTTGCTTTCATTACTCTTTTGTTACCGTTACCACTACTATCATACTACTTTGCTACTAAATACCTTGCTGCAGATATTAATTTATCCAGTGTGGCTGAACCGACAACTCAGTTGCTAATACTTGAGAATATTCTTTGGCTCCCCTTGTGTCGAATCAATAAATCTGGGTTGAATACTCTACCCTCGAAAGTCGCTATGCGATCCCCTACACTTGTGGGTTATCAAGACTAATTTACGGAGCCGTTCTTGGGGAAGCATGGCTCTATTCTTTGAGTCACTTGGGATTTGTATCTGCTGGACACTATGAAGAATTTGAAAGACGCTAAGACAAAAATTTATCCCTCAACTACGAGGGGAGGTAAGGAAGCGCCATCTAGCTACGCACTTGATTCACCTTACATTATGAGTAAGCTTGCGACACCTAAACCTGCTTACGCTATTAGTTACGATATGTCGCATGTTATTGATGATGCCACTTCGCTATGCATGATACTTATGATGAAACTACTTCTATGCTTGATACTACTGTGCCCCTCAGTGAATTTCTTGATGAACAAATTGCTAGGGCTAGAGAGAAAGAAATTACTGAAACTGATAATGTTGATGAAATTGATGATGAAGATATGCCTGTTATTCCTGAGGGGTATGTTTTTGATGTGGAATCTTTTGCAGCTATTTTTGCCTGCAAAGATAGAAACGAACTTAAGAGGCTATTAGTTAAATGGAGTAAAGAATCTCTTAGAGATAGAATGAAACCTGACCCTGCTTTTGCTACTTCACCTATTTGTGTTTCCGATAAGGATTATGAATTCTCTGTTGATCCTGATATAATTACTTTGTTTGAATCTGATCCTTGTCATGGCTATGAATCTAAAACTGTTGTGGCACATCTTACTAAATTAAATGATATAGCCACCCTGTTCACTAATGATGAGAGATCTAGCTACTTTTATATCCTTCAAATATTTCCGTTCTCATTAAAGGGTGATGCTAAGATATGGTTTAATTCTCTAGATCCTGGTTGTGTGCGTAGTCCCAGGATATGATTTATTACTTCTCTGCTAAATATTTCCCTGCTCATAAGAAACAAGCTGCTTTAAAGGAAATATACAACTTTGTGCAAATTGAAGAAGAGAGTCTCCCACAAGCTTGGGGGAGGCTTCTCAAGTTACTTAATGCTTTGCCTGGTCATCCTCTTAAGAAAAATGAAATACTTGGTATCTTTTATAATGGACTAACCGATGCTTCCACAGATTACCTGGATAGTTGTGCTGGTTCTCTTTTCAGGGAAAGAACACCTGATGAAGCTGAAATTCTATTGAATAATATGTTGACAAATGAAAATAATTGGGCACTTCCTGAGCCAGCTCCTGAGCCAATTACTGAGCCTATTCCTAAACCAACTCCGAAGAAGAGAGGTGTTCTATTTCTCAGTCTTGAAGATACACAAGAGGCAAAGAAATCTATGAAATAAAAAGGTATTAAAGCTGAAGATGTTAAGAATTTACCTCCTATTGAAGAAATACATGGTCTTAATTTACCGCCTGTTGAAGAAACATATGATCTTGATCCATTACCTATTAAAGAACCTCCCGATCCCGATAACCCGACGCAGGTAGTAAAGGTAAATTCTCTCTATAGATATGATAAAACTGAAGTCCCTCCTACTAAAATTGCTAGTCAGTGCTTGGATGAGTTTGATAACTTTATGTTTAAGCAAGAAGACTTCAATGCTTATTTTGGTAGACAATTGAAACAAAATACCTATATGATTAAACACTTGGGTGATTATATGGCTAATGTTAGATGTGAACTTAAACTCATTAGCAAACATGCTTCTATGGTTACCACTCAAGTAGAACAAGTACTTAAGGCTCAAAATGATTTGCTCAATGAAATGAATAGTAAGAAAATGATTATGCTGTTAGAGTGGCTACTAGAACTGGTAGAACGACTCAGGAACCTTTGTATCCTGAAGGCCACCCTAAGAGAATTGAGCAAGATTCTCAGAGAAATAATACTGATGTGCCTAGTTCTTCTAAAAGGAAGAAAAATAAAAATTATAGGACTTTGCAAACTTCTAGCGAACCTATTGCTGAACCATCTGAGAACCCAAATGATATATCTATTTACGATCTTTGAAACACAATCCGGTAATGAACATGAACCTAGCGAAAATGTTAATGATGTTGTTCATGATGATGCTCAACCTAGTAATGATAATGATGTAGAAGTTGAACCTGCTGTTGATCTTGATAACCCACAATCAAAGAATCAACGTTATGATAAGAGAGACTTTGTTCCTAGGAAACATGGTAAAGAAAGAGAACCATGGGTCCAGAAACCCATGCCTTTTCCTCTCAAACCATCCAAGAAGAAGGATGATGAGGATTTTGAGCGCTTTGCTGAAATGATTAGCCCTATCTTTTTGCGTATGCGATTAACTGATGTGCTCAAAACAAATCCTTATGCTAAGTATATGAAGGATATCATTACCAATAAGAGAAAGATACCGGAAGCTGAAATTTCCACCATGCTTGCTAATTATACTTTTAAGGGTGGAATACCAAAGAAACTTGGAGATCCAGGAGTACCCACTATACCATGCTCCATTAAAAGAAATTGTGTTAAAACTGCTTTATGTGATGTTGGAGCCGGTGTTAGTGTTATCCCTCTCTCTTTATATCGTAGACTTGATTTGAATAAGTTGACACCTACTGAAATATCTTTGCAAATGGCTGATAAATCAACTGCTATACCTGTCGGTATTTGTGAGGATGTGCCTGTTGTGGTTGCAAACGTTACTATTTAACGGACTTTGTTATTCTTGATATTCCCGAGGACGATAGTATGTCTATTATTCTTGGAAGACCTTTTCTGAATACTGCAGGGGCTGTTATTGATTGCAACAAGGGAAATGTCACCTTTCATGTTAATGGTAATGAGCATACGGTACACTTTCCAAGGAAACAACCTCAAGTTCATAGTATCAACTCTATTGGAAAAGTTCCATCGATTATATTTGGAGGTTTTGAATTTCCTCTTCCTACTGTCAAGGAGAAATATGATATTCTTATTATAGGGGATGTGCATATCCCCGTTGAGATAACATAGTGTTATTCGAATTTCTCCGGTTCCATGTTATTCGGAATGAGTTTGTTAACAAGACTTGATCAACCTTGTTAGTGGATTCCTTTTGATGATCATGAGACAGATGAAACTAGAAGGCAAAACCTTCTGTACCCTCTTTATACTTTCTTTTATTTAGTTGAAATGAAGTAAAAATAGTATTTTTCTGTCTATTTCCTGATTTATCTGTGCGATATAAAAATGCCCCGAAAATAAAAGTCCTCCAAATGCCATGCCAATTTAATATGATTTTTTCGGGAATATTTGAGGATTTATGGAACTGAAAACACCGCCGGGGGAGCTGCCACCTGGCCACGAGGGTGGAGGGCGCGTCCTACCCCCAGGGCGCGCCCCCTGCCTCGTGGGCCCACGGTGGCCCTCCTCCACTTATTCCTGCACCCATCCTCTTCTTCTTCCTCCCACAAACACGAATATCTGGCTCAAACACGAGTTCCGGCCCCCGTTGCTGTGATTTTCGATCTCCTTGCTCAAAGCACCTCTCACCAAACTGCTTGGGGAGATTGTTCCTTGGTATGTGACTCCTCCATTGGTCCAATTAGATTTTGTTCTAGTGCTTTATTCTTTGCAAATTTGTGCTACATTGCTGACCATGTTCTTGAGCTAGCATGACAAATTTATATGGTTCCAAGTAGTTCTAATGCATGATATATCCTCTAGGCACTTGTAGGAGTAGTTGCTATCAATTTTATTGAAGTTGGCTCACTTTTGTTTGAAGTTACTAAAAATTTCAGATTATTTCAGAAAATTATGAAGAGACTTTTGAGGGGCTCGTCGAGCCGAAGCTCGAAGGAAAAACAAAATGAAGAAGCACATTGGCCCAAATTAATTTGCCTCGCACCACGGAGGTCCGGCCGTGTGAATGGCCTTCCGATGACTTCTTGAGACAAGTCGGAATTTATGAGGATTTTTATTCATTGGTTGGGAATGCTGGCCTCACCGACTTTGTCCGCGACCAACGTCATCAGTATCTCTTACTCACTAATACTTCTGTGCAAAACTTCTACTATTTTCCTAAGGAATCACCTCCTTGATGAGTTTCATTTATATGATGTTGTTAAGAAGATGCCATTAGCTGAATTTTGCAAGGTTTGCAAAATATCCTCTGAGGGTACCTTAGAAGAACCACATCGTAAGAATGTGGAAGAATTTATTAGCACTGAGGGAGTCCTGGACTAGGGGGTGTCCGGATAGCCGAACTATCATCATGGCCGGACTCCAAGACTATGAAGATACAAGATTGAAGACTTCGTCCCGTGTCCGGATGGGACTTTCCTTGGCGTGGAAGGCAAGCTTGGCGATACGGATATGTAGATCTCCTACCATTGTAACCGACTACGTGTAATCCTAACCTATCTGGTGTCTATATAAACCGGAGGGTTTTAGTCCGTAGGGACGAACAACAATCATACCATAGGCTAGCTTCTAGGGTTTAGCCTCTACGATCTCGTGGTAGATCTACTCTTGTACTACCCATATCATCAATATTAATCAAGCAGAGTAGGGTATTACCTCCATCGAGAGGGCCCGAACCTGGGTAAAAACATCGTATCCCTTGTCTCCTGTTACCATCCACCTAGACGCAGTTCGGGACCCCCTACCCGAGATCCACGGTTTTGACACCGACATTGGTGCTTTCATTGAGAGTTCCTCTGTGTCGTCACCGATAGGCCCGATGGCTCCTTCGATCATCAACAACGACGCGGTCCAGGGTGAGACTTTTCTCCCCTGACAGATCTTCGTGTTCGGCGGCTTTGCACTGCGGGTCAATTCGCTTGGCCATCTGGAGCAGATCGAAAGCTACGCCCCTGGCCATCAGGTCAGATTTGGAAGTTTGAACTATACAGCCGATGTTCGCGGAGACTTGATCTTCGACGGATTCGAGCCACGTACCGGCGTGCCGCCTTTGTCTCGATGGGTATGATCTAGCTCTGCCACCGAACAGTGCCCTGGAGGCCGCACCAGCATCCGCTCTGACCCTTAATCGGGAGCCGGATTCCCCGATCGAGGACGAGTGGTTGGACATCGCCTCGGGGGCTACGATCTCTACGACGATTGAGCCGAACTCCATCCCTGTCCTTTGCGAAGACCTTGACTCCAGGGTGCCGGACTCCTCTCCGGACTCCGAACCCTCCGCGCCCCTGCCAATCGAATCCGATTGGGCGCCGGTCATGGAGTTCATCGTCATGGACATCTTTCAAAGACTCGCCCTTTGGCGACATCCTGAATTCACTAAAGTCTCTCTCGTTATCCAGAGAGCCCTGGTCGGACTACGGACAGGAAGGTTGGGATACGGACGACGAAGAAATTCAACGCCCACCCACCACCCACTTTGTAGCCACTGTCGACGATTTAACCGACATGCTCGATTCGACTCCGAAGACATCGACGGTATGGATGACGATGCCGGAGGCGACCAAGACCCAGCACCTACAGGGCACTGGAAGGCCACCTCGTCATACGACATATACATGGTGGACATCCCAAAAGATGGGAACGGTGATGGAACAACGGAGGATGACCCCTCCAAGAAGCAACCAAAGCGCCGACGTCGTGGCGCCGCTCCAAATCCCGCCACAAAGAAGCGGTGATTCCGCACAGAGATAATAACACCCGGGACGGTGCGAAGACAACCCTCCAGCAGGACTCACAGCGGGAGGAGGGAGAAGCAAGTCCGCACGACGGTGGGCGTAAAGAGAGGTAGAGGACGGTAATTATCGCCTCCCTCCGAAGATGAGGCAAGCCTCGGCGATTTGAATTTGTCGTGCCCGAGGATCCCGCCCGAACAGGAGGCGTTTCAAACGCAGGCTTATGGCCACGGCAAGCAGCCTCAAGAAAAAGCAGCAACAACTTAGAGCTGACCAAGACCTGCTAGGCGGCGGATGGATCAAGTCCTTGCAGCGAAGAGTATGAACTTCAACGCCCTCCAAAAGCTACCCCAAACGCAAAGCCGTTGCCTCGATCGAGGAGGAAGCACCCAAATCACCAACAAGACGACATGGCGGACCGCCACCCGTGGCCGCTGACAGAGAAGCATCTCGCCCTCCGCTCAAGCCACACCCCGACGCCACTCAAAAGTACCAAGGCACGGAAAACGCTACGGACTTGTGAGATATATTGGAGGATAAGGCAAAACATACAAGATCGTTCTACGGATCGCGTGGGCGCCCAATGACTCAGGATGATTACCATCGCGGCGGATACAGCAAATCCTGCCGGGCCGAACACAGTAGACAAAGCTCATCGGAGCTACGTCGATATAGCCCAATACAGAGGCGCCGCACACCCACTATGCTTCACAGATGAAGTAATGGATCATCAAATCCCCGAGGGCTTCAAACCCGTAAACATCGAATCATACGATGGTACCACAGATCCTGCGGTGCGGATCAAGGACTATCTCCTCCATATCCACATGGCCCGGCTGTGATGATCTACATGCCATCAAATACCTCCCACTCAAGCTTAAAGGACGAGCTCGGCATTGTCTCAACAACTTGCCAGCAGAATCAATTGGTTGTTGGGAGGACCTGGAAGCCGCATTCCTTGATAACTTCCAGGGCACATATGTGCGACCACCAGACACCGATGACCTTAGCCATATAATTCAGCAGCCAGAAGAATCGGCCAGACAATTCCGGACACTGTTCCTAACAAAGAAAAATCAAATCGTCGACTGTCCGGATGCGGAGGCCCTTGCAGCCTTCAAACATAACATCCGCGACGAATGGCTTGCCCGGCACCTAGGACAGGAAAATCCGAAATCCATGGCAGCCCTCACAACACTCATGACCCGCTTTTGCGGCGGAGAGGACACTGGCTAGCTCGAAGCAACAACTTGGCCAAACACCACGATAGTTCGGATACCAAGGACAACAATGGCAGGTCGGGTCGCAATAAGAACAAGCGCCGCGTGCATTTATAATGCTTGAAGAATCTGACGATCAATGCCGGATTCAGAGGCTCTAAACCCGGTCGTGGAAGAAGCCATTCAAAAGAAATACCCAGGGCCCGTCCAACTTGGACCGAATACTCGATCGCTTGTGCGGATACATGGCACCCCGAAAAACCAGCCAATCACACCAACAGGGATTGTTGGGTGTTCAAGCAAGCAGGCAAGTTAAGTGCCGAACTCAATGACAAGGGGTTGCATAGCGATGACGAGGAAGAGCCCCGGCCTCTGAACAATAGAGGACAGAAGGGTTTTCCCACACAAGTGCGGACGGTGAACATGATATACGCAACCCATATACCCAAAAGGGAGCGGAAGCGTGCACTAAGGGACGTATATGCGATGGAACACCCATGGTCTTACTGCCCGATCACCTTCGATCGAAGGACCACCCCACTAGCATCCGTCACGGCGGTTTCGCGCATTGGTTCTTGACCCAATTATTGACGGATTTCACCTCACCGTAGTCACGATGGACGGCGGTATCAACTGAACCTGCTTTATCGAGGATACGGTCGCAAAATGGGCATAGACCCCTCAAGGATTAAACCTACAAAGACGACCTTTAAAGGCGTCATACCGGGTGTAGAGGCCAATTGTACAGGCTCAGTTACACTCGAAGTGGTCTTCGGATCCCCGGATAACTTCCAAAGAGAAGAGTTAATCTTCGACATCGTCCCGTTCCGCAGCGGCTATCATGCACTGCTCGGACGAACCGCATTTGCAAAGTTCAATGCGGTGCCGCACTACGCATACCTCAAGCTCAAGATGCCAGCCCTCGAGGAGTAATCACGGTCAATGGAAACACCGAACGCTCTCTTGAGCGGAGGAGCACACGGCTGACCCTCGCGGCGGAGGTGCAAAGCAGCCTCTCACAGCAATTCTCGAGTCCGCCACCAAGCCCCGGACAACATCAAGCGCCCGAGTAACCTACAACAAGACCGCTGGCACGATTCAAGCATCGCCAGTAGCAATCCGCCCCAACCCCAGCCCTCGCGAAATTGCAAAGCCGATTACTACGCGTACATAACTACGCCCGAGATACCATGGGCATAAGGGAGGGCACGACCACGACGCCCGAATGCGGCTCAACCGCACTGTGGGCTCCGGTTGTGTCATTTTTTCTTTTTCTTTTTCTTCCTTTTTCTTACTTTCGGGACTCCGTTTTCCGGAAGTCCTGTCCGGCACTAGAATCGCCGAACTCACGATGCAACAGCCGGGAAGCGTAAAGCTACGTCGAGTGTTGGTGGTCTCTATTACGAGCATTATACCTGTTTTACATACCATCCCGCAGCTTACCCTGGAGGGGGACATCTTAGATAGTCCCATCCCTTGCTTATCGCACTATTTGTATCGTTCTGCTTTCATTGCAGTACCTTTTCGAATAAACAATACATAGCTTTTGCCTATTATTGCACTCCTTTCTTTATCTATATATACGTTCATTTCATGACATGTTGCACCCGTACACTTTGGTACGGCCAATACACCAGGGGCTTAAGTACCCAAAAAGTATGGTGTGATAAGTCCGAACACTTACACAAGTGCGGCACCCCGAACTTATAACATGATATGCATCGGCTCCGAATCATGTCTTGGGTCAATAGTTGGGTTTGCCCGGCTCCTATGTTTTGGTACCTTACGTTCCGTTATATCGGCTAAGGTAGCACTAGGAGAACCAACGCGATTGTGCCCCGGTTGAGCTGGGTCGAGCACCTCAGTGGAGAAAGCTAAAACTGACCGTCATGATAGGGCGAGAGCCGGCCGCTGTTCGAGAGGTTTTTTCAGGTCCCTAAAGACTTATGCCGCTTAGAGCGAGGAGCTGGAATTTTCCGGCCAAGGCGTGGATAGCGCCCCGAACTCGGTCTTCCGAATAATAGGGGCTTCGCCGAAATTTAAAATTATAGAATTCTATGGCTAAGTGAGAGTGTTCAAGCATTATAAGTCCGTTGCCTTGTTCGCTATGCTGAGCGCCTCCCTTGATGGACCCAAGAATGGGAACAAGAGTGCTCAAGTTTATCGAACACCCCGCACTTTCGTGGCATGGGGGCTAAAGCCAACGACTTGCCATCTCTCAAATTTGATAAACGGCCGCACAGAAGGTAATATTTTAAATTAACAAGCGTTGCTTAGCGCATATGAACAAGTTTTCAGCATACAGGATGACAAATGCGAGTCTATTCAAAAATTACATCTTTGGAGCACTCATCCGCTATTCAAGGGCACCCTTCAGAGGCCCTCATAGTACATTTCGGGCGATGCGATGCTCCTTGCCCTTCGGTGGCCCGTCCGTCACAAGCTTCTCCTCATCCAGCTTGCCCCAAGCAGCACTTTAGCACGGGCAAGGGCCCGACGGGAACCTTCAATGCAGACGGAGCGCTTGATGACTTCAACCCGTGGACAAAGGCCCACCAGCCGCAGACTAGCCCAAAGTAGCTCCTGTGCATGGCTTCCAATGGCCACATCCGAACTATGAGGCCCCTCATGGCCTGTTCGGCGACCTTGTGGAGCTCGACCAGCTGCTTCAGCTGGTCGCTTAGGGGCACCGGATGTCCGGCCTCAGCATACTGAGACCAGAACACCTTCTCCGTCGAGCTCCCCTCCTTGGCGCGGTAGAATGCGGCAGCATCAGACACACTACAGGGCAGATCTGCGAATGCTCCTGGAGAGCTCCGAATCCGGGTAAGTAATAGGTAATTCACTTTCACATGCTTGCTTTGCATAAAGAATGCCTTACACGCCGCTATCTTCTTTAATGATTCAATCTCTTGGAGGGCTTTTTGGGCCTCGGCCTTAGCAGCTTTGGCACTCTCAAGAGCCGAGGCAAGCTCGGACTCTCGGGTATTCGAGTCACGCTCCGAACCCTCGTGTTTTTTCACGAGAGCCTGGAGCTCTTGCCGCACCTCCGCCATCTGCGCCTCTCCCTTCTCTCGCTCGGTGCGCTCCGCGGCCGCTTTGCTTTCGGCCACGGACACCGCTTCCTTCAGGGTCGCCACCTCGTTCGTGGCCCCTGCAGTACCCATGTTATTCCTGTTATTTTTCGCAACCGAAACCTTTCTATAAGGCATTTCTTTAATAAGGTATTACTTACCTTCCTTGTCCTCGAGCTGCTTCTTGGCAAGGCCGAGCTCGTTCTCGGACCGCTCGAGGCTCTGCTTCAATGCATTGACCTCCGCAGTCAGTGCGGCAGAGGTCAGCAGCGTAGCCTGCATTCCCATATTGACATACTTATGTTAGACTCCTGCGTATATCTTTTTAGATCCTTAGTCCGACTTTTCTTTCCGAACACCGAACTAAGCATCAGGGGCTACTGTCTATGCGGTAATATTTTTACATATCCTAAACTTACCTCAAAGCCTGTTAGAAGGCTGGTACAGGCTTCAGTCAGCCCGCTCTTGGCGGATCGAACTTTCCGGATCACCACACTCATAAAAGTGCGGTGCTCCTCCTCGATGGAGGCGCATTAAGCGCCCAAGAGCTATCCGGTGCCTCGGTTGGACGGAAGACACGGCGTCTTACCCTTCTTACGAAGGGACCGCTTATGGACTCCGAACCCTTTGAAGGTTCCGGCATGGAGTCCGGACGAGGGTCGGGCTTAGAGCCCCTGGGGGTCTCGCCCCCCACGCGCCTCGAGTCCGGGAGGTTGCCTTGCGGCGCCTCCTGCGCCACCTCCTCTTGACCAGGCCCCCTCGGGGCACCACCTCGACGTCGTCCGCAGCGTGAGGCAATGAGGCGGCCGGAAGTGAAGTACTCTCCATTTCCGACGAACTCAGGGACCCGCTCGACGAAGCGGCGAACTCGCCCTTGGGCGGGCTGCATGATTGTTCGGCATTAGAGAACACTATGCAATAAAAAGCCATGGGTATCCGGACACTTACGATCTCGCCAGGGGCTTGGCCCTTGTTGGCCAATCCTCCTCGTCGTCGTCGACGTTGGTGGAGAAGTCCGGAGGAAGGGTTCTTCCCTTCTTGGACCCTCCGGCCTCTCCCGTTGGGGCGGTCTTCCTTTTCTTCTCCTCCCTGGGGAGAGGCTTTTTTCCTCCTCCTCGTTCGTGGAGAAGATTACGCTTCAGAATCTGACAACACCAGGCGTCGGGAGCTCCTTCGAGTTCCTGTTGCCTCCTTCTTGGCCTTCTTCTCCGGCACCACATGAGGTACCGGAGCCAGCAGCCCCGTCAATCGGGCGTCCGCTGGGTCTTCTGGCAAGGGAGCCGGACAGTTAACCTGTCCGGACGTCTTCACCCGATCTGTTAAAGGTTAGGGAGTTTTAGATCCCGCATAGAGTCAAACTATGAAAAAGAGTCCCATAAAGGGTAAAATAACTCACCTCGCTGGCTTGACGCTGCGAGCTGAATCCGCGATCTTCGGTAGCGGATGTGGGAGCCTCGGCGCCCTTGAACAGCACCTTCGAGGCATCTTCGTACATAGTGTCGAAGAGCCTTGTCGAGTTAGTCTTTGTGCGGATCGAACTCCCACAATTTGAAGGCCCGTTGTTGGCATGGGAGAATCCGGCGGATGAGCATCACACGGATTACGTTGACAAGCCTGAGATTCTTGTCCACCAGGTTTCGGACGCATGTTTGGAGTCCGGATAGCTCGTCCGAATTCCCCCACGCCAGGCCCGTCTCTTTCCATGACGAGAGCCGTGTGGGGAAGCCAGATCTGAATTCGGGGCCGCCGCCCATTTGGAGTCGCGCGGCTCGTTGATATAGAACCACCCCGATTGCCACCCCTTTATTGTCTCCACGAAGGAGCCCTCGAGCCATAGGACTTTGGCCATCTTGCCAACCATGGCGCCTCCGCACTCCGGCTGACGGCCGCCCACTACCTTCGCCCGACATTGAAGATCTTCACCATAAGTCAAGCGGGGCTGGATGCAGAGGAAGGCCTCGCATACCCACGATGAACGCCGAGATGTTGAGGATGAAATTCGGGGCCAGGTCGTGGAAGTCCAGGCCGTAGTAGAACATGAGCCCCGGACAAATGGGTGAAGTGGAAAACCTAGTCCATGGAGGAAGTGGGGAGAAACACCACCCTCTCATGGGGCCTGGGTTGGAATGAGCTGCCTGCGTCGGGCAGCCGGTGCTGTGATGTTGCTGGACAAGTATCCGGCCTCCCGCAGCTTTGTGATGTGCCCGTCCGTGACGGAGGAGGCCATCCACCTGCCTCCCGCTCCGGACATGATTGGAGAAGGTTGAGGTGGGGTGTGCGGACTTGGGCGCTGGAGCTCGAGTGCGCGAAAATGGATGAGCAAAGGAGGAAGAAGGCGTAGGTGAAAAGGTGGATCCTTATCCCCTTATATGGACGGACGAAGCTATGCGTCCCCCACCAGCCTGGTAAAACTCGCTTATCTCCCAAGCGCCATAATCAATGGCGCGGATGGGTTACCCACGTCCGTATTGATGAGAATCCCGGAATAAGGGGCACGATCTATGCTTTGATAAGACGTGCCAAGGAAACCGCCTCGCTAAACGCTCTGAGGTGGAACAGTAAAAAACGATTCATGTGGAGGCCTGGCCGTGGTGTGGTGTCACACCGCGGAATACGTCAGCAGATCTGCGCAAAAGTTATTCTCTCTACGGTGGTATGTGGAACTTGTTTTGCAGAGCCGGACACTATCCTTGTGTTCAAAACCTTCTATGAAGTATTCGGAGGAGGAACCCGCCTTGCAATGCCGAAGACAGTATGCGCGCCGGACTCGTCGTCATTGAAGCCTGGTTCAGGGACTCTTGAGGGAGTCCTGGACTAGGGGGTGTCCGGATAGCCGAACTATCATCGTGGCCGGACTCCAAGACTATGAAGATACAAGATTGAAGACTTCGTCCCGTGTCGGGATGGGACTTTCCTTGGCGTGGAAGGCAAGCTTGGCGATACGGATATGTAGATCTCCTACCATTGTAACCGACTATGTGTAACCCTAACCTATCCGGTGTCTATATAAACCGGAGGGTTTTAGTCCAGAGGACGAACAACAATCATACAATAGGCTAGCTTCTAGGGTTTAGCCTCTCACGATCTCGTGGTAGATCTACTCTTGTACTACCCATATCATCAATATGAATCAAGCGGGAGGAGGGTATTACCTCCATCGAGAGGGCCCGAACCTGGGTAAAAACATCGTGTCCCTTGTCTCCTGTTACCATCCGCCTAGACGCACAGTTCGGGACCCCCTACCCGAGATCCGCCGGTTTTGACACCGACAAGCACCATCACCGTGTGGGAAACCAGGAAGGTTTCCGATGCAAGAATCACTAGCATACATTTTCCTGTTTTACGCTACTTTGCCTTATTTGCTAGTCGTTGCTTGATTGGTCATGGAAATTGTGGGAACCTTAGTGTTCTTGATATCATCATTTTGTTCCATGGTTTATACCTCGATAACTCTGTTAGTATGGGCGAAATTATTGCTAAACGGTTAAGTTTGAACCATACTAAAGGCCCCATCTTTGGAGGTATTTATGCTTCACGCCTAGCTGCACATTTTAACATACCCATTAGGCTCTATGAGAAAGAAGGAAAATTGTTGCCTAATGCTTATTTAGATTATAAGAGTATGCTAGCGCATGACTTTATTGTTAAGGGCAAGGAAGGGGAGCTTAAATATAAATTGTACTTTGATAAACATCACTCTGAGACTATTACTTTGCCTGCTCCTTCTTTGTTTAACTTGTCTGAAGGTCTTTATCTCGTTCCGTGGGCGGTCATTCAAGCCTATCGGAATCCTGCACCAGCCCCGGAGCCGGAACCACAATAAGAGCCTCCACGCCAGTCTGTTTATTCTTGGGATCCGGAGGTGGCTGCCAGCCAATGGCAGTTAGAATCCTCTTCATCACAGTACGACCCTAGCTACACCTACGGATATCCATCAGGCCATCCCTGGCAATGAACCAACTTAGACCAAAAGCCTAAGCTTGGGGGATTACGTATTTCCCATCGACATTACATTTATGTTCACACACATTCATTGCTAGATGTCGGTGCTCATACTCTTTCACTGTAATATCCATGCTAGTTTATTTTCTTTTTCCTGCTTTCTTCTTGTGTGTTTGTTAAACTTTAAGAAAACAACAAAAAATTAGTGTAGCTTCTAGTTAGTTTACTTTTCCTGCTGTAGTAGTAATAATTAAAAAGAAAACCCAAAAATATTTCCTGTTCTTCTTCTGCTTGTTGGGAGCTTTCCCGTGTAAATAGTGTTATTTATTTTCTTTTCTTTGGGGGTCGATAGGAGAAGACCATATTTAAATTGTTGAAGTGGCTCTTATATGCATTATTGTTGATTTAACCAAGAGCCCATATTGCCTTGTCTTCTCCTACTTATTGAATGCTCGCAGATTCCAGCTTAGTCCAATGCACATGCACTCTTATTATTATTCACATCGCTCGTCGTGCAAGTGAAAGGCAATTATGATGATATATGATGGACTGATCGAGATGGGAACAGCTGGTATGAACTCGACCTCTCTTGTTTTTGTAAATATGATGAGTTCATCGTTCTTGATTCAGCTTATTATGAATAAACATGTTTGCAATGAAAATTAGAGATCATAGTTGCTTATGCCATGCTTGATTAGCTATGAGTTATAATGGTTTACCTTGCGTACCAACATGCTATTAAAATGGTTGTGATGTGGTAAGTGACTTGACTTGGCACATTTTCACACATGTAGTTGAAACAAATCAACATAGCCTTCACGATATTTATGTTCATGGTGGATTATATCCTACTCATGCTTGCATCCAATGTTTATTAATTTTAGTGCATGTTCATGACTGTTGTCTCTCTCTAGTTGGTCGCTTCCCAGTCTTTTGCTAGCCTTCACTTGTACTAAGCGGGAATACTGCTTGTGCATCCAATCCCTTAAAACCCAAAGTTATTCCAGATGAGTCCACTATACCTTCCTATATGCGGTATCTACCTGCCGTTCCAAGTAAATTTGTATGTGCCAAACTCTAAACCTTCAAATAAACATTCTGTTTTGTATGCTCGGTTAGCTCATGTATCAACTAGGGCTGCCCTTATCTTCCATGTTAGGCGGGTTATTCTCAAGAGGAGTGGACTCCGCTCCTCACTCATGAGAAATGGCTGGTCACCGGGATGCCCAGTCCCTTGCTTTATGCAAACTAAATCAAAAAGTAATTGCAAACAAAACTCCCCCTGGGACCTGATGTTAGTTGGAGGCACTCGTTGTTTCGAGCAAGCCATGGATTGATGCTTGTTGGTGGAGGGGGAGTATAAACTTTACCATTCTGTTTGGGAACCGCTTATAATGTGTGTAGCATGGAAGATATCACCATCTCTTAGTTGCTATGTTGACACTGAAAGTATGCCGCTCAAAATATTATTTATCTCTATTTCAAAACCGAGCTCTGGCACCTCTACAAATCCTCGCTTCCTCTCTGAAGGGCCTTCTATTTACTTTTATGTTGAGTCATCACCCTCTTATTAAAAAGCACTAGTGGAGAGCTTAGCTGTCATTTGCATTCATTACTATTAATTTATATTGGGTATGACTATGACTGGATCTCTTTTACCATGAATTACAATGTCTAGTCAGTCCTTGATCTTTAATGGTGCTCTGCATTTATGTTTTGCGGTTTCAGAAAGGGCCAGCGAGATACCATCCTGTTATATCATATTATGATTGTTTTGAGAAAGTGTTGTCATATGAGATTTATTATTATGACTCGCTAGTTGATTATGCCATTGATATGAGTAAACATGAGACCCGAGAATTATTGCAAATGTGGTTAGTTATAATCTTTGCTGAAAACATGAATGCTGGCTTGACATATTTACAACAACAAGAGCAAACAGAGTTTGTAAAAGTTTTTCTTTTTCTCTTTCAGTTTGTCAACTGAATTGCTTGAGGACAAGCAAGGGTTTAAGCTTGGGGGAGTTGATACGTCTCCGCGTATCTACTTTTCCAAACACTTTTGCCCTTGTTTTGGACTCTAACTTGTATGATTTGAATGGAACTAACCCGGATTGACGCTGCTTTCAACAGAACTGCCATGATGTTGTTTTATGTGCAGAAAACAAAAGTTCCCGGAATGACCTGAAACTCCACGGAACATCTTAGAAAAAATAATAAAAAATCCTCGCCAAAGATGAAGACCAGGGGGCCCACACCCTGTCCACGAGGGTGGGGCGCCCCCCTACCTCGTGGGCCCCCTGGAGCTCCTCCGACGCCAACTCCAACTCTATATATTTGCTTTCGGAGAGAAAAAAAATCAAGGAGAAGAAATCATCGCGTTTTACGATACGGAGCCGCCGCCAAGCCCTAAAACCTCTCGGGAGGGCTGATCTGGAGTCCGTTCGGGGCTCCGGAGAGCGGGATTCGTCACCGTCGTCATCATCAACCATCCTCCATCACCAATTTCATGATGCTCACCGCCGATGCGTGAGTAATTCCATCGTAGGCTTGCTAGGCGGTGATGGGTTGGATGAGATCTATCATGTAATCGAGTTAGTTTTGTTAGGGTTTGATCCTAGTATCCACTATGTTACGAGATTGATGTTGCTATGACTTTGCTATGCTTAATGCTTGTCACTAGGGCCCGAGTGCCATGATTTCAGATCTGAACCTATTATGTTTTCATGAATATATGTGTGTTCTTGATCCTATCTTGCAAGTCTATAGTAACCTATTATGTGTTATGATCCTATATCCCGGAGTGACAATAATCGGGATACTTCTCGGTGATGACCATAGTTTGTGGAGTTCATGTATTCACTATGTGCTAATGCTTTGTTCCGGTTCTCTATTAAAAGGATGCCTTAATATCCCTTAGTTTCCACTAGAACCCCGCTGCCACGGGAGGGTAGGACAAAAGATGTCATGCAAGTTCTTTTCCATAAGCACGTATGACTATATTCGGAATACATGCCTACATTACATTGATGAATTGGAGCTAGTTCTGTGTCACCCTATGTTATGACTGTTACGTGATGAACCACATCCGGCATAATTATCCATCACCGGTCCAATGCCTACGAGTTTTCCATATACTAGTTTACGCTTATTTGCTTTCCCGTTGTTACTGTTACAATCACTACAAAACACCAAAAACATTCCTTTTGCTTTCATTACTCTTTTGTTACCGTTAACACTACTATCATACTACTTTGCTACTAAATACTTTGCTGCAGATATTAAGTTGTCCAGGTGTGGTTGAATTGACAACTCAGCTGCTAATACTTGAGAATATTCTTTGGCTCCCCTTGTGTCGAATCAATAAATTTGGGTTGAATACTCTACCCTCGAAAGCTGTTGCGATCCCCTACACTTGTGGGTTATCAAGACCAATTTCTGGCGCCGTTGCCGAGGAGCATAGCTCTATTCTTTGAGTCACCTGAGATTTATATCTGCTGGACACTATGAAGAATTTGAAAGACGCTAAGACAAAAATTTATCCCTCAACTACGAGGGGAGGTAAGGAACTGCCATCTAGCTCTGCACTTGATTCACCTTATATTATGAGTAAGCTTGCGACACCTAAACCTGCTTCTGCTATTCGTTCTGATATGTCGCATGTTATTGATGATGCCACTTCTGCTATGCATGATACTTATGATGAAACTACTTCTATGCTTGATACTATTGTGCCTCTTGGTTAATTTCTTGATGAACAAATTTCTAGGGCTAGAGAGAAAGAAATTATTGAAACTGATAATGTTGATGAAATTGATGATGAAGATATGCCTATTATTCCTGAGGGTTATGTTTTTGATATGGAATCTTCTGCAGCTATTTTTGCCTGCAAAGATAGAAACGAACTTAAGAGGATGTTAGTTAAATGGAATAAAGAATCTCTTAGGGATAGAATGAAACCTGACCCTGCTTTTGCTACTTCACCTATTTGTGTTCCCGATAAGGATTATGAATTCTCTGTTGATCCTGATATAATTACTTTGGTTGAATCTGATCCTTTTCATGGCTATGAATCTGAAACTGTTGTGGCACATCTTACTAAATTAAATGATATAGCCACCCTGTTCACTAATGATGAGAGATCTCGCTACTTTTATATCCTTAAAATATTTCCGTTCTCATTAAAGGGTGATGCTAAGATATGGTTTAATTCTCTAGATCCTGGTTGTGTGCGTAGTCCCAGTGATATGATTTATTACTTCCGCTAAATATTTCCCTGCTCATAAGAAACAAGCTGCTTTAAAGGAAATATACAACTTTGTGCAAATTGAAGGAGAGAGTCTCCCACAAGCTTGGGGGAGGCTTCTCAAGTTGCTTAATGCTTTGCGTGACCATCCTCTTAAGAAAAATGAAATACTTGATATCTTTTATAATGGACTAACCGATGCTTCCAGAGATTACCTGGATAGTTGTGCTGGTTCTCTTTTCAAGGAAAGAACACCGGATGAAGCTGAAATTCTATTGAATAATATGTTGACAAATGAAAATAATTGGGCACCTCCTGAGCCAGCTCCAGAGCCAATTACTGAGCCTATTCCTAAACCAACTCCGAAGAAGAGAGGTGTTCTATTCCTCAATCCTGAAGATATGCAAGAGGCAAAGAAATGTATGAAAGAAAAAGGTATTAAAGCTGAAGATGTTAAGAATTTACCTCCTATTGAAGAAATACATGGTCTTAACTTACCGCCTGTTGAAGAAACATATGATCTTGATCCATTACCTATTGAAGAACCTCCTGATCCCGATAACCTGACACTGGTATTAAAGGTAAATTCTCTCTATAGATTTGATGAAGGTGATATTCCTCACTATAAGTCTGCTAGACAATGCTTGGATGAGTTTGATAATTTTGTTGTCAAACAAGAAAGTTTTAATGCATATTTAGGTAGACAATTTAAATACGATTCCGATATGATTAAACACTTGGGTGATTATATGGCTAATATTAGATGTGAACTTAAACTCATTAGCAAACATGCTTCTATGGTTACCACTCAAGTGGAACAAGTACTTAAGGCTCAAAATGATTTGCTCAATGAAATGAATAGTAAGAAAAATGATTATGTTGTTAGAGTGGCTACTAGAACTGGTAGAATGACTTAGGAACCTTTGTATCCTGAAGGCCACCCTAAGAGAATTGAGCAAGATTCTCAGAGAAATAATACTGATGTGCCTAGTTCTTCTAAAAGGAAGAAAAAGAAAATGATAGGACTTTGCAAACTTCTAGTGAACCTATTGCTGAACCATCTGAGAATCCAAATGATATATCTATGTCTGATGCTGAAACACAATCTGGTAATGAACATGAACTTAGCGAAAATAATAATGATGATGTTCATGATGATGCTCAACATAGTAATGATAATGATGTAGAAGTTGAACCTGCTGTTGAGCTTGATAACCCACAATCAAAGAATCAACTTTATGATAAGAGATACTTTGTTCCTAGGAAACATGGTAAAGAAAGAGAACCATGGGTTCAGAAACCCATGCCTTTTCCTCCCAAACCATCCAGGAAAAAGGATGATGAGGATTTTGAGCGCTTAGCTGAAATGATTAGACCTATCTTTTTGCGTATGCGATTAACTGATGTGCTCAAAACAAATCCTTATGCTAAGTATATGAAGGATATCATTACCAATAAGAGAAAGATACCGGAAGCTGAAATTTCCACCATGCTTGCTAATTATACTTTTAAGGGTGGAATACCAAAGAAACTTGGAGATCCAGGAGTACCCACTATACCATGCTCCATTAAAAGAAATTATGTTAAAACTGCTCTATGTGATCTTGGAGCCGGTGTTAGTGTTATGCCTCTCTCTTTATATCGTAGACTTGATTTGAATAAGTTGACACCTACTGAAATATCTTTGCAAATGGCTGATAAATCAACTGCTATACAGCCGGTATTTGTGAGGATGTCCCTGTTGTGGTTGCAAACGTTACTATTTTAACGGACTTTGTTATTCTTGATATTCCGAGGGCGATAGTATGTCTATTATTCTTGGAAGACCCTTCTTGAATACTGCAGGTGCTGTTATTGATTGCACCAAAGGCAATGTCACTTTTCATGTTAATGGTAATGAGCATACGGTACACTTTCCGAGGAAACAACCTCAAGTTTATAGCATCAACTCTATTGGAAAAATTCCATCGATATATTTGGAGGTTTTGAATTTACTCTTCCTCTTGTCAAGAAGAAATATGATATTCTTATTATAGGGGATGTGCATATCCCCGTTGAGGTAACATAGTGTTATTCGAAATTTCTCCGGTTCCATGTTATTCGTAATGAGTTTGTTAACAAGACTTGATCAACCTTGTTAATGGATTCCTTTTGATGAGCATGAGACGGATGAAACTAGAAGGCACAACCTTCTGTACGCTCTTTATACTTTCTGTTATTTAGTGGAAATAAAGTAAAAATAGTATTTTTCTGTCTGTTTCCTGATTTATCTGTGCAATATAAAAATACCCGGAAAAATAAAAGTCCCCAGAATTCCTTTCCAATTTAATTTGATTTTTTCGGAAATATTTGAGGATTTATGGTGCAAAAATTACCACGTGGGGAGCTGCCACCTGGCCACGAGGGTGGAGGTCGCGCCCTACCCCCTGGGCGCGCCCCCCTGCCTCATGGGCCCACGGTGGCCCTCCTCCACTTATTCCTACACCCATCCTCTTCTTCTTCCTCCCACAAACACGAATATCTGGCTCAAACACGAGTTCTAGCCCCCGTTGCTGTGATTTTCGATCTCCTTGCTCAAAGCACCTCTCACCAAACTGCTTGGGGGGATTGTTCCTTGGTATGTGACTCCTCCATTGGTCCAATTAGTTTTTGTTCTAGTGCTTTATTCATTACAAATTTGTGCTGCATAGGTGACCATGTTCTTGAGCTTGCATGTCAAATTTATATGGTTCCAAGTAGTTCTAATGCTTGATATAGGCTCTAGGCACTTGTAGGAGTAGTTGCTATCAATTTTATTGAAGTTGGTTCACTTTTGTTTGAAGTTACTAAAAATTTCAGAAATTTTTCAGAGAAAACAATATGTTTAGGAAGATGTTCCAAGGTGGTTCTTCAAGGAAGCAAGGCCCCAGGCTTGCTATGCGTGATGGTGATGAGGAACCACCAAGGGACGCTCCCGTGAGGCCCTATGAATGGCCTTCGGAAAATTTTATGGATCAAGCGGGAATCAAAGAAGAATTTAACGCATATTTGCGTAACGCCGGTCTTGTGGACTTCGAGGCAGACAAATGCCCACAGTATTATGATCTCACTAGTTCATTTGTGAGGAGGTTTGAATTTTCATCTTCACGTAATTCTCCTTCAGTCATGTTTGATCTTTATGACAAATCTTATACCATGGACTTAGAGGACTTTACTTTTGCTTGCAAACTCCCACAATGGGGTAGTCTGTTGATCCCGTAAATCTGAATTTAGAGACTTTCTTGCTAGTATAACTGTGGGGGAATCTAGAGATATAACGCAAGCCACTATAGGGAGCATTCACTTTCCTGCTATACATTATTTTGCTCTTTTCATAGGTAGGTGCATAAATGCTAAGGATGAAGCATGTCACATGTGTGTTCCTGACCTTAGCATTCTCAGGAGTGCTGTGTTAGGAGACCAATCTTATCATATGGGAGCCATTGTAGCTCGTAGGTTGCATCATAATAGGTATAACGAAGACTTCTTTGGAGGAATTTATGCAACCCGCTTAGCTAATTTTATTGAGATAGACATTCGTGAGGGTGATATGGAGTTGCCCCCTACTTATTTAGATTATGATTCTATGGTTTCCCACCAGTTTGTTGAGAGGACTGAATCACCTCTCCAGTATCGACTAATCTTTAACAAACGACATGTTGTCCGTATTACTCTTCCCACTACAAAAAAATACACTTCCGTGATGATACGTGTTTGTCACAGTAAGTCGCGTTTTTTTGTCATGCATGTACATCCATGACGATTTTATGACAGAATCAAGATAGTCATACCTGTGCTGTCGTAGAAGTGTTCCAGGACATTACCAAAATTATCATCACGAAAGTGTCCACTTACATGATGATAAATCGCGCGTCACAGAAGTGCTTTCGTCAAGGGTGACCAACACGTGGATCCACCGTAACGGAACGCTGTTAAGCTATCGGGTCAGGTTTTGGATCCGATAACCCGTTAACAGCCCCGACCAATGGGGATTTTCCACGTGTAAAATCATCATTGGCTGGAGGAAACATGTGTCGGCTCATCGTTGGGACATATGTCATCCACTCATTGGACGGAAGGCACCTATGATACGTCGACACGTGGCACGGCCCAACAGAGGCCCATTCCTGTGAAAAGGCGGCCCAAGAAAAATTAAAGCGTGCCAGCCCATATAAGGCCTACTTGTGTTAGGTCCATTTAAGCCCACGGCCCATACGAGATGTGCCAATTCGCCCGGCCAACGGACCGTTAAAGATTTGACACCATTGCAACCCATCGTCGATTCGAGCCGTTAACGACCGCTATATATTTGGGCTCAATATCGGCCCGATGAGATTTCGGCTTGTTAACGGCCCATTTAATGGATAGGACAATTTTCAGAATGTACATCTTTCGGCCTTTTAGCGACCCATTTAAATGTTGGGCTAGTTTACGGCCCGGTGTGTCTTTCAGCCTGTTGACGGCCCATAAATCTGATGGGCCATTTGTTGTCGGACCTGAGTTTCGGCCTTTTAGCGGCCCATTTAAGTGTTGGGCCAATTTTTTGGCCCGGTGTCACTTTCAGCCTGTTGACGGCCCATAAATCAGTTGGGCCATTTGTAGTCGGACCTGAGTTTTGGCCTTTTAGCGACCCATTTAAGTGTTGGGCCAATTCCCGGCCCTGTGTGCCTTTCGGCTTGTTAACGGACCATAAATGAGTTGGACCATTTGTAGTCGGACCTTAGTTTTGGCCTTTTAACGGCCCATGCCCATCATGGTCCAATACCAGCCCGGTTTCTCTTTCGGCCTGCTAAAGGCACACAACACGCTTGGGCCATTTACACACGACCTGACTTTTCGGCCTCTTAGCGGCCCATGGTCTTCATGGTCCAAGATAAGCTCATTGTCTCTTCGCCTGCTAAAGGCTCATAAAGATAGTTGGGCCATATGTAGCCCAAACTTAGTAACGACCTGTTAACGGCCCGTGAAATAAACTGGGGCCACCTGTTGCCCGCTTCTATGTCGGCCTGTTAACGACCCGAGAGGTAAGAGGGCCGACCATTAACTTTCGGCCTAGTAACGGCCAATTAACTTAATGGGCCCACTAAAGTTCGTACATGTCTTTAGGCCAAATTAGATAATTTGAGCCCATTACGATGGGCGATTATGCACATGACCAAAACCGATCACGCAAAGGTACGACATACAGGGAATAACGTTGCACATCCAGCATATACTACAGGAAATTACATCCACTAGGCAATCAAAGATTGATGCGGTGCAAATAAATGAGCGTAACCTAACCATCTACAACGTCACAATCTGCAACCTCAAAGACAGATGACACCCATAAGCATGTGGGCAAGTTCTTTCGCTTTGCTACACTGCTCTCGAAAACCTTGATCAGTTATTGTGTCGCACGACTCTGCACCTCTAATTCATCCACCATTTCCATCATTGCTTCAGCCATTAATTGGTTCACAAACATACATTTATTCCGTTGCATTCGAGACAGAGGATACTGAACAGATTTAGATGGCGATTTTGGTAGGCCGGTATTATTGATAGTGGAGAGTGTCTCGACCACTGCATCATAACATAAATTAGGACGGGAACCAAACAGATTAATCATGAGTTATTGCCATATTACCTGGCCTAGATTTATCGGAAAGAAACAATGGGGTTGCCTTCTTTGTTTTCAGTAGTTTGTCTTCTTATCTTCAGCAGCTCGCACAAAATTAACACACTAGCATTGCTATCATTGGCCAAGTCGATAATAGGAAAGCAACATTGACACAATGAACGTTTGGGCAACTAGCCTACACCAAATTAACACAATATGGCACAGCTATCATCAGCCGTAAGGTAGTACGAAAGCAACATTGACACAATGAATGAATGGGCAACCAGAGAAGCACTACAATTCAAGAATGTGCGTGATATGAGATAGTACATTCATGCAGCTCAAGATGCAAAACTACTGTGCAGTTTTTCTTACAAAAATCAACATTGGCACCTTCAACATTTTGCTACAACTAATTTTAGATCAGATAAAGGTTAGATTCACGCCGATTAACAAAATACATGCTGATGTAAAAATATAGTGATATACAACAGGTACTTACATCAACATTGGAGCACAGAGAATTCCCGCAAGATATTTTCCTCGAATACGATCCCAATGGAGGAAGTCTTCTATCGTTTAACCTTATTTTCTAAAAGAGAGATGGGTAAGAAACATGTAGAAAATATGATCATAATGCTATAAAATTTCATGATGCGAGGATACGCACACGCTTCTTAGAATGGAGTTGACATTCTTTTGCCGGATCGAGCGGACTAGTTCTTTGGCCACTGGAATCTGCTTATTATCAGCGGGACTTGGGTTTCTCTGCTGGAGCAGTATCTATGAAAAATGGAGTTGGTTTATTATCTCCTGGCGTTTGGATCTTTTGCAAAGACCTGGTTTGTAACCCTTCAGATTCTAACATAGCCATCTTCCCCCTGCATGCCTTATATAGAAGAATGGTGATTCAGTTATAAAACATGCTACAACAGAGATGGAATAGGTATCAAGAATAGAAAGGCATGACATATTGACATGTATTCCCTCCATCCGGAAATAAATGGACGGGTCTAGGCGTATTTCAGTTCTAGATACATCCAGCTTTATCCATTTCTGCGACATTTAATCCGGACGGAGGGAGTATGATGTAAGATCTAGGGATACGACAGGAAAACACAAGAAAAAACACTGAAAAACCCACTGCAGAACCAAAGTATTCAAACCCACTGATATGAGATAGTACACTCATGCAGCTCAGGGTGCAAAACTGGCAGTTTTCCTTACAAAAATCAACATTATGGCCTTTAATCATACATTTTGCTACAACTAAATTTAGATCAGATAAAGGTTGGATTCACGCCGATTAACAAAATACATGCTGATGTAAAAATATAGTGATATACAACAGGTACTTACATCTACATTGGAGCACAGAGAATTCCTGCAAGAATCTTTCCTCATAAACGATACCATTGCAGAAATTCTTCTATCTGTTAAGCTTATTTTCTAAAAGAGAGATGGGTAAGAAACATGTAGAAAATATGATCAGCATGCTATAAAATTTCATGATGCAAGGATACGCACACGCTTAGAATTGAGTTGACATATTTTTGCTGGACTGGAGCGGACTAGTTCTTTGGCCACCGGAATCGCTTATTATCGTGAGGGAGTTGGGTTTCTCTCGGCCGGAGCAAGATCTATAAAAACCGGAGTTGGTTTATTATCTCCTGGCGTTTGGATCTTTTGCAAAGGCCTTGTTTGTAACCCTTCAGATTCTAACATAGTCGTCTTCCCTTGCATGCCTTGTATAGAAGAATGGTGCTTTAATTATAAAACATGCGACAGAGAGATGGAATAGGTAATCAAGAATAGAAAGGCATGACATATTGACATGTATTCCCTCCATCCGGAAAAAATGGATGGGTCTAGGCGTATTTCAGTTCTAGATACATCCTTTTTTATCCATTTCGGCAACATGTAATCCGGACGGAGGGAGTATGGTGTAAGAGCTAGGGATACGACAGGACAACACAACAAAAAAAACTAGTTGAATGTAAAACTATATGCTAGCGGAATACATACAGAAATAACTAAGGCAACATACACGTGTATGATTGGGAAAATAAGATGGCATTGCAACAGAGCACTAGAACAACACTTCAATGTAAAAAAACATGGTATGGCAGACAGATGAAGTACATACTGATGAATAACAATGCATAAGATATTCAGAAGCATGATGTCCAAATTAAGCAGATGGCATTGCGATAGAGTAGAATGACAATACTTGAATTTGAAAACATGTTATCATGAATGGAATAGGTACTGAAAAACAGGAAGGCATGCCATATTTACATGCATGATCAGCATGCTAAGCACATGGCATTGCAACAGAGTAGATACACTCCGGGACATTATATGCATGTTGTACCCATATCACATGCCAAGTTAGAGCAAGGACCTTGTGGGGTGAAGAGGATTCATCATCTTTCTGCAAGTCTTCTGAAGAATTGCCTTTACATGTTCCATCATATTGGGTATCATTGATATCAATTTTATTGGCCTTTACATTGCTCCGTGAGGTTCTTGTGGATATATCAGCGTGTGCAATTATATCTGACATGCATGGAAGACAACTAGTAGTTAGATTTATGTAAATGAGTGCCTGTAGGAGACGACATAAATAGTAGGACTGAGGTTAACTAGCAGCAACATGTCTCATAAACTAAAGGGAGAACACAAATGAAAGCTACAGAATATGTATCGTTTGTACTTAGATTAACTAGATGGCACACAAAAGTATTAAAGAACAACATAGGTAATACTAGAAGTGGTATAATACTATAATCACCAGCCTGTGGGATAGCATTGGTTGATGGATGATAACTATGGAACAACGTTACCTAAAGAACAAGTATCTTAACTGAACTATGGAACAACGTGAACTCCTGAACAAGACCCGTAAGAGATCAGCATGAATATACAGTGAAATGTGATGATCTATTTTCCGTGCTTAGATGAATAACAAAGCCATAAATGTTGCACACAAGTAAGATGAGGGTACAACCTATCTGGCTGCCATCCATAGGAGTGAGCATCATGTCGACTTGTCAATGGCCCTGCAGTTGTTGTGGCTGTCCATGTCGGGCACGCGCATTCCATGCAGGGAACTGTTGAGTGGGGACTGTAGCTCCCTTCTGGTGTATGCTTCCCTTGTTGGAGCAGCTGCGGTGAGTCGGAAGACGGTGTGTCTGAAGATGCAGATAATGCATAATGTTAAGAACGACATATCTCTTTGATCCGAAGAAATACACTAAGGGATCAACAATAAGGTACAAGAGTGGTCACACGTCTGTTGACTGAAGACTAAATTGGGGTCACACAATTTTATTTTATTTTGGTACTGTACGATCTACGCCGGATGGCTTGATGGCCGTCTTGTGCCTCCCGGCTAACACTGTTCGGAATCTTCCCCGAAGAGCCAGCGACCAACGGCAGAGCAGCCTGCCTCCGCCGTCCGTGGCCCCGGCCAAAACCCCGCTCCCCGCCCACCGTGACCGCCGTGTGGTTGCGCCGCCCGGCCAATCCACAAAGACTCCCGTCATCCAAATCCGGGCGGCGGTACCTTCAACCCACGCAACTCTAAAAGATAGACATCTAAGCTACCGCTTCCGCTGGCGAACTTGCGCCCCGCACCCTTATGTTAGACACGAGCCAACCGGCAGCCTAGGAGCTCCGCCGCCGAGGGTGCCGCTTCCCATTGGGAATCGATTGGCCCGTAATAAAAATTCAGACAACCGATGCCTAAATAAAGTGATTTCAGATGAGGGTGCGACCTATCCGCGGCATGGTGAAGTAGGCAGGTCCAGCTGCCGAGTCGGTGAGGCCGGCGCGGTTGCGGTGGCGACCGGCGGCAGGGAAAGAGCGATGTCGCCACGGTCGACGGCTACGCGGAAGCAGCGCCAGGACTCTGGACGGATCCAAAGTTGGAGCCGCTCCGGCACCGTGAACAATGGCGGGGGTGAATCGGCTCCGGTACGGTTCACGCGTCCGTCGTCGAGGCAGCACCAGCAGCACGCAGTAAGAGTGTCAGGACCCCGATTCCAAGTCACATCGATCTAGCTGGTAACACCTCATATCACTTTGCGGCCTCACGCACGGTATTCCCACGGGTGTCGCCTTACCATGGCCCGGGACCGCTTATGCCTTTTGGCTCACGTATATGATAGTGTCGCTAGCATCCATATGACAGAGAACCCGGGCCGACATGGCTAGTCGTGAACCCAAAGCGGCACTAACCCATGGGGACAGGCATACATGAATCAACTTCGAGCATGTCGGTCAGCAGCGCGTGAATCCGGGCTGTAGCACTGGGCTAACAGGACTCCGGGAACCCAGTGTCAGAAAGGTGCTAGGCAGGACTCCGGATGTCACCAAGTGACATTTCAAGGGATGTACACAGAACGAAGTGAAACACATGCCGACCAGTCAAGTGTCCCGAGCAGTAGTGCTTTGGGCTAGCAGGACTCCGGTGAACCGGGTCAGAAGCGGACTACTATGGCTCAAGGAAGCACTAGACTACATTTCCCCATAAGAGAGGCTGCCAGGATAAACAACTAGATTGTCGGATCCCACACATACCAAGCATTACAAACATACACACAATATGCTCGATATGTGTAAATACAACATGGCATCACAACATAACTCTACAACTCAAGTATTTATTCATTAGGCTCCGAGGAGCGAGATATTACAAACATGGGTCTCATGACCCAATATTCAGAGCATACAAGTCAAAGCACAAGCGGAAGCTTAACATGTCCGAAAGTACGTACATCTACAAATGAAAAAGGCCGAGAAGCCCGACTATCTACCAGATCCCGCCAAGGGCACAAGATCGTAGCTGAGGTATCAAGCTAAACGTCAAGTCCACGCTGAACTATTAGCGAGACTGAAGTCTCTGCAAAACATAAATTAAGCAAACGTGAGTACAAATGTACCCAGCAAGACTTACATCAGAACTAACTACATATGCATCGGTATCAACAAAGGGGGTGGTGGAGTTTAACTGCAGCAAGCCAGCTTTGACTCGGTGGCTATCCTAAACTACGACTGCAAGTAACTCTTTTGAGGTGGCGCACACGAGTCCACATATTCACCAAATCAACACACCACTATGGATCCGCTCCCGTCTCCCTACGAGAAGGCCATCCATAACACTCACGCTTATCTTGCGCATTTTAAAGTATCCACTTTCACTTGTCTATGAACTGTACAGGCAACCCAGAAGTCCTTTACCGTGGACACGGCTATTCGAATAGATCATTTATAACCCTGCAGGGGTGTACTTCTTCACACACACTCTCGACACTTACCACCATGTACACGTCATGTATCTCGGCAACTTTCAAGCGGAAGCCTGGCGAGGGTGTCCGCCACGGCCTACCTAAACACTCAAGTCTCTAGTCCAGGTTTATCGCCTATTCAGGTTCCATCCACAGGGAGTCCGGCCGAGGTTTCCACATACGGCCCCGAACGATGTGAGCAGGTTTCCCGAGACACCAAACGGGCGCCCGCAGACACCGTGCCACGGTGTATCTACCGCATCATAGCCCACCCCTAGGGTCAGCGCCACGCATGGCCTCCAACACATATCCTACAAACACGTAAACTAGTTGCAACTCCCCGGACAGACAACAAGGGTGGTTAAGAAGCCGAGAGAGTCAATTAAGGATCCTAATGTGTGGTAGTAACTGTTCATGGATCAAAAACACAGAACTCAGTTACTGAGGACGGCTTCAATGAGACAACCCACCATGTACTCCTACATGGCCTCTCACCGCTACCTTTACCAAATCGTGTTCACACACTTAGCTCTTAACAGTATGACATGTTCACACACCTCCGATTCATCCCCGATGAATCAGACCTGACACAACTCTAAGCAATAGCAGGCACGAGAAACAAGCATGAATGAGTAGGCACAACAGGGCTCAAACAACTCCTACTCATGCTAGTGGGTTTCATCTATTTACCGTGGAATGACAGGTCATGCAGAGGATAAAGGGGTTCAGCTACCGCAACAAGTAACAGATGAATCGTTGTTGTCCTAATGCAGTAAAAGAGAGCAGGATCGAGTGAGTGGGATTGTATCGGAATGAACAAGGGGGTTTTGCTTGCCTGGCACTTCTGAAGATAATATAGTTCTTCATTGGTGTCATCGATCTCATCGTCGGTATCACGTCTATCGGGAGGGAACAAATACCGGCAACACAAAAGGAAGCACAATCAATGCAATGTACAATAGGATGCATGATCATGACATGGCAAAATGAGTGTGTTGGGCTAATGCAGTTATAACCAGATGGGTTTGAGTTAGTTTGAACCCAAGATTCAAGTTCAAATTCAAACTATGACTTTATAAAGTGCATTATCATGTTTTGACATAAACAGCAGGTTTAAGTTGCTTAAACATGCATGAAACCAGTGCAGATGGATAGATTGGATTTTTCTGATCATTTTTCATATATAATTTATTTCATTCTGAGCTATAGATTAATTTTTATGATTTTTAGAAGTTTTGGCTATTTTGTGGAATTTCCTGCATAAGAATAAATCCAGAAAATACTTATTGCGTCAGCATAGCATCACTGTGACGTCACTAGGTCAACGGAGCCGGTCCAAGTCAAACCTGACCAATGGGGCCCACTGGTTAGTGACTCAGGGCCAGTTAGTGTCGCCGACAGGTAGCCCTGGTCAACTGCCACGTTAGCCAGTCAACCCTGACGCGTGGGTCCGCCAGTTTTGTTAATTAATCTAGCTTAAAACTAAACAACGGCTTAATTGGGCAGCAGGGCCCACTATCATTGTCTAGAGGGTGGGGTTAGCTGCTAATGATGTGCCACATCGGAGTCACCGGAGTTCAGCCGGCGGCGACCAAAACCGTGGCGGCAACTTGTCGGAGTTGCTCGGGTTTCACGTACTGGCCGCGGTTTGAGCCGCGGTTGGTCTCTACGGGTAGCTGGCGTTGCAGCGCGTCGGATGGTGGCAGTAGTCGGGCCTGGGGTGGCCGAAGTCGACGGCCACGAGCTCAAAGGTGGCAGCCGGAGTTCGGTGGGGCACGGGCGGGGCACTGCGGCTTGCGGGCGAGCGAGCGAGGTAGCTGGGCGGCATCTCTGGCATTCCAGGAACACATTGGTGCAACTGGTCGGAGCTGAGGTGCTCAGGAGCGAGGACCTCATCGGCCATGGCGGACGGCTGCTCCGGTTACTCGCGGGGCAGTGGCTACGGGACGAAAACGACGATGTGGTTAAGGGGGAAAGGATCGGCAGCTCACGGTGAGGCCGACGACAGGCTCATCTGGCTCGGGGACAACCGGAAGGCGACGAATCCGTCGATGGAGTCCGGCGCCCGTGCTTGGGGAAGAAGACTCGTGGCGGCAATGTGGGGCTCCCGTGGTGGCGTGGCTCGGGGTGGAAGAAAGAGGGGGTCGAGGCGGAGCCTCTGGGCCGGTCAGAGAAGCGAGGGAGGCGGTGGCTGCAGCTACGGCGAACGGCGTCGGTGGCAACGGCAGCGCTCGACTGTGGGGAGGAGAGCGAGACAGAGGAGGGGGAAAGCACAGGGGAGAGTGAGAGAGGTGCAGGCGGTGCGTGGCGTCTCCCGGAGGCGTCCAGGCGTCGAGGGGGAGCGACAAGAAGGAGGTGGCCGGGCGTGTGGTCACAAGACGGGCACACGCCCGGCGTCCTTCTGTCGCGAGGTAGACAACATGGGGGGAGGCCAGTGGGCTGGGCTGGCCAGCTGGGCCAGCCAGGTGGGCTTTGGTGGGTGCCAGGTAAGAGGCCGAGGTGCTGTTCTCTCTCTCTCTCTGCTATTTCTGTTTCTGTGTTCTATTTTTATTCCTCTGTTTTGAATTAGTAAAAATGCTAACTCATTTTTAAAACTCTCGAGACAAATTGTGGACACTAGTTGGTTTATTCCAACGGCCCACAAATTATTCCAGAATATTTGGAGCATTCTAAAATATATATAGAAT
Organism: Aegilops bicornis; assembly: GCA_021605145.1. NCBI lineage: Eukaryota > Viridiplantae > Streptophyta > Magnoliopsida > Poales > Poaceae > Aegilops > Aegilops bicornis. The sequence goes on from CM038675.1 coordinate 836,001,508, forward strand.
TCAAATGCCCCAATTCAAATACATTATGATTTAATTCAAAAATCCAGAAATGACCTATAAATATATTCATCATTTTTGGCAGAGGTTTTCACCTTTATCAGAAATCATGAACATTTCCAAAGGGCATTCTGGGTCATTGAAAAATATTTTATTTGAACCTATTTGAATTTCATTTGGTGCTAGGGTTTACTAATCCCCATTTCAAATTGCATAAGGTTTAAACATGATGACATGATGATCATGCAAGGACAAGCAAGGGCTAAGCTAGGGCTGTGATAAAGAGGCACACGGCCCAGTGCACGACGGCAATTGGACAGCGTCTCCGGCATTAGGGAGGAGGGCGGCTGTGAAATTGGTGCGGTGGGGGCGCCATGGAGTTGGGGCTGAGGTTTCGCGGCTCGGGAGAAGGGATCTTCCGGGAGAAGGTGATTTGGCGCCACGAGGTATGAATGGGGCCATGGGGGGGGTTGAATTGGGAGGAGAGTGGAACCATGTCTTACGGACGCATTTGTTTGAAATGTGAGGGGAGTTATGATTCTACCCTTGCCTATAGGCTTCTCGGCTTGGGTCTGTGGTAACGAGGGTCGGGATAGTAGAGTAACTTTGCTTCTCCCCAAATAGTGGGCGGGAGCGATTTCGGGCGAGGAGGGCGTGTTTTGAACTATAGTGGGCGCGAGCGATTTTGGGCGAGGAGAGCTTTTTTTGAAATAGTGGGCGCGAGCTATTTCGGGCGAGGAGAGCGTGTTTTTCCGACCATGGTTTATGAATTATTCGGCACATGTCATTTCGGCCGAGGAGAAGGCGCGCTTGGATGAAGTTACGAACCTACCCTCGATGTACAACGGGCCAATTGATGCGTGTTCCACATAGGATGGTAATTTCGCGTCTCCCATTTATTTTCTCATGCGAATTCCACCGAGCAGAGAGGATGTTTAACGGTTCGTTCAAATTTTGGGAGAACGAGCATCCACGTCTACCTTACCAAGTCCATTCGAATCAAATTTTGAAATATTAGCTTGCCACTTCTTTTTTAGATGGAGAGATGATGCTCGGGAGTAATGTGCTTTTACATGCTCGTTGCTAGCGAGTTACTATATGACAAATAGTTGACCCACTCAAAAACGTGAATCAAACCCAAAATGAAATATCTCGATTCAATGAACTAGCTCCTTCAGTAGGTCAAAATAGTGAACTAAATCCAAAATTGAACACCTCAATCGAGTAGCATGTTGTACAATGTTATATTAGTCCATGAACATGTTGAAAGTCAAATTAATGAACTTGTTTGATGTACGCATATATCCGTTCATGTGTGGATTGTAGACAACATGTTCTCCAATTTAAATATTTGAATGCACGTTTATATCGAAACATGGTTTATATCAGTCTTTGATGCATAAAACGCGACCTCCCCCTCTCCCGGACTCCTGTTCTCTCTCTCTCTCTCTCTCTCTCTCACTCTCTCTCTCGCCGACAATCTTCAATTCTGTCGCACACATCCGACACAAAACCTTGTTGGTCCCTCTCCCTTTCTCTCTCTCTCTCTCTCTCTCTGTGTGTGTGTATGTGTGTGGGGGGGGGGGGGGCTTTCTAGTCCGAATTAATATATACACCATCTATAGGTCTCTCTCAAGACACTATGTATGATACTCTAGCTAGTCCAGGCTACATATCTTGGGTGCACTCATCGTACGCACACAAATTCCTTGGCTCTTTGCCCGTAACTCTCTCACGCACCACTATGTTGTCTCGGAGCTCTTCCCCCGCTCTCTCAAACTCTCCATCCACCTGGGTCACACATACACATGCATATCTTACTCGCACTCAATAGGCCCATCTAAAACTCTATCTCCCCCCCTCGTTCTCTCTCCATCTCACACGCACACACACACACACAATCTCATGCCCAGCTAGCCAAGTATGATGGTCTCTCACTCAATTGTAGGCACACGATCCCCCTATATGTATATGACTAGCTAATCTTAGTCTCCATCACAAACATGTGCATGGTCTATCTCGATTTCTCTCGAGGCATCTTTCTATCGCGCACGCACTCCCTCGATCTCCCACCCATATAGTCCCCTCACGATCTCGAGGGGATCTCTCTATCACAAACACACCCTCTCTCCCTCCCCATGCGTCCATGCCATCCATGTGTCCCTCTCGACCTTTTTTTCTTGTTGACCAGACCTCTATTGGACATGTGCTACAGGGGTGTCTCTCTTCGTTGCAAACAATAACACACTAGCTATCTTCGTGTATCTCCTCGCCTCGCTTTTCCATCTCGGAGATGCATGCGTGATATGTTCGCATAAGAAACGAAAAAACACACACTCTCTCTAATTTATCGTTTGTTGTCACTTTCTCTTTCATGCATATACTCTTTTAGCACACTTACTCATTCTCCTTCACACGCACTTGATCTGTCTCGACCGAGGCACTCTCCTCCGTCCATAGCTCATAGATTTATTGAAAAGTCAAACATCACAAAGTTTGACCATGTAATGGAGAAAAAGAATTACATCTAGTACGGCAAACATATACCATTAGATTCACCATGAGATGTAGTTTTGTATGATGTATCTTTGGTATTGTAGATATAAATAACATTTGCGTAAACCTGATCAAAGTTTCCAAAGTTTGAATTCTAAAAAATTTACATGCACTGCATTATTGAGCGGATGGAATATCTCTTTCCCCCTCTCAGCTATCTGACGCACCACTCAGCCTTATTGGGGCTCCTCAATCTCTCTCAAACTTTATTGGTCAGTTTGGTTCGTGACCTGACCCTCATGCCTTGATGGCCGGTACTGCCTGGTGTGGACGTGAGATGTAAAATATTTTTTCCTGGCCAGGCTTGTGTGGTGCTGAAGTGTTTGGTTCATGCCTGGGCCAGGCAAAGCATCAACGTCCTATCAATGAATCCATGCATCAATTATTTAATGCTAATATCCATCCATGTTGTTGTTAGCCTCGTGGCCGCACGACTAGGCACGGCCAGGCATTCGAAATCGGCCGCTTGGGCCAGGCTACTTGCAGTGTCTGGAGTTCAGCCAGGCTAATTAAAGTGCAAGGGAACCCAACCCAGGCGGGCTTTCTTTTTCACAGGGTAGCAACCAAACAAGCGTGCATGAAATCCAGCCACAACCCAGGCCACGCAAAAGATGCTCACGACGCAAGCCAAACGGGCCTTATATCTCCCTGGTTCACACATACACATGTCTCGGCCAAGGCTATACATATAGACCCATCCAACACTCTCCGCCTTGTTCTCTCTCCATGTGACACGCACCCCCTAAGTACCATAATCCTCACTCCATCATAGGCTCTGTTTGGATCCATGGGTTAGAGTTAGTTTGGGTTACTTTGGAGTCAAATAACCCAAAAAGATCCAAACAGGAGGGTTAGTTTAGGTTAGATGCATCTAACCCATCCAAAAAAACTAACCCATCCAAGAGGTGCTTATTTGGGTTAGTTCTTCTCGGGACCACTAATAAACACTTTTTTTCTCTCGCTCTCCCCGCAGCAGATCCGTCCCCACTTCCTCGAAGCTTCTCGTCCTATCCCTCCCTCCCTCTCGCACCGCCCGCGAAGGTGCCTCGCCGTATCCGCGCTCCATCTAACGCTGCCATCCAAACACCTCTTTACTTAGAGTTAGTTCAGGGTTAGTTCAGGGTTAGAATCTAACTCTAACCTCTAACTGAGTTAGATAGGCGCAAGCACCCCCCTCCTAAGTATGATTATCTCTTACTAGCCATCGTGAACACACGTATTGCCTCCTTCCATCCATACGCCGATCTCGATATCTCTCGGGGCATCTTCTATCGCGCACACACCTTGTCACTCGATCTCCCACCCATGTAGTCCCATCCACGATCTCCGTGGGATCTCTATGACAAACATACACTCTCTCCTCCCCATGTCTGCATTTTCTCCAGACGTCTCTCGACCTCTCCCTTGTTTGTCAGACCCCTCTTGGCCACGTGCTAGGGGTCTTCCTCTCTCGGTTCCAAACAACCACACACTATCTCCTCACCTTGCCTCCGTTGTCGAAGATGCATGTGTAATATGTTTGCATAAGACATGCACGCCTTTTCTCCACTTTCATCGTGTGTTGTCCATGTCTCTTTCACACACGCACACACAATTTTTCACTCTCTCTCTCTCTCTCTCTCGTTAGGGACTCTGTCACGTCCATAATCATATGGATGTTTTGAAAAGTCAAACCTCAGAAAAGGTTGACCAGGTATATGTGGAGAAAAACATTTACATCTGGAATGATCATTAGATTCATCACAACATGTACTTACTTCATACTATCATTTATCTTTGGTATTGCAGATATAAGTAATTTCTTTATAAACTTGGTCAAAGTTTCAAAAGTTTGACTTCAAAAAATGTTGTAACTACATTATCGAACGGAGGGAGTAGCTCTTTCTCTCTCTCTCGCTATCTCTCACGGGCCTTCCTCTCACTCGAACTCTCTATCTCGACGGATTATACGCTCACCGTGTCAGCCAGATAGCTCCGTGATATTGTTTAGTTGACCGTCAACCAATCCACATGCTACGTTGTCAGCTCGTGTTACGTATCTTGGTGTGCTGGCCCATGTGGCAAGGTGAAAATAAGTAAACTAGAGGGCAAACTTCTTGCACGCGAAGGACGACTCACGCACAATTCACCACCAGGCGGCGGCATGCATGAAGGACGACTCAAGCACACAACACACACGGCATTGCGTGTACACGGCGTCGCCGCCGGTTGAGATGGACGGCGAGGCAGCCAACAAGCGGAGGCCGCCGAGCCAAAACCGCATCCGGCGAGCTCGACTTCATCAAGAGCCTCCCCGACGACATGCTGCTCGTCATCATCGGCCTTCTCCCCACCAAATCTGCCGTGCAGACCGCCTCGCTCTCCCGACGGTGGCGCCCCTCGGCGCTGCGTCCCCCTCAACCTCACCGTCGATACCGCCTGCGCGACGAGGATTGCAAACGCATGGCCGCAGTCTCCAAGATCCTTTCATCGCACCCTGGGCCAGCCAGACACCTTGACATCCGCATGTTCAGTACCAACTGCAAGGTCCAACCCAAGTTTGACGAGTGGTTCTTATCCCCCGCCCTAGATCAGCTCGAGGAGCTCAGCTTTGAAGCTGGATGATGTCGCTCTCTGCCGCCGTCAGCGCTCCGCCTCACGCCAACGCTGCACCGCGCCAGCTTCAGCTCCTGCTATCTTCCCCAGATTAATGCCGCGCCCGCCCTTCTTCTCCCTCAACTCAAACAGCTCGACCTCTTCGACGTTATCATCTCGAAGAAGGCTATGGAGCACCTGCTCCGTAGCTGTACTGCGCTCGAGTACCTTCATCTTGAGCAGATCCACGGGTTCATTAGCCTCCACATCGCCGATTTAATCTCCGATGGATTTATGTGTCTTGCTGGCCCCGCAACAAGACACCAATTGGGAAGAGATCACTCCAGCTGTTCCACGTTATGGTCATTGAGAATGCGCCTTTCCTTGAGAGATTGCTTGTATCGGATCTAGAAGGTCCAACAAAATCAGGGTCATTGACGCGCCGAAATTGACAGCGTTGGTGTACTGCTCGCCAAATTCTCCGAACTCTTTATTGGATCCGTAATCGCTCGTGTACATCACTCATCTTCTTCTCCGTCTTCTTGAAATTAACATTTTTAAATTTCTTCTTGATGTATTTACGACCGCCTTCCAGAAATGATTCCCACAAGCTTGACCGATCCATGCGCATGCTGAAGATCTTAGCACTAAAATCTATCGGCCCCAATCTGGATCAAGTTGCTGGATTCCTTACATGCTTTCCATGCACGGAGAAGCTACTCATCGAGGTGAAACTTCTTTCCTATTAGTAAACGGTAATCAGAACGTAGCTCAATTTTTTCGTAATTTTCCCAAATTACGATGACAAGTGTAGTGTTCAAAACTACATCTACGCACTGCACCGAAAGAAATGTTTTAGTATTTTTTCTCACGTGATCACCTGCATCATTTTTATGCTGTACTACTATAGTAGCCTAGGCTAGTCATAGTGGAAAGTAACTTAGACTACTCCAGTAACTCTATGGTTACCCTAAGGGCAAGTACTACCTCCGTCCTGGTTTACTCTTCCAATTTTGTAGTATCAAAATTTGACCATAGATTTAACTGACAAAATGTTAATGCATGCCACTAAGAACTACTCCCTCCGTTCCTTGATATAAGGTGTATAGATTTTTGAGAAAAAGTCTGAAATGTAAGGTTTATTGCGTTGCACCACTCGTTTGGATAATTTTTTAAGGGATTTGATTACATTTCCTTATATAGGGCAAGCTCCTCTATTTTCTCATGTCAATTAGTCGGGTGTAATCTCTCCCAAAACTTGTGAAATTTTCCTTGCACATGCGTTCTTTAATTTCCGTGCCAAAAACTATACACCCTATATTGAGGAACGGAGGGAGTATATCGTTGGATTCGTCTTTGAACATAATTTCAAATGGTGTAATTTTTAGTGACATGCATTGCATTTTCTTAGGTAAATCTATGGTCAAAATTTTATACTAAATACGAGAGTTTTTCCTCGTCCCAAAATTCTTGTCTTACATTTGATTAGATACGGATGTATCTAACACTAAAATGTAACTAGATACGTCCGTATTTAGACAAATTTAAGACAAGAATTTTGGGACGGAGGGAGTACAAAAGTAGGCTATGTAGGCCAAAACACGTGCCAAATTCATTTGTGATGCATTTGGCATCGATACCCCTCCATTGCTCACCTGGTGCCCCAATCTGGATCACCTACTTTACTCCGGTGCCAAATTAACTCACGCAATGAAAAAACACTGCGTGGGAGAGAGAGAGGACCGAGGCAATAAAAAAACACTTGTTTGGGAGAGTGAGAGGCTGGTGTAGTTGGTTTGATTGATTTGTTTATACATGTGGGTCTGTGTGCACATCGGTGCCAAATCTCTCACATCACGAGAGCGGTGCCAAAATCTTTTGATTTGACATCGATGCGTATTATGTGGCATACTTTTGCGAAATATGGCATCGGCCACATAGTGGAAGGCAACAAATGCCCAAGCTCTTCACGTGCTCCTAGTTAAATGGGAGGAAATGTAAAGATAGAGAGAGAGAGGGAGAGAGAGAGAGTGAAAAAATATCACTAGCCAGCCAGCCCTATCGTATGAGCGAATGATATTGGTACCTCTTGATGACATGGCAATCTTATGCAGCCAGTTGCTCTAATATGTTCCCTTGTTTTGCAGATAAAAAAAGACCCGAAAGTGAAAAATGTGCTCCACTATAACAATCTCATCGAATGCCTTGATCTCCATCTTATAGAAATTGATTTGATCGACTACCGAGGCAGCACATCTGAGATTAAATTGGCCAGGTTCTTTGTTCTAGAGGCAAGTGTGCTCAAGGTAATGAGGTTTGGCGTTCTCGCCCAACAATGAATGGCGTGCTGATCACCGCAAGCGTCTAAGCCTAAATGACAAAGTCTCCGCATGAAGCTGAATTTGTTTTGAAACATCAAGTGGCCAGAGACTCAAAACTTATTTGCCCATTAGTGACTTGTCGTATGGTGGATTTTAGTTTGTACGATAACGCTGCATCCACCTAAAGTAACGAAAGTTCTTACGTAAACTTCCTAGTAATTCCCTCTTCCTAGGTGCAGCATTACTCCTAACATTTGTAATATCAGTTTGAAACTTGTAATATTGCCGTGTCCTATTCCTACGCTTTTCAAAATCCTACTGAATCAAACAGGTCCCGAGTTGGTGATGATGTTGTGCCTCCCATCTTTCACCAATAGCCGCCGATCTAGATCCGACGATACAAACCAAGCTTCTCCATTTTTGCAAAAGATGCCGCACTTGTTCCCTATTTACATACAACTCCTTGTCTCTCACAATCAGCCTTATCTCCTCCCCACCACATCTAGAAGGCCGTGGAAAAATCTGGCGCGATGGTCGCTGCCAGAGCCGTCCACCCCCAATCTTGGTGTTCCGTACAATGCACGGGCATCAACGCACGGGAAATTATGTTGAACAGGGCTAGTTGTAAGCAGGCTAGCTCTACAGCCATGATGACAGTGACTGCAGACGGTGAGACTGACTATGGTATGCCGAACACGGTGCCTATACTGTGTGTCATCTCCTAGCAGGTCTTGTCACTTCACCGTGAGGAGCAGACGTAATAATTTGACCACGGTAGTGATAAGGTTAGTAATTCTAGGAGTACTACATTGGTAGTACTACTACTAGTACTAGTAGCACCACCTTCCGGATTTAGGAGTACTACCACGTCCATCTGGATTTTAGTATTTGACTAGCAAAATATAGTAATGCATGTCACAAAAAATGTACTACTCCCTCTGTAAATAAATACTTGGTGTTTTATTCCTTTCGGCGAGAGAACTTAATGTTTTTTTGCTAACTAGAGTACTAATAGGATTACATGCCATGAACTAAACACTGCATGTCATGTTTGGTAGTCTCAAGTCATTGAAAGCATGCACGGCCCACATCTCTCATTGGTTTATATGTCACGAAATAAGAAACAAGGAGGGAGTTAATGCACCGTGCCTAAGTGTTTTGGGATTATTTGGTTTTCATAATGTGACTTACACAACATTTTTGTTTACATGCATTAACATTTTATTAGTTAAATCAAAGGTCAAAACTTGGCGCAAAATGCAAAGGGGACCAATAAACCAGCAAACATCAAACTTCTCTCGTTTGGCCCCAACTAGAGGTTCGGTGAGATGACTATACTGCACCGGCACGGAGGGGGGCGCAGCTTCATTGAATTACAGCAATTGCCTTTGGGTGAATGACACGTGGGCCCAGGGGGTGGCTGGCCCACCTATCATACAGCCAAAGGCAGGAGAGGGCCGAGGAGTAGTACAAAATCCTACGCACTCCACGCATGCTAACCAAGGGCAAGAGTGATCACTCGAATCGCAAGATTGGTTGACTACTACCTCCGTCCTGGTTTATTAGTCTCATTTGTATTTTGTGCAATTTTGACCAAATATTTAACTAACAAAATGTTGATGCATGTCAACAAAAATTATATTTTTGGATTCATATTTGAACATAGTTTTCAGTGATATAATTTTTAGTAACATGCGTAAACATTTTGTTAGTTAAATCTGTGGTCAAAATTTGACACGGATTACAATGGGAACCAATAAACCAGGACGGAGGTAGTAGAAGCTAAGCTAGACCCATGGAGGCGAAGAGCGCGAGCATCAGCCGGCTGTGCCAGATGGTCCCCAATGCCGGCCTGCGGCCCGGCAACGAGGAACGTCTCCAGGCAGTATTGCTTGAGGCCGCTGTATAGGGGCCGCTTGGACGACAGCTTCGTCTCCTTGTTCGACGAGGTCCTCATCGGTTTCCTCGACAAGTTCACCATCGTCAAGAAGATCGTGGACGACTTTGACGTAAGCCTCCAGCCGACGCGCCCAGGCTCTGCGATGTCCGCCACCCTCAACGGCCACTATGGTGACAACCTCTTCGATGTAATCGGTGGCCTCGCGACTGCCCGCCGTCGCGCTGGAGAATGTCCACCTCGAGGTCGCGCTCGCCGCGCAGCGCCTGGCGCAGCAAGACACCATCGACATAATCACCCACGTCTACGTGCATGCAAGAGGAGGATGATAGGACGCTAGCCTTGTTAGACCGCAGGGCAACCTTGGACGGCACTGTTCAGAAGCATGTTGAGCTCGCCGCCAGCGCCGCTGCTCCTCACACGTCAGTTGGTGACCTGGCGCACTAGGGCGTGAGGATGTCGTTGATGGATCCGTATGTATTTTTATCTTTCCATCAAATCCATGTAGTAGTATATGATACTCCCTCCGTCCGAAAATACTCGTCATCAAAATGGATAAAGAGGGATGTATGTAGAACTAAAATACGTCTAGATACATCCCCTTTTATTCATTTTGATGACAAGTATTTCCGGACGGAGGGAGTACTACAATAATTATCTTACCTTTCGCATCAACTTCATAATTTTCATACGTACTCCATGCATGAAAGGCGCCAGAACCAAACTTCTCATTACTCTAGGCAAAATCGTTATTTTCTATCTATCAATCGCGCCATGGAGCAGAACCAAATTTTACAAGTTACGAGTTCAAAAGGAAAAGCCTGTCGTGTTCGCGTCGCACCCCCACACGGTTGGTCCGGCACGCTGCTCAAGCGGGAATGCGTATGTGTGTTGCATTTTCACTTACAAGTGGGATCGTAGTTGAGCAAACCGACTATCGGCAAACCCCACCCCGCCCACCGCGCGATGGCTGAGAAAACAGGAGGGAGAAGAGATGGCTGTAGCACGGACTCCAAGAAAATTGGTGTAGGATGGGACTCGTGTGGGTGGCGTGTGCCGCATCGCTAGACGTGAATGCTAGTTATGGCCCATGCCACCCCACTATATCGAGCCTATATCGAGGCACGAGAACAAATTTCCTGCAGTCTGTGCTCAGCACTTCAGATCTCTCTTCTCGCCTAGCCAGCGGACGCCAGAGCCCATCGTCTCGCTTGCTCACATGCGGTCCCACATGTCGCTGAAAACGCAAGCGGACCCAATCGAACTTGCACATCTTTCACCTCGACGTGTTGGTGATGAAAACAAATCCAATAAAGATCTTCGGTGGCCACTTTTGGAGTTACTCAAGAGTAGTAAGATTCTATTTACGCTTTAACCCAAGATGCACATCTTGTGGCTTCAACTACCACTCTATTTTCTTTCATGACACGACACGGATGTCGGATGTCCCACGTGTCAAGAAAAGGAGGAAGAACCCACCAAATCTTCGGTTGTGCTCTCGGATTAGACTAGTTGTGCTAACTTAAAATTTTTATTAGGTACTCCTCCATTCCAAAATACTTGACTTCCATTTGTCCAAAAATGGATGTACCTATATACTAAAACATGTCTAGATACATATATATTTTGACAAATAGAAGGCATGTATTGTGAAACGGAGGGAATAGAATGGATGCAAGTTTTTGTATTGGGAAGAAGAGTACATCCATATATTGATAGAGCGCAATTTAGTAGATGTTCTATCACTTTTAGCTAGCAGAGAGGCTATTGATGAGATTAGTGCACTTGTTGATACTCCTACTTGGTATGCGTGTTGCTGCTTAGACGCAGAGAAAAACAGACCGGAGGGAGTACTAGAATAGAGGCTAGACATGAGACTAGATGCGAGAAAGCAACGTCTACTTCTTTACACTCGAAGAAGAAAGAAGCACGCAAGATCGAGCCTCCGCAGATCAACAATGAATGCATCGAGAAGGCACTAATCAAACTTACGTGAGTAGTAAAATATATTCTTGTGGTTCTTGTTTTCTTTGGTCTTGCTTTTCTAGTCAAAATTATCGTTGGAGTTCGTGCAAAACGGAGGTCCGTTTGGGGTCGTGCGTTGCAGTTGGCCTTAGAAGTGGGACCGCAGTTAAGGAAACCGACTATCGGCAAACCCCCACCTCGCTTGTAGCGATGGCTGAGTTAGAGAAACGATGAGGTTGAAGAGATTGCTCTAGCACAGACTCCAAGAAATATGGTGTCAGATGGAAGTTGTGTTGGTGGCGTGTGCCGTACTCCTGGACGTGAATGCTTGTTCTGACCCATGCCACCCTACTACTCCTACTACTTACTATATAGTACTACTACTAGTATCGAGGATTCGAGGTGCTGGTTACATAGTACAATATGGCTACAATAAAAACACTCGCACGACGCGCGAAGCATGTGAAGCTAGTACAAATAGTGTACTACTATTGTTGATTGGCCTCATCCGATAACCTGTTGCAATGCACGCATTACAATTATGTTTTCGGAAAATATTTTTTTGCCTCGTCAAACCACTCACTAAGATAAGCGACTCGAAAGCCATTCATAAATTTAGTAAGTTTATCACAGGCCTATCATTTTATTACAAACAACAGGTCATCAACCCACATCGACAACGAGGATACATTATAACTACTAAAGTTTTCACCACACAACAAATAACAAGCAATGAAATGAACTTCAACTCAACCATTCCTCGGCGTTGGAAACGCTTGCTTTGAACCACAAGTGATTCTTCGGGACGGGCCATCCATTGTCGATCTGGAGACCAACGCAGGATCGATCATCCAGGCTGAAGTGGCCTACTATATCACCGTGGTAGGGAACCACCCAAATGTCCGAGGTATAGACACAGTTGCTTCTCATAAATGGTAGTAACGTTGTGTCAACAGCAGTTGGATCGCCTTTCACCATCATTGGATATTTTTGTCCAAGGAAGAGCGAGTTTTCTCCAAGACTATCAATTCTGTACCAGGGAGAAGGAGTTGGCGCTAGCACACTAGTATCCATCCCGAATACCATGCAACGGGTGTTGGAATAGGTCCGGAGAGTGCGACCATGGGAGACTACACATGCTTCCTTAGCACTAACGTCATCAGTGGGCTGTATACACACGAGAAGAGGTGATCCATCGGAATTAGTTGCCAGGCGCCAAATAGTATATGGGCGCTGCTCGTCCTCATTATCGGTGTCAAAACCGGCGGATCTCGGGTAGGGGGTCCCGAACTGTGCGTCTAGGCGGATGGTAACAGGAGACAAGGGACACGATGTTTTTACCCAGGTTCGGGCCCTCTCGATGGAGGTAATACCCTACTCCTGCTTGATTAATATTGATGATATGGGTAGTACAAGAGTAGATTTACCCCGAGATCAAGGAGGCTAAACCCTAGAAGCTAGCCTATGGTATGATTGTTGTTCGTCCTACGGACTAAAACCCTCCGGTTTATATAGACACCGGATAATGTTAGGGTTACACAGAGTCGGTTACAATGGTAGGAGATCTACATATCCGTATCGCCAAGCTTGCCTTCCACGCCAAGGAAAGTCCCATCCGGACATGGGACGAAGTCTTCAATCTTGTATCTTCATAGTCCAGAGTCCGCAAACGGTGATAGTTCGCTATCCGGACACCCCTAATCCAGGACTCCTCAAGAGCCTTTAACCAGGCTTCAATGGCGATGAGTCCGGCGCGTTGATTGTCTTCGGCATTGCGAGGCGAGTTCTTCTCCAAATTCCATATACTTGTCGAATAGTGTCCGGCTTCTGATAAATGCTGCGCTCCTTGGCTTCTACACCCAATAATGGTCATCTTCCACGTGTTTGAATGAATGCGAAAAGCCAGGGTATTCTTACACTTACCCCCCTAGCTGCGCAAATGAGCCGCCTATAAAAGGGATGAGGATCTAGATCTGAGTCGCACCATCCCCCCTCCGCGAGCTTTCATCGGAGCGCCTCTGACAAAAACCCATTCCATCATGGACAGTCGACGTGGCTCCTCCTCTCGCGCTCCCAGCCCTCACTGAAATTGGGAGAGATGCTCGGTCCGATAGCGAGCTAGTTATACCTGCACCAAGGGATTTCTTCCCCCGGCCTTCATGGTCCCTGTCCGAGCCGGACTTGCCACCTATAAGGGCGGAAAGCAAGCGGAGAGTGTCCCCGATCCCTCTAAAGGAGAGCGGGTATGCTTTGTCTCTTATCTAGTAAGAGGACCCGGATTTCCAATCCATCCGTTTCTCCGGGGGCTCTTGGAGTTCTACGGCCTCCAGTCGCACCACCTTACGCCTGCCTCCATTTTGCACATCACGGGCTTCGTGGCCCTGTGCGAACTGTTCTTGGGCATCGAGACTCATTTTGCGCTGTGGAAGAGATTATTCTGCCTTGTACCCCGTTCTCATGAGGGGTCAATATATCAAGTGGGCGGAGCTGAACTATGGCGCATCGCCGGGACCGGATATCTATCCGGAACCCTGAAGAAGGCGTCCGAAGACTGGCCTTCGGAATGGTTTTACATGGAGGACGCCCGCTGCCGGATCCTGCTCGGATCGGCCTTCCGGAGTTTAGCAACGCCTCCAAGAAGCGCCTAAGCCGGGCGCCACGAGCCCCGGAGGGAAAATGACCGACGCGTCCTTTACTTGATGAGCCGAATAAGATTATCGGCTCATGCCGGATTGACCATGATTGAGTCATGGCAATCTGCATTATGAGGGAGTGCAACCGCCCAATACAGGGGCCACCCCATGTGGGACTTCAACGGGAGGACGATGCCATCCGCCATGGCCGCAAAGGGCCGGATCGGTCACAGAATCGGTGAAGACCTTGTCCGCCATGTACAAAGGGGAAGAGGAGGATTTTCTCCGCGCCAATCCACTGAGCGGGTTTTCTTCGAATAATCCTCGAAGTTGGGTAAGAAAATATCTTTGTGGCATGTCCGATCCATGTTCCCGTGGTTAAACATCTCATTTCATGGTTTCTACGCAGGAACCTGCGCCGGGCCGTGGAGAAGATACACAGCCCGCCTCACAACCCGAGGATCCGAACGGTCCCTTGATCCGGCCTCCGAAGAGGACCCGGACATAAAGGTGGAGCTGATCGACGGGGTGTTCCACCAACTTAGCATCGACAATGCTTTGGTTGCCATTACGGCCGACTACCCCAGATTATTTCTGGCCTCCCAGGTAACCGTGACCGAAGTCCGGATACCATGACCCACCCGTGCTTTACTTATGATCACCACGTATTTGATGGTGTTTCGCAGGGGGTGCCTTCGAGGCAGGAGGCCGAGCCCGCGGCGGCTAGCGAACAAGGGGCAGTACGGCCCCGCAGGCTAAAAAGAAGTGCGGTCCAGATCGAAACTCCGCCGCAACGGTACGACGTGTCACCATATTCCTGTGGATTGATTCTCGGAAGGCGATTAACGCTGGTGCTCTTTTCAGAAAAAGAGCGCCGCGGACCGAGTCCGGAGAGGTTGCCAATCGAACCTCCGCCAGCCAGGCTCCAAAGTCGGGTCCAAGCGGAGGCGAGCACGAGGCGTCGTCGGATGCTCCTCCGGCAGAGGATGCCGAAGATTGTCCGCCACCAACTCCGAGGTGGAGAGCGCCATGAATCACAAAGCGCCACGGGACAGTTCTTCAGGACGACATGTTTCTCCCAAGAGGCCTTGAATGCCTTCAATTGGGAGATGCGCACCTCCGTGCCGCCAAGATGGTCTAGCCAAAGCATCGAGCAGTATGTAAAGAACATACTGGTGAGGAAATTTGACATTATATATGCCAAGAGTCTCGAGACTTAAAATAGTTAGAATAACTGATTTAAGGATCATTTGTTATGCAGATCTTACAAAAAAGAATACCCGACTGTCCTGTGAGCTTGAAGAATGCAAGGCCCAACTTGAGGCCGCACTAGCCGCCATGGTGGGGAGCCACAGAGACCCCCTCTGGTAATATATGCTTAAAAAGATAAATAATTTATGAAGTGCGGCGGGTGTGTAAATCTGACAATAATATTGCAGATGGCGCCGGACTAGATCCGGACAAGCAACATCTCCTTCGCCAGCTAAAGGCTGGCGAGAGCGTGCTTACGAGGGTGCGGCAGGAGAAAAATAACCTCCAAGATGCCAACACCCAACTGGGTGAGGAACTAAAGGATGTTCGTGCCCAGTTGTCCGACCAGTAAAGGAGAATCGACGGCTTGCCGGCATTTTCAAGAAGTGCTTGAATGAACTTTGAAAGAGTTCAGCGAGGAAGGCGACTAACATAAACATGTATGTAGGTTTGCTCACAGTGTCGCCCCGAGGAGGAGATGCCCAGTTCTTCGGGTGATCTTCTTCCCGAATCTGGCTACCGCATTTAACGAAGTTCGGGCAGTGATGAAAGGCGTTGGCCAGGCCTTGTGGCCTTCTATCTCCCTGCCCGAAGGCATTGGGGAGCTGGCAGAGCAGCTTCAAGGAGCACGACGGCGCTTCCGACTATGGAAGATATCGGCCTGCCGTCAAGGCGCCAGTGGAGGCTCGGGCCATGGTAAAGACGCTGCACACGGTTGTCGACCCAAACCACATGGCCGAGGTCGGACTGTGGGGCCCGATGGGAAGGAGATCCTTTGTTTAGTGTACGGCCAAGTAGAATTGGCCGCCAAGTATTCCCAAAGAAGATTGTAAATTAGATAGCCTATTAGATGGCATTGAGGAGGAATACAATGAGTCGAGTTGACTATGTAATTGAATATGACATGAAAAATGTCTTCTAGCCGGATTGTAGATCATTTGTCATAGCGGACCTTTTCGCTCGACCTCGGGACCCAATAGTCCTGAGTGTGTCCGAATACCCTCGCGGTTATATAAGAACCGGGGCATGCATGGAGACAAGGCGAGGGGTCATTATTGCTGTATCGCATAAGTGCCCAACTAGTTATGTTATATTACATGGATAGTAAGAAACATCTTCGAGGGAGAGTAGTTCCGTTAAGGGTTCCTTTTCGCTGGGAGGAATGCCCTAAAGTGCATGTCCAAACTGCTAAGAAAGCGGTAAAATCATCCGGGGCAGATGGATAAATGGTTAAAATCATCGCTCAGTTCACCGACCAAATATTCCCTTAAGAATGCTAGCTTTCGGCTTCACCTACCGAGGTACACATCCGGCTGAATTCGACAAAGAATAATCGCAAAGGTGCTCCCTTTACCACCTAGCCGAACAATCGGGAACATAGGGGTAAGCACAGGAGCCAGGCAACCCAGCTTGGCCAAAACTTAAGTCATATCGATGCATATAATGGTGAGTAAAAGGTACATGCGGAACTTTGACACATGTATTGGGCATGAAGCTCAGATAAATAAGCTTCATAAAGAAGCCCCCAGTATAATGAGCGCGGACAGCGCGTCAAGTATGTGCGAACAAAGCGCAGACGAGCCTCTAAAGGCTTCAAGAAGAAGGAGGAGGAAGGAGAGAACTAAAAGACAGCAAAAATAGAAAATGTGGACGGAGGAAGGAGACGAAGGTGTAGTCCGGCGCTTAGGCGTAGAATCTTCGTAGACGAGCTGCATTCCATGGGTTCGGCTCGAGTCGGTTATCCGATGCGTTTCGCAGACGGTATGCTCCGCCGGTTAGGACCTGGTCGATGATGAAGGGACCTTCCCATTTGGGCTTGAGTTTGTCCTTTTTCTTGTCCGTGGCGAGAACTAGTTCGCCAACATTGTAAGCTTTGGCCCGTGCATTTCCCTCGCTTTGATATCTTCGAGCCTGCTGTTGATAAAATGCGGAACGAGCTTTTGCCACGCCGCGCTCCTCCTCCAATGCGCCCAAACTGTCCTGCCGATCGAGCTCGGATTCTCTTTCTTCATACATGCGCACGCCGAGGTGAGTCATGAATTATGTCGCAGGCAAGACTGCCTTCGCACCGCATACACCATAAAAAATGGTGTGAATCCGTAGTACGATTCGGCATGGTCCGCAGCCCCAGTACGGAGTCGAGCTCCTCAACCCAAAGGCGTGTTAGATTCCTTTAGGGACCGCACTAGTCCGGATTTAATGCCGCCATGATTAGACTGTTTGCTCGCCGACTTGGCCGTTGGTTTGAGGGTGATAGGCGAGGCGTAATCGAGCTTGATGCCCAAGTTTTTGCACCATAATTTGACCTCATCGGCCGTGAAGTTGGTGCCGTTATTAGTGATGATATCGTGGGGACACCGTAACGGTGCACTACCCTGATATGAAGTCTATCACCGCACGGATTCGGCCGCTTTAACAGGCCTGGCCTCTATCCATTTGGTGAATTTATCCACCATGACCAATAGGTATTTTTGCTTGTGGGTTCCTCCCTTAAGGGGTCCAACCATGTCAAGCCCCTGCATCATGAACGGCCAGGTGATGGGTATAGTTTTGAGGGCGGTGGGTGGCATGTGGCTTTGGTTAGCAAAAAGCTGGCAATCGACGCATCGTTGGACTAAATCCTCAAGATTCCGCCCGGGCCGTCGGCCAATAAAATCCTGCATGTAAGGCCTTGCCTACAAGGGCCCGGCTGCGGCGTGGTGCCCACCCAGTCCGCATGAATTTCAGCCAGGAGGTTTCGCCCTTCCTCTTCAAGATACACCTTTGAAGGACTCTGTTGTGCTTTTCTTATAGATCTCTCCCTCATGGACTTTATAGGCTTTGGATCGCCGTACTATGCGTGAGCCTCATTTTGGTCTTCGGGGAGTTCCTGCCTAGTTAGGTAGGCTAGGAATGGTTCCGTCCACGGGGCGATAACCGCCATTATTTCGTGAGCGGAGGGTGCTATCTCGGTGGCAGAGCCTCCGATTGTGTCAGAGTGTTCGGTGTCGTGCAAAGGCGGTTGGGTCTGGATTGTTATTTCGAACTCCCCATCCCACAAGACGGATGGCTTGAACAGCCGTTCCAGAAGATGTTGGGCGGACGGCATCGCTTTTTGCACCGATGCGTGCTAATACGCCCGCCGCTGGTTGTTATCCCGGGCTATATGATGAAATTCGAGCCATTCGAACCGTGCTGACATTTTTAGGACCGCATTGTGGTACGCTGCCATTTTCGGATCTTTGGCATCAAAGTCCTCGTTTATTTGAGATATCGTGAGGTTCGAATCCCCACGCACCTCTAGGCATTTAATGCCCATGGAGACTGCCATCCGGAGGCCGTGCAGAAGGGCCTCGTATTCGGCTGCATTGTTGGAGTCCGTATACATTATCTAAAGGACGTATTGGACTGTGTCCCCGGTTGGGGATGTCAGGACGACGCCAGCCCCCAGGTCGTCCAACATTTTGGAGCCGTCAAAGTGCATGATCCAATTGGAGTATGCGCCGTACTCTTTAGGGAGTTCGGCGGTCCATTCGCCACGAAGTCGGCCAAAACTCGCGACTTAATAGCTCGTCGTGGCTTATAGGTTATGTCGAATGGAAGGAGCTCTATGGCCCATTTAGCAATCCGGCCCATCGCGTCATGTTGTTTATAATGTCGTTAAGAGGTACTTCGGAGGCTACCGTTATCGAAAACTCCTGAAAGTAGTGTCGCAGCTTCCGGGATGCCATGAACACCGCGTATGCTATCTTTTGATAATGTGGGTACCGGGACTTGCATGGAGTTAGGACATTGGACACATAGTAAACCGGTTTTTGAAGAGGGAACCGGTGTCCGTCTGTTTCTCGTTCGACGACGAGCACCGCTACCGACAACTTGATGTGTTGCGGTGATATATAATAGCATTGGTTCGCCCATGTTGGGCGGCCAGGACCGGATTTGTTGCCAATATGGCTTTTATTTCTTCAAGTCCGGCCGTATGCATCCGGCCCACTCGAAGTGTTCGGTGCGCCGAGGAGGCGGTAAAGGGTAACGCCTTTTCTCCCAACGGGAAATAAAGCGGCTTAGAGCCGCCACGCATCCAAATAATTTTTGTATTTGTTTGAGGTCTTTTGGAATATCCAATTGTGACAGAGCTTGGATCTTGGCTGGGTTTGCTTCAATTCCTCTACCGGACACAATGAAGCCCAGAGCTTTCCTACTGGAACGTCAAGACACATTTTTCTCGATTGAGCTTAATGTCATATTTTCGGAGATTCTCGAATGTGAGCCTCAAGTCGCCTACTAGAGTTTCGACATGCTTGGATTTGACGACCACGTCATCTACATATGCTTCCACCGCTTTTGCCGATCTGGTTTGCCGGACATGTACGAATCATGCGCCGATATGTTGCGGCGCTTTTTGAGCCGAAGGGCATTGTGTTGAAGCAGAATGGGCCGTATGGAGTGATGAATGTTGTTGTTGCTTGGTCTGGCTCCGCCATCTTGATTTTGTGGTAGTTGGAGTACACGTCGAGGAAGCACAATGAGTCGTGGTCCCGTCAGAAGGCCGATAATTTGATCAATGCGAGGGAGGAAGGGATCCTTTGGGCAAGCCTTATTAAGGTCTTTGAAATCAACACATAGGCGCCAGGATTTATCCTTCTTTGGTACCATCACCAGATTTGCTAGCCAGTCCGGATATTTTATATCTCTGATGAATCCGGCTTCCAGAAGTTTGGCTAGCTCCTCTCCCATGGCCTGTCTCTTGGGTTCGAAAAAGCGCCAAAGAGCCTGTTTGACTGGCTTGAATCCTTTTAGGATATTTAGGCTGTGCTCGGCCAGCCGACGTGGGATTCCTGGCATGTCTGAAGGGTGCCAGCAAAATGTCCCGCTTTTCTCGTAGAAATTCTCGTAGTGCGGCGTCTACATCAGGGTCTAATTATGCCCCAATGGAGGCCGTCTTTGCAGGGTCCGTTGGGTGGACTTGGAATTTGACTATTTCATCCGCTGGTTTAAAAGAGGTGGACTTGGATCTTTTGTCAAGTATCACATCGTCCCTGTTCACCGTGGAACGCATCGCAGTGAGTTCCTCGGCCGCTAGGGCTTCGGATAGTTCCTCGAGGGCTAGTGCGGCTGTCTTGTTTTCGGCGTGGAGTGCTATGTTCAGATCACTAGCGAGAGTGATGATTCCGTTAGGTCCGGGCATTTTAAGCTTCATGTACCCATAGTGGGGTATAGCTTGAAAAATTGTGAATGCCTCTCGCCCTAATAAAGCGTGATATCCACTGCTGAACGGGGCCACTTGAAATGTGACCTCCTCGGACATGTAATTGTCCGGCGAAATAACACTACGCCTAGTGTGATTTTTCCTGCAGCATGCTTCCGGCTAGGGATTATTCCTCTAAAGGTTGTGCTGCTTCGCTCAATGCGGTTCCGTCTATCTCCATTTTTCGGAGGGTTTCCTCATAGATGAGGTTTAGTCCGCTGCCGCCATCCATGAGTACCTTAGTAAGGCGAAAGCCGCCCACTATTGGACCGAGGACCAATGCGGCCGGTGCTCGGGCTGTTCGAATTTGGGTTCACACCGGCATTAAAGGTAATAGCCGTGTCACCCATGGATTTATTGTTGCTACTTGGTAGACTTCGCAAGGTTATGGAGTGTTCGTTTCCGCATGTTATTTGATGCGAAAGTCTCAAGACTGTTAACACTGCATCGTTGTTGCTGGGCTGGGAGTCCGAGGCTAGAAGCTCTTCGCCACTTTTGGCCACACTGCCGTAGTATCCAACATGCTCAAGGCTATGAGTTGGAGTGGCGCCTGGTTATGAATTTTGCAGGTCCGCTTAGCCAACCCTCCAGTATGGTTCCGTACCCTTTAGGGGTTTTTTGTTTTTTGGTGTATAACCCAGGTGCTTGGTGATGATGCACCCTTTTATTTCGGACTAGGGCTGTATGCGGGGCCGGATTATCCCAGAATTTACTTTCGGTTTTCCAAGCACTCTCCATCACACAGTACTTTTGTACTATGGTCACCAAGTCAGCAAAGCGTGTAATTTCGCGACGACTTATGGCGTTTAGGATTCCCTTGTCCGTGCAATTATTGCAGAAAAGTGAGATTGCGTCCTCCTCTCGGCAGTCCTTTATTCTATCCATAACCAGGAGGAATCTGGCCCAGTAATGATGTACTGTTTCAGCGGGCTCTTGCCGAATTCGGGATAGATCGCTAATGTTTGGATGGGCGGGTGGAACTAGATCCGGAACCCCGTCCAATTTAAGACTCAGGGGCCTAGAATTTTCCGAACTTGGAAGGTTGGATTTTTGAATGCTATCCGATGAATCCAACCCGCCGCCTGACTTTAAGTTCAGGGCTTGATCGACATCCGTCCCTCTGCGGGAATCCGGCATGGAGGGATCGGGAATCCGGACGTAGCTAGTCCTTAAGTTAGAGGAAGAATCGCCGTATTGCTCCTCTATCACAGCAATATGATGGGTAGCCCGGGAGAGTTGATCTCTCTCGAGATCGGTTTTAGGCCCGATCCGGTCGTAGTCTGTGGCGACTCGAGGCGGCGATGCGATCCAAGAGCTCGTTTACGGAGGAGAGCTCGATCGGATCTAACCGCCGGCAAGTTCCGAGTTAACGTGAAGATTGGTTTTGATGACTCGAGAAGTCATCATCGGCGCGATGGCCGAACCGGGCGGTCATAAGAAAACCACCTAGTCAAGAGTTCGGCGGTGGCCAAGGCTCCTTTGGCGATAGTATCATCTTTAAAGACGAGATGAAGCATCCTTCCCGACGGCGACATTGCAGGAACTCTCAATGAAAGCACCAATGTCGGTGTCAAAACCGCGGATCTCGGTAGGGGGTCCCGAACTGCGTCTAGGCGGATGGTAACAGGAGACAAGGGACACGATGTTTTTACCAGGTTGGGCCCTCTCGTGGAGGTAATACCCTACTCCTTCTTGATTAATATTGATGATATGGGTAGTACAAGAGTAGATCTACCACGAGATCAAGGAGGCTAAACCCTAGAAGCTAGCCTATGGTATGATTGTTGTTCGTCCTATGGACTAAAACCCTCCGGTTTATATAGACACGGATAAGGTTAGGGTTACACAGAGTCGGTTACAATGGTAGGAGATCTACATATCCGTATCGCCAAGCTTGCCTTCCACGCTAAGGAAAGTCCCATCCGGACACGGGACGAAGTCTTCAATCTTGTATCTTCATAGTCCAGGAGTCCGGCCAACGGTGATAGTTCGGCTATCCGGACACCCCCTAATCCAGGACTCCCTCACTCATGCTCGTGATCACCACCATCATCATCTCCCCCTTGGTTATAAAAATCTTCAAGTATAGTTGGTGGAATGTTCACAGGACCTTGGAAACACAAGAAGAAGGTTAATTAGTAAGGCTGGCCATAGTGGGGGTAACATAAGTAGTATCATGCACTTGGGACTCGCAAACATGCTTATGTGGCAGGCAATTAAGGAAGAGAGAGATGGTTATAGTAACATAGGTAGATACCGTAACTTAATAAATGTGATGCTACTATGTGTCATGCATGGCAATAAATGAGACCACCTATGATACTAATCTAAGATACTATGCACTAAAGGGAAACTTGCTAACCCGCATGCATGTGGATGAAACAATTATAATTACGGTGGAAGACAAACGTACCGAAACAACGAGGATGCCATGCAAAAACAGTGCCACAGTGGTGGCAGCAAACACAAGGCCCTCGATTGAATTGCATCACAAGATTTCATCCGTGTCACGTAAACTGATTTTTGAGCAATATCCATCCGGTCAAACCAATCGAGGACGGCAACAAGCTTGTCGAAGATAGCAACAACTTCATAGTTGTTGTAATTCCAAGAGCGATTGGGGACTCGAGAAATTGCTATCTTTCAGAGAAGACAGTCACCATGATTGTATTTGAACGCATGCATAATACCGGTGTGCTCAACCTCCGGGTACCGCTGAGATTTTTGGAAGTGGAGCCGGTCACGAGTGTACACATTCACAAGTTCCCACTCGCAGATTGGACCCAATGTAAACAACCCAATCTCCATTTGCGCTTTGCCCAAGCCTTGCCCTCAAGCGATGGCATCTTAACATCATACATATCATTATCAAGCGGCATCAACTTGCAGTAGGCGAGGCCTCCGTCGTGACGGTGCTACCATCAGGGTCACGGCGAAGAAGATAGGGGAGATCAAACCGCTCCTTGACTCTTGGGTTCCTTGTAATGATGTTATTAGTTGAGTCGAGAATGGGCTTGAACGAACCTGCCATGCTAGCCGAGGTGATGACGTCGCACCGATCAATGAGTTCCTCCACCACGTCATCTTTCTGATCGGGGCAAGAATAACGGGCGCTTTCCGTCCTGTTCCCTCCATGGAGAAGACGATCGAACAATGGCAGAAGAAAGGGTGAAGGGCTGAAGGAAAATGGAGGAGGGAGAGGAAGAGCGTCATGAGCGATTCCAAATCGAGAGGGAAAGGCGAAGAGTCGGTGGACGGTTGCCAGTTTGCCACGGTTCACGAAGGGGCGCCCCGGCCTACATGTCGGTTTGGAAATACTCCTACTACTCGTCGTCGTCTCACTGATATGTGGAACAGGACCACATGTCAACGAAACATGGTGTGTAATTTCTCGTGCAAAATGCGATCTGGCCGCGTTGGCCCGAGGTGCCGCATTAGTTATCGACCTTTATTTTTTTAATGGTGTGCCGTTCAGTTTTGAAGCACGATTAACTGGTACTGTACGTAGAGAAAATATAAACTACTCCACCTCCAGTACTAGTAGTATAAAGAAGATATATAGGCTGGAGCTTCAGCGCTTTCTTGCCAAGGGCTGCCCACTTGCTTCTCACACTACCACCCTCTCTCCAGATCTAAAAAGACGGCCCCTCTCTCCCTCCTCACCGTGGTCACAGATACGCCGGGAAGAAAAGGGCGATGCAGCGTTGACGCTTTCGTCGGGCGGCGAGGTCACGTGACCGGCGACAAGGCCGTCCTCTCAGACCTAAGCGCTCAGCTGGGATGGCCTCCGTCCCCAAGCTCGCTGTCAGAGGTGTGTGTGGAGGACGGCGACCACGAGCGAAGCCACTTCCGCCGACCCTCAGGTATGCTACCTCTTTTCGAACCATACCCTTGTTCTATTGCCCCATCTGGCACGTCGTTGCATGTGGATCTTTTTCCACTCCACCATCTTCCCAATTTGCTATCCTCTGCTCTGCTGGCCACACCGACGAAAACCATAACTTGCACTATTAAAGGAAACCCTACTTCATGCAGACTAATGCATGCCTGGGTTGAATAAGGAAAGGAAGGGAGACTGTACTGTCCAAGAGAGTAGGCATCGAACCCGCATCTAGGTTGAAAAGGGGAAAATCAGTAGCTAAGGAACGAGTCTCGTGTCTCTTGGTTGAAGAAGGGTAGAAAGGCATGACAACGCAATAGAGAATGAACAGGTCGATCGGTTTGTTGTCCTCACATAGGAAAAAGGTGGCTAAAGAGAACAAAATGGGACGTAATCCACATATGCTGCCTGGATATTTGTTGCTCGGGCAACCATACCTCCCTCACCACTCTGCGTCTGGTGGAGGTACATCATCTTGGTGCGCCCACTGTCCGAATGGGCCTCCCATGCTCTTATTGCCACTTTTTTTGCTGTTAGTATAACGCCAGCAGTCAAGTCAAGCAATGCTACTGCTAAAGTGATGCCACATTTAACTAATGCCGCTCTCAGTCTAATGCCACAGATAAATTTAAGCAAAGCCATTTAATGTCACTGGATCATTTCAGGGTTAATGTTGATTGTGGATGTATTAAAGATTTTTCAGCTAAGGCATTCTAATGCTGTTGCACGTACCAAGATACCAATGATGAAACTTGTTACTACCTTCAGATTTTTTGCAATCGTTATTGCTTATAGATTACATACCTCACTTTCATGAGATAAGTTAATTTTTTTGTACAGTGTCACCAAAATGCCAAGGCGCTGATGTCATTTTATTTTGGTTAAACCGCATGCACAATTATGAAGACAAGAGGAAAGGTCAAGAGTGGGCACCTCCTCCTCCATTGTTCTCTTGATTAGATTCGATCAAGTTTTTATGTTTGATCGATTATCAAGATTGGGATAGCAATTTTAAAGTCCCCGAGTTCGAAAATGATATTTACCTTGGAGGTACATGATTTGCATTTTTTTATATTGTCATTAGTTAATAATGCTAGTTACCTTCAGACTTCTGTATTTGGTTTAATGCTCATGCATAGCTAGTATATCAATGCTGAAACTTGTTACCTTTACATTTTGTATTGTTAATTCTTATAGAAACCTTCCAGTGCTAGAGTTTATTGAAATCTGTTCAAGAAACCATTGTCTGTATCCTGTAATAAACTAACTACTCTCTTGTTGCACTAGCCACTTTGGATTAGTGTATATTTGTAGTATTCAAATGGTGTTGCATTAGCGTATGGACATAAATAAAGTGTGGCAAGCTTTCCCAGATATGTGCTCAAGAAAACTACTACCTGTTTTTCTAAATACTAGACGTATGGGTACTTTAAATTGAACCGCGAAAACGTCTTATATTAAGGAATAGAGGGTGGTTAGAAACAGTCTTGCTACCTTTTACCATTAAGAAATTGGAATGCTTATATTTGTGATTCTATGCTTCAACTAGTGCCACTTTTATAGTAATCACACTTTCAATATCTATGCAAACAGGGATGCTCGATTTTAGTGGAGCTGCACAAAAAGTCCAACTGGTTGAACATTAGGAGCATGTTTTTTTCCAAACCTTTATATCCAATTGGTGGCACTATGAGCTGTTCATTACGAAGGTACATGGTTTGCTACTATCTTGCTACTCTTTTTGTCTTGTCATTAGATAGTAAAACTAGTGGTTTGCATGTGAATTTATTGGCAGGGTGGACCTACATTGGAGGTGCAGGACAGGATTCAATGATTGGATGCTCAATTTCGGTTGTATCGATTTCACCTCTTCCATCACTGCTAACATGGTGTGGTATATGTTTACTAGCTGCTTGATATTTGTGCAGACAGAGATATGCACTGTTGCTATTTGGCAAACAAACAAAGTGTCCGCAATTTTGGTTGAACTGCACAAGAGAATAGTATAGTCACCGCATGCAGTGCCATTTGAAAATAGACACAAAGATTGGATATTCACTTCATGGACTGCAGAAAAGTAGTACCGTACTATTTACTGGCCAACACTAGGTGCTTCATTGCTTTGGTCTGATTATACAATGGGCATCATTTTCCCTAAGTTAAAGTTTGTATTCGAAAATAGTCTCATGGTGTGATCGAGAGAAGACCAAATCATATTGTAGTGGATGTTCCTCCATCATGTGTGCTTCATTCTCATGGTTCCAGCTGTTGGTGAAACCACTTACGTTTGCAAGAGGAATTGTAGACTTCACAAACAAATTTGTCTTTCGATCTGCATCTTGAATGTCGGCCAAGAGAAGCATCCATTTTAGTAGGAAGAACAGATGTTTTTCTAGATCTTTGCTTTTGGAGCTACATATTTGTATATGATCTGTGAATCATTGAGATGCATTAACATGTTGATCTTATGTATGGGAATCGTACTAGTTAGTTTTAGTTGCGACGCAAGATCCGAAGTGGCTGATCTTTGCTTTTGGAGCTACATATTTGTATATGATCTATGAATCATTGAGATGCATTAACAGTTACTTATTTCTGTTCGCTACGTGTTTACAAGTTACTGATCGATCACCAGCTAGCCTACAAATGCTCTCCTGGCAGTTTTATTCGCGACGCAAGATGCGAAGTGGCAGTTTTTTGAATAAAAATGCCTATGTGATGCCCGGATAATTAGGCTACAGTAAACCCCGTTAATGATGCCCCATCACCTCTGTCACAGTAGTTGATCTTGGGTTAGTTCAAAAGCCGATCCAAATTCAAATTTGAAAATCAAGTTAAACAACAAAAGTTTCAAAACATTAAAACTAAAATGTACGGTTTGCGACAAATAATCCATACATTATTTTGGTGAAGAAACCACATTTTTATAAAGTAACTAATTATTCTAAGATAAGTAAACAGTAGCTGAAACGATTATTTAAACATCTCTTAAATGATTAAATTATTGAAAACCTATTTTTATAACTACAAACATAATTATGGTAGTGGTATAACTACTATTACTAATTTTGGTCCTAACTATGATTTACAAAAAAAACAATTTGAAAGAATAAATAAAAAGAAAAGAAAATACAAAAAGGGCAGAAAACACAACTAACAAAAGGATAGAGGGAAAACCTCTAATCCCTGGGCCAACCGACCCCATTGCAGCCCAATTGGCCCATCCGGTCCACCCTCCCTTATCCCCCACCGAACCAAACCCTAACCCACTCGCTCCCACTCCCCCCCCCCCACGTCGCCACCTTCCCCCCTCCCGATCCAATCTAGATCGAGGCGAACCCCCCTCTCCCCTTGATCTCGACCGCCTCTCTCTCCCTTTCCCCCCGTGCGGATCCCGTCGGTGGCAACCGACACCCCCGACCCCCCCCCCCGTTGCCGTCGCGCACCATGGCGCCTCCGCCCTCGTCGCCGAACCCCGACGCCGCCCGGTTCTGCCCCGCCGTCGCCGAGAGCCGCCCCATCCCCGTCGCCACGCCGGACGCCCCGACCTCGCCGACGGACGCCGCTCGCCGGAGCCGCTCCACGTCGCCTCGCCTCCTCATCGGCTCCGTCAAGCCTCGCCGGACGTCCTCATCCGCTCCGTCGTCGGACCACCCCAACCTTCCCCGAGCCCGCTGCCCGTGCCCTACTCCACCCCTGTGAGCTCCCCCTCTCCTCGTTAAATCGCGCGGTCACCGCACTCTGCGCCACGCCCACAGCCATCGCCTCAGACGCGCCGCCCGTGCTCACCGTGGCCTCGTCTCGCCCGGCGTGCCGTCGCGCCGAGCAGCACCCGAAGTGCTTCTCCTTCCCGGAGCGCTCGCACCTGCCATGGCCCGCACCACCGCAGCCCCCTGCTGCCTCCGACGCGACCACCACAGCCCCCCCTTGCACGGTCCCGCGCTCGCATCAGCCGCTCACCGTGCCTACCTCCGGCCGCCGGCGCCCGTTGCCGCACCACCCTGCTCCGGCCCGTCGTGGCCGGTGCTCCCCTTCCCTGGTGGGATCTGGTGTGCGGGCACCCCTTCGCCCGCACCCGTTAGCCCACACCAACTAAGGCCCCTAGGGCCAATGACATGTGGGGCCTATCCCCTGAAACGTTAAAAAAAGGAAATAAATTAATAAATAAAATAAATAATAATTAAAATGTTAATTAAATTAATTAATTAAAGGATTAATTAACTTAATTAATTCAAATGAGATTAACCTAATCATTTAGTTAAAGCTAATTAACCCTGATTAATTACTATGAGACTGACATGCGGGACCCACACGTCAGTTGACCAGTCAACGCCTCTGTTGACTGCTGACGTCATGCTGACGTCAGCATGCACTTGATACAGATAATGTTGAATTTAAATAATTAAATAAATCCTAAAAATGAATTAAATCTTTTAAAATTAATATAAAATAAACCGTAGCTCGGATGGAAAAACTTTGTACATGAAAGTTACTCGTAACGATTTAGGCGAATCCAGATACGCAGCCCGTTCGTCCACCACACATCCCTAGCATAGCAAACACGCAACTTTCCCCCTCCGGTTCATCTGTCCGAAAACACGGAACACTGGGGATACTTTTCCGGATGTTTCCCGCCTTCACCTATATCACCTCATACCGCGTTAGAACACGTCTAGCTCTGCTTGTTGTCCTGTTATGCACTTGCTTGCTATGTATTTACTGCTTCTCCCCCGTCTTCTCTCCGGTAGACCCCATGACGATGCTGATGCCTCTGTGGTCGACTACGTCACCGATTTACCCTCCTTCTTGTCTCGAGCAACTGGCAAGCCCCTGCTTGATCACGGATATCGCCTACTCTCCTCTATACTGCTTGCATTAGAGTAGTGTAGCATGTTACTGCTTTCGTTATTCCTATCATGATGCATAGCCTGTCCTTGCTACTACTGTTGATACCTTTACCTGCAATCCTACTTGCTTAGTATAGGATGCTAGTTTTTCCATCTGTGGCCCTACATTCTTGTCCGTCTGCTGTGCTATACTATCGGGCCGTGATCACTTGGGAGGTAATCATGGGTATATACTATATACTTTATACATGATACATGTGGTGACTAAAGTCCGGTAGGCTCAAGGAGCACCCGCGAGTGATTCACGGATTGGGGGCTGAAAGGACCTTTGACCCGACGGCCCTCTGTGTGGATCTTTGTGGCGAGCGACAGGGCAGGTTGAGACCGCAGAGGAGAGAGGTGGGCCTGGCCCTGTTCGGCGTTCGCGGATACTTAACACGCTTAACGAGATCTTGGTATTTGATCTGAGTTGGATCGGTTACCTTATACGCACTAACCGCCACGTGGGACAAGATATGGGCAACCGGCGTCGTGGTATCAGCCGAAGCACTTCATTACGTCGTGACGGCGGTAGCGCGCCGGATTGGTGGGAACGCTGCTAGGCTAGGTCTGCTTCCGGCCGCGTTCGCAACATGCAGGTGTGCTAAGGGCGATGGGCCCAGACCCATGTGCGCTTAGGTTTAGACCGGCGTGCTGACCTCTCTGTTGTGCCTAGGTGGGGCTGCGACGTGTTGATCTTCCGCGGCCGGGCATGACCCAGGAAAGTGTGTCCGGCCAAATGGGATCAAGCGTGTTGGGTAATGTGGTGCACCCTGCAGGAAGTTAATCTATTCGACTAGCCGTGATCTTGATAACAGGACGACTTGGAGTTGTACCTTGACCTTATGACAACTAGAACTGGATACTTAATAAAACACACCCTTCCAAGTGCCGATACAACCCGGTGGTCGCTCTCTAACAGGGCATTGAGGAGGGATCGCGGGTAGGATTATGCTATGCGATGCTACTTGGAGGACTTGATCTACTCTCTTCTACATGCTGCAAAGGCGGAGGCTGCGGAAGCGTAGTCTTCGACGGGATTAGCTATCCCCCTCTTATTCTGGCATTCTGCAGTTCAGTCCACCGATATGGCCCTTTACACATATATCCATGCATATGTAGTGTAGCTCCTTGCTTGCGAGTACTTTGGATGAGTACTCACGGTTGCCTTGTTCCCCCTTTTCCCCCTTTCTTTACCCGATTGTCGCAACCAGACGATGGAGCCCAGGAGCCAGACGTCACCGTCGATGACAACTACTACACTGGAGGCGCCTACTACTACGTGCAGCCCGCGGACGACGACCATGAGTAGTTAGGAGGATCCCAGGCAGGAGGCCTGCGCCTCTTTCGATCTGTATCCCAGTTTGTGCTAGCCTTCTTAAGGCAAACTTGTTTAACTTATGTCTGTACTCAGATATTGTTGCTTCCGCTGACTCGTCTATGATCGAGCACTTGTATTCGAGCCCTCGAGGCCCTCGGCTTGTATTATGATGCTTGTATGACTTATTTATGTTTTAGAGTTGTGTTGTGATATCTTCCGTGAGTCTCGATCTTGATCGTACACATTTGCGTGCATGATTAGTGTACGATTGAATCGGGGGCGTCACAAGTTGGTATCAGAGCCGACTGCCTGTAGGAATCCCCCTTCCACACTCCTTGGCCGAAGTTGAGTCTAGACTTTACAAAACTTTTACTAACATGGATGTGCGGCCCATGGGCCCATGTCGCCATTGGGTGGTATTAGGATCTTTTACTCCTCGACCTTTACTCTGGGATTCTGAACGCTCTTCTATTCGGGTTAAACGATTTTTACTAAAATCTAACTTTAGGTTCTCGTAAATACTTTCTCCCGGAGAGGCCCTTCAGTCCAGATGATCACCGATCGCACCGTAAGATTTCGAGATACTCTTTGATATTCTCTCGAGACTTTGTGCCATTCACTTTTGCTATTCCCGACCACCGATAAATCCGTATGGAAAACTACTTACACTTGCCATTCATACGATCATCCCCCATTGATCTTGTTATTACAAGATACCTCGAAGTTTTCTCTATTGTTCCGAGAATACTTTGTGCCTACTGCCTAGCAGTTCTTTGCCACATGAATACCCCTTCAAATAAATACTGCACTTGTCGAGTATCCGCCATCCCTCAGCTTGTTCATGTGTTTCACAAAAGTCTTCAAAATACTATTCGATCTTCCGAAAATCCTCTGGAGCCTTGGCTCTTGAAATTCTTGCTTGCTTGCATTATTGTTAATCCCATAAGTCTCGTAGTCTTATTGACATTCCTTGTCATTATCATTTTGAGTCTGTTGACTCAATATGTTTGCGAATACACGCAATCATCATTGATCCTTATAAATTACTTTTCCGGCTGAGCTGCCATTCTTTTACCTGGGATAGGTTCTCGACCAATCCAATTGTCGTTGATTGTACCCTAAGACTATTCAACTTATCCATCCCTAATCAGGGCCTTGCTTCTGATCCCTTGATTTGGAAATCATAATTCCTTTCCATTTGACAATTGAGTTAGTCAGTTGTTTCTATAATCTGATCTCCTTGCATTCTTCTTCCTCTAGTTGAGTACCGATGCTCACGTTAGATCCCTTGTGGACCACCAGATCCTTTGTTGGATTTTATCTGACAACGCCCTTCATATTCAATAACCTTGTGAGCCTTTCCTCTGATACATAATGCCTTTGGTAAATTGTATCCTCTGCTTTCTCAACCATGCTACGCCTTGAGCTTGAGTTAATTACTTCTAAAGATTCTGGTATATGATTCTAAGATGCCCCGATGGGTTGAACCTATGCCTTCCTTAATATGTGTGAACTGGAAAGTTTTCACGAGTTGTACTCTTCTAGTATTTTGCCAGATAAAATTTCAACACTACAACTTCATTGAATGCGAGAAGTGAATGAAAGGTTGTGCATTGGAGAAGTGGGAGTCGACCTTGAACTTTGTGTTCATGCCCATGGACACGATGTAGAACTTATCATGAAAGCTTCTCTTAAATTAAGTATTCCCTTGGTATAAGTTCATCTTATATCTGGATCCGCCTTTGCAATCGTGGTTCCGACCATGTTCTCCTTTAAATACCATTTCTCGTGCAAGTTTAAGCACTTGACTTCTGTAGAGCAATACCCAATCCAACCTCTATTTTGCTCTACCTTCGAGTATTGCCCCCGGTATCTCGAGGATATCAACCCATTGCACTTCATTCTATGAATTTCTGATGAAGTAGTACCCTTCCCCGTCATAGTGACTCCACGGGTTCTGGGTTGTCGTCAACCGAGAACATCGATAAGTGAATCGATTCCGCACTCTGATTCCATAACTCTAAGTAAATTTTGTTGCTTACAAATTTATTAATCCTTCAAGTCATTCCTAGCCTGATCGGCTCATTATCGAGCTAATTTTAACTGTGCTACCCGGTCCTTCTTCTCGTAGCACAATTTTCGACGATGAACTAACCTTACGTTGATCCTCATCGCCATATCATTTCGCCTTGAACAACAAGCTTGGTTCGAGTTTGTGTCGTACCCTTGGTTCCAATAACCTTTCACTTCATCATTACTTTGACCTGATGTCGTTGCCGATCGATTACATCTTCATGAACTCTCGCGACAAAGGTGTCGTGATCATCAACATTCTGAGGTCTTCCAGGATATCAATTGAATTCATGATGAGAAATACCATCCTTGCCCTCGATGAATTGTATTATCATCGACCACTTTATTGCCTTCCCACCAACACAAGCTTGTTCATGTTTGGTGTTATACCTTGAGTTCCTTGCTATCCAACAATTGTTCTTCTTTACCTTGGAGTATTGCCATCTTTTATGTCAAGAATGTTCTGAGATTTGTTCCACCTCTTGGGAATTCTTGACATAGAAATACTTCTCGCCGTCTTTGTTCATTTCTTGGTCCCCGTGTTGATTCTAACTGGGATACCAACAAGTGAACGGTGTTGTTTTGATTCTGTACTTCTAGCAACCCTATTGCTTGTAAGTTAATGAACAATAGTTACATTCTTTGTGTATTGGATATCGAATCACCATTCAAACATTGATCGTGCTACCTAGGCCCATATGTCGGGTGCACCTTTCAACCAATGTTTAAATTGTGTATGTTTTTCCTCAAGCATACATCATTATATCATTTGATCTGACAAATGTTGTCTCCTTGTTCACCTAATTGTGGGGATCCATCTTTTGGAAATCTCAATGAATTGTCGCTAAGTTCATCAGCCACCTTCTCATCCTCTCCTTGTATAATGATGAACTATGATTGAACTTGCTTCCATATTTCATTTCCGAGAATCTTGCAACACCATCTCGTTTCTCTCCCTTACCTAAAGAGTTTTCTACATTATATCCTGCCATGGATATCTTGATCTGCTTGTCCTTGGGAAGGATATACCCTTGAATAATGTGTTTAAACACATTTTCCTTTCCATTGTTCTATTCAATTTGATGATCACATCTTTCTTTCCATTGGTTTGTTTAACCTTTCTTGTGATCTATATGTTCTAAGCAGTACTATTCCCTGCTTATGTAAACACCTCGGTATACAATTCTGTCAGTAAGACCCTGTTACTTTTGTTGGTGACATTCTGGTAACCACCGATGGACGCGAACTTTGCCCTCATCGGGTCCGCCTCGCTTTCAACGAAAGGTGAAAATGGTTCTCTTCGTCCCTCGCCCTTGGTATCGATGTTGTTGCCGACATAACTAACAGGCTACCCTCTGGCATGCCTTGCTATTATGACCGTCCAAGTTGTCAGCCCCCCCCCCCCATTCCTAGCTTTAACCCACATGGTGGGCCCATAACCCACAGTTCCACAGGATCGAAACCTGACTCTCCTGTACAACCTGT
Organism: Aegilops bicornis; assembly: GCA_021605145.1. Lineage (NCBI taxonomy): Eukaryota > Viridiplantae > Streptophyta > Magnoliopsida > Poales > Poaceae > Aegilops > Aegilops bicornis. The sequence continues at coordinate 836,035,574 of CM038675.1, forward strand.
TGTCAAAGATGTTCCTCACGCGTTGCCTCGTATGTAATTCACGAGCCACCTTCAGGTCTGATATCGGACACAATGCTTATTCCCGTTGTTTTGACCCTTTCACGCCCTATAACAGGCATCGAACGATTGCCTGCCCGCTCGAAACTTCCCATGAAACCTCATTACTTGCTCTCGATATTTGCTTAAGTTTCAATTCGAGAGTTACTTTCCGCCACCTTCCCTGATGATTTCGACCAGATAGTCAACCTTGTAGAGGTTCGTTCTCCCGGAATAACCCCCTTATTCTTTCGTAAGTACGATGGAACCCCCAAAGAAAGGATGTTGACTTCATCCCGATGACCAACGCTAAAAATGAAGACATCAATATAATGGATCGACCACTTTGAGAGGAGCAACCAAGACCGCGAAGATTCGTTAGAATTTCGTAACCAAACGTTTCCCCCTTAGACCCCTCTTAAATCTCGGGACAAGATTTCTTGTAGTGGAGGAGAATTGTGACGCCCGGATAATTAGGCTACAGTAAACCTCGTTAATGATGCCCCGTCACCTCTGTCACAGTAGTTGATCTTGGGTTAGTTCAAAAACAGATCCAAATTCAAATTTGAAAATCAAGTTAAACAACAAAAGTTTCAAAACATTAAAACTAAAATGTCCGGGTTGCGACAAATAATCCATACATTATTTTGGTGAAGAAACCACATTTTTATAAAGTAATTAATTTTTCTAAGATAAGTAAACAGTAGTTGAGATGATTATTTAAACATCTCTTAAATGATTAAATTATTGAAAACCTATTTTTATAACTACAAACATAATTATGGTAGTGGTATAACTACTATTACTAATTTTGGTGCTAACTATATGATTTACAAAACAAAAACAATTTGAAAGATTAAATAAAAAGAAAAGAAAATACAAAAAAGGCAGAAAACACAACTAACAAAAGGATAGAGGGGGAAACCCTCTAATCCCCTGGGCCAACCGACCCCACTGCAGCCCAATTGGCCCATCCGGTCCACCCTCCTCCCCTTATCCCCACACCGAACCAAACCCTAACCCACTCGCTCCTACTCCCCCACCACGTCGCCACCTTCCCCCCTCCCGATCCAATCTGGATCGAGGCAAACCCCCCTCTCCCCTCGATCTCGCCCGCTCTCTCCCTTTCCCCCCATGCGGATCCCGTCGGTGGCAACCGTCGCCCCCGAACCCCCCCCCCCCCGCTGCCATCACGCACCATGGCGCTTCCGCCCTCGTCGCCGAACGGACGCCGCCCGGTTTCTGCCCGCCGTCGCCGAGCCGCCCATCCCGTCGCCACGCCGGACGCCCGACCTCGCCGACGGACGCCGCCGCGGAGCCGCTCCACGCCGCCTCGCCTCCTCGTTGGCTCCGTCAAGCCTCGTCGGACGTCCTCATCCGTTCCGTCGTCGGACCACCCCAACCTTCCCCGAGCCCGCTGCCCGTGCCCTACTCCCCCCCTGTGAGCTCCCCCTCTCCTCGTCCGTCGTCGCGGTCACCGCACTCTGCACACGCCCCTGGCCATCGTCCTGTACACGCGCCGCCCGTGCTCACCGCGGCCTCGTCTCGCCCGGCGTGCCGTCGCGCTGAGCCGCACCCGCAGTGCTTCTCCTTCCCGGAGCGCTCACACCTGCCGTGGCCTGCACCACCGCAGCCCCCTGCTGCCTCCGACGCGCCACCACAGCCTTAGACGGGTCCAGCGCCAGATCACCGCCATCGTGCCTACCTCCGGCCGGCGCCATTGTCGCACCACCACTGCCCGGCCCGTCGTGGCGGTGCTCCCTTCCTCGGTGGGATCGGTGTGCGGGCACCCTTCGCCCGCACTGCTAGCCCACACCCACTAAGGCCCCTAGGGCCAATGATATGTGGGGCATATCCCCTGAAACGTAAAAAAAGGAAATAAATTAATAAATAAAATAAATAATAATTAAAATGTTAATTAAATTAATTAATTAAAGGATTAATTAACTTAATTAATCCAAATGAGATTAACCTAATCATTTAGTTAAAGCTAATTAACCCTGATTAATTACTATGAGACTGACATGCGGGACCCACACGTCAGTTGACCAGTCAACGCCTCTGTTGACTACTGACGTCATGCTGGCGTCAGTGTGCACTGTTCTGGATAATGTTGAATTTAAATAATTAAATAAATCCAAAAAAATGAATTAAATCTTTTGAAATTAATATAAAATAAACCGTAGTTCGGATGGAAAAACTTTGTACATGAAAGTTACTCAGAACGACGAGATTTAATCCGGATACGCAGGCCGTTCGTCCGCCACACATCCCTAACATAGCAAACACACAACTTTCCCCCTCCGGTTCATCTGTCCAAAAACACGAAACACCGGGGATACTTTCCCGGATGTTTTCCCCCTTTGCCGGTATCACCTCCTACCGCGTTAGAACATGTCTAGCTCTGCTTGTTGTCCTGTTATGCACTTGCTTGCTATGTATTTACTGTTTCTCCCCCCTCTTCTCTCCGGTAGACCCCATGGCGATGCTGATGCCCCTGTGGTCGACTACGTCACCGACGACCCCTCCTTCTTGTCTGAGTAACCAGGAAAGCCCCCCCTTTGATCACCAGATATCGCCTACTCTCCTCTATACTGCTTGCATTAGAGTAGTTTAGCATGTTACTGCTTTCGTTATTCCTATCCAGATGCATAGCCTGTCCTTGCTACTACTGTTGACACCTTTACCTGCAATCCTACTTGCTTAGTATAGGATGCTAGTTTTTCCATCTGTGGCCCTACATTCTTGTACGTCTGATGTGCTATACTATCGGGCCGTGATCACTTGGGAGGTGATCACGGGTATATAATATATACTTTATACATGATACATGTGGTGACTAAAGTCGGGTAGGCTCGAGGAGCACCCGCGAGTGATTCACGGATTGGGGGCTGAAAGGACCTTTGTCCCGACGGCCCTCTGTGTGGATCTTTGTGGCGGAGCGACAGGGCAGGTTGAGACCGCCTAGGAGAGAGGTGGGCCTGGCCCTGTTCGGCGTTCGCGGATACTTAACACGCTTAACGAGATCTTGGTATTTGATCTGAGTTGGGTCGTTGACCTTATACGCACTAACCGCCACGTGGGACAAGATATGGGCAACCGGCGCGTTGTATCAGCCGGCACTTCGTGACGTCCGGCGAGCGGCGCGCCCGGATTGGACTGGAACGCCGCTAGGCTAGGTGCGCTTCCGCCACGTTCGCAACGTGTGTGTGCTAAGGCGATGGGCCTGCACTGTGGCGCTTAGGTTTAGACCGGCGTCTTGACCTCTCTGTTGTGCCTAGGTGGGGTTGCGGCGTGTTGATCTTCCGGCGGGCATGACCCAGGAAAGTGTGTCCGGCCAAATGGGATCAAGCGTGTCGGGTAATATGGTGCACCCTGCAGTGAAGTTAATCTATTGAATAGCCGTGATCTTCGGTAATAGGACGACTTGGAGTTGTACCTGGACCTTATGACAACTAGAACTGGATACTTAATAAAACACACCCTTCCAAGTGCCAGATACAACCCGGTGGTCGCTCTCTAACAGGGCATTGAGGAGGGGATCGCCGGGTAGGATTATGCTATGCGATGCTACTTGGAGGACTTCAGTCTACTCTCTCCTACATGCTGCAAGACGGAGGCTGCCAGAAGCGTAGTCTTGACGGTGATTAGCTATCCCCTCTTATTCTGGCATTCTGCAGTTCAGTCCACTGATATGGCCCTTTACACATATATCCATGCATATGTAGTGTAGCTCTTTGCTTGCGAGTACTTTGGATGAGTACTCACGGTTGCCTTGTTCCCCCTTTTCCCCCTTTATTTACTCGATTGCCGCAACCAGACGATGGAGCCCAGGAGCCAGACGTCACCGTCGATGACGACTACTACACTGGAGGCGCCTACTACTACGTGCAGCCCGCTGACGATGACCAGGAGTAGTTAGGAGGATCCCAGGCAGGAGGCATGCGCCTCTTTCGATCTGTATCCCAGTTTGTGCTAGCCTTCTTAAGGCAAACTTGTTTAACTTATGTCTGTACTCAGATATTGTTGCTTCCTCCGACTTCGTCTATGATCGTAAAGCACTTGTATTCGAGCCCTCGAGGCCCTCGGCTTGTATTATGATGCTTGTATGACTTATTTATGTTTTAGAGTTGTGTTGTGATATCTTCCCGTGAGTCCCTGATCTTGATCGTACACATTTGCGTGCATGATTAGTGTACGATTGAATCGGGGGCGTCACAACCTACCTCTAAAAAAACTGACAAGCTACACTATCGATCCTACACGGATAAAAATGCCTACCTCTGAAGAAACTGACAAGCTACACTATCGATCCTACACGGATAAATAGCGGATCACACATGTACTACCTCCTTTCCAGTATGCAGGGCTCAATTCAAGAAATGACCCACTCGATCCTACACGAATAAATAGCGGATCACGCACGTACTAGTACCTCCTTTCCGGTTTGCAGGGCTTAATTCAAACCTCTCACCAACCAAGGTACTCCCTCCGTCCGGGTTTATTAGTCTCGTGAGCAAAGCAACAAGACCAAGGCATGGCAATAATTAACGGCATGCAGAAGTTAAAGCCTAATTAATTCCATCGTTTTAAGTGGATGCATGCATGCCCTCGGCTGCGACTCGTTGCATGCTGCTTCGCGTACTTCCTGCGAGCGATTCTGAGTGCCTGCATGCAGCCGGCCGTAATTAAGGCAGCTAACTGATGCGAAAAAAGATACGCTTTAATTGTTGCGGGCTTTTTAAATCCGTGAAATCATTATTTACAAGGAGGGAGATGATTCGAGTGGACTCGTTTGACCGCCATGCCGGCGTGCGACCCAGACGGGACAGGACGGCACAGTCATAATTTCAGTTCCCTAGTTTTCCACGGCAAGCTGGCGTGCTAAGCCATTATGCATTGAATTCTGATGACCGTCGCGCTACCTTCCCCCTATAAGTACTGTTTCCCGGCCTTCTCCAGTGCCACCGTGACCCAACTCGCCATATCCTCATAAGCCCCCACCGGCCCGACGTCGCTCGCCACATCCGCCATGCCCCCGCCCGTCCGCGGTAGGCGACGCCAAAGGCGGTCACCGCCGGAACTAGTGTTCGGTTTTTCACTGGAAGGCAGACGGAGGGAGGAGGCATTCTATCCGTCTTTAGATGGCAGTGCGCAGATCGAGGAGTTGTTGGAGCGACCGCATGGCGGAGGAGCAGGAGTTGTTGGAGCGCGACCGCCTGGCGGAGGAGCAGCGTATCGCCGATTTGCGTCGCCAGCGGGACATGGAGCAGCAGCGCACCGACGCTCTGAGTCACGCAGCGAGCACCAGAATCGGGCCGACTACGTGGAGGCCGGCACCCGGCAAATAGCCCAGAGGCTGTCGGGCACGCACGCGTTCGCGACGCCGATTTTTACTACCAGCTCGTCAAGTGGGTTTCCCGCTAGGAAGCCGAAGCTTCGGTGGACCACGCCGGCATGGAAAGGGCCAACGCGCGCGAGCAACGCACCCTATCGCACCTCTGGCAAGTCCGAGGCGAGGCGCAGGACGCCGGTGTCGGCGTTTAGCGTGTACCGCCGGCATCGTCTAGTTAGCTAAGAGTAAGTTAGTACTTGTCTAGTGGGAGTAGATAGTTAATTTGGCTATGATGGTTGTCAACGTGGAAGTTCAGTACTCTATATGTGGATCAGACCTGTTACTTTGCTCTGAATGATGAACTTTCCGTTTGAACGTATGGAATGGGATGTTATTTTTTTTAAATGGGTTGTATTTGTCCTCCACGGGTTTAGAGGCTGACTTGTGGCCCTAGCAAGTTGACGCGTACACAATCAGGAGATGATTGTACGTGGAGAGAATGACAGCAGGGACCCGCCAAGGTCATGGCAGTACGCAAGCAAGTGCCTCCTTATTTCAAGCCAATAAAAAAATGGCTCCTCCGAGTGGATTTCTGACATCTGGGTCCCATGCCATTGTCAACGTAGTCAATAAATGAGAGAACTGCACAACGAGCGGCTAACACCAGGGACCCAGCAGCTCGCCCAGTTTTTTTTGTTTTGGGTTAATTTGATAAATGCCTCCGAGAAATGCCACTGCAATTTCCAAACTTTAAAAAATGACATTTCATGCCATTTCTAGTGGCATTTTTCGAAGTCTGGATTGGCTTTTTAAAAGTTTGCAAACTGCAGTGGCGTTTTTCAAAGTTTGCAAAAATTGCAGTGGCATTTTTCAAAGTTTGGAAATTGCAGTGGCATTTTTATGAATCGCCATAATTGGAGTGGCATTTTTCTAATTTGTTTTTGAGACGGAAGCAGGGTGTCAACTGGGCTGTGCGGGACACTCTGGCCTGTCTAGACAGCCTTTTCTTTTATGTTTTACCACATACCAGCCCAGTAGTTTTTTTTTCTTTTTGAAAATGGCTAGCCCAGTTTTTTTGTGATTTGTCAAGTAAGTCACTTTATCAGGCCTGTTGGGCTGCAAATCTTTGAAGACGAGGAGAGCTTCATTTGGCTGGCCGAGAAAATGGCCTATCAGTAATGAGAAATGGGTTGTACATTTTTAAAACACATCAAGCCGGCAATTAGTTTCAAATATCTTTTTTTCATTTCGAGATTTTAAATTGCATTGATTTTTATGCGTGGACAATTTATTGGATTTTATACTGATATACATTTATTTTTAAAATCAGTCTGAATGTGACTCGAAATTTCGGTATTAAAAACAGTTCAGACCGCACCGACATATGCAAATTTTCGTATAATTTTTTAACCGTGGCCACAATATGGGCTGTAATGCTAACAAAAAGAATATGGGCTCCAAAAAACCCGTAAGAATTAGCAAATGGGCTGTAAACTATTTGAAATAATGGCAGATGGGTTGTATGCTGTTTTCCACAGATTTGAGGCTTCCCACAGATGGCAGATATCTTTGTTGGATGTCCATCCAACGGCCGTCATGCTTCTTCAATCTCTGCTCTTCCTGCTCCAGCCGCTCAAACAAGCGCCGGTGGGACTGCCTGCTCCCTCCTCCCCGCGTCCGGCTGTGCTGCCACGCAGGCCTCACCTCTCCACCGTACTCCCATCGCTGGCCTAGCGATCCCTCTACTCACCCACACATGTTGTTATTCTCCGGCGACGGCAGACGAACCAATAAACCCTCGTACTCCTTCGCATGGGAAACAACTGCCGAGTATTCCCTGGCTCCGTGTCGTTCCCTTCCTAGGCCTCGCCGTCGTCCCATCGCCACAGTGCTCTCGGCGCGGCCTGGTCAACGTGGTCAATGAACGACATCCATCGGAAGTGGATCGTGCGGAGAGGCTGACAGCTGGGTCCATGGCCGCACGCAAGGAAATGCCTCCTTATTACGCCGCAAAATAATGATTCCTCCACGACATCCGGGACCCACCGAAAGGGCCTCTCAGATTTCGCGAAAACGTTACGCATTACCGACAGCTCGGACCCACCAGCTATATCTTCGAACGCAAGAAAGTGCCTCCTTATTACGCCCAAAAAAAAGAATACTCCCCCTGCTAGCTGGGACCCAGTATAGTGGGCCAACTAAGTTGACAGGGACGAAGGGCTTTGTCAACTTAATCAATATGCACGATTCTAGCTCGACTGATCGTACGATGTCCATCCAACGGCCGTAGTGCTTCTTCAACCTCTAGTCTTGTTGCTCCAGCCGCCCAAAGCAGCGCCGGTCGTGTCACCGCTTCCTGCCTCCGTGGCCGGCTGTGCTGCCGCGGAGGCCTCACCGCCCCCATACTACTCCCACCACTGGCCAGGCCATCCCTCCACTCCACTCACCCACACCCCCTGTTATTCTGCGGTGACGGCAGCGCAGCCGAACCAGTGAACCCTCATACTCCTCTCCGCGTGGGCATCCACTGCCGCGTCTTCCCCGGCTCCGCGTCGTCCCCTTCCTAGGCCTCGCCGTCGTCCACCGCCGTGGTGCTCTCGGCGTGGCGTGGTCAATGTGGTCAACGACCAAATTCCATCGGAAGAATACTGTATGTGGAGAGGCTGACAGCTGGGTCCACGGCAGCCGCAAGGAAGTGCCTCCTTATTACGTGGAAAATAATTATTCCTCCACCTGACAGCAGGGACCCACCGAACGGGCCACCAGTATTTCACGAAAAAAACGTTTGCCCCTGACTGATGGGACCCACCCGACGGGCCACCGTATTTCGTGAAAAAAAACGTTCCCCCTGCTGTCAGCTCGGACCCACCGGAAGTGCCTCCTTATTACGCACAAAAAAATGAATACCCCCTGCTAGCTGGGACCCACCTTGGTGGGAGGCTGACTTGTGGGCCTACTATGTTGACGGGACGGAGGGATTTTTCAACTTAGTCAATATAAACGATCCTAGCTCCAGTGACCCTACGATGTCCATCCAACGGCCGTAGTGCTTCTTCAACCTCTAGTCTTCTTGCTCCAGCCGCACAAAGCAGCGCCGGTCGTGCCGCATGCTCCTGCCTCCCGTGGCCGGATGTGCTACCGCGGAGGCCTCACCGCCCCCTACTTTTCCCACCGCTGGCCAGGCCCTGCGGTGACGGCAGCCTCACACCGCAGCCGAACCAGTGAACCCTCGTACTCCTCTCGGCGCGGGCTTCCACTGTCGCGTCTTTCCCGGCTCTCCGTTGTCCCCTTCCTAGGCCTCGCCGTCATTCACCGCCCTGGTGCTCTCGGCGCGGCGTGGTCAACGTGGTCAAGGAATAACTTCCATCGGACGTGGACTGTATGTGGAGAGGCTGACAGCTGGGTCCACGGCCGTAGCAAGGAAGTGCCTCCTTATTATGCGGAAAATAATTATTCCTCCACCTGACAGCGAGGACCCACCGGACGGGCCATCGTATTTCGCAAAAAAAACGTTTCCCCCTGACTGCTGGGACCCACCAGCTACACCTTCGCATGCAAGGAAGTGCGTCCGGGCAAAAAAAAAACCCAAAACGATTCGCCCCCCTGACTGCTGGGACCCACCAGCTACATCTTCGCAGTAAGGAAGTGCTCGATACCGGGACCCACCTGGTCGAAGCGTACGTAGCATTGTCATTCTGGTCGTGAACGTGTACGTACATACTGGTCGTAGTAGAGGCACGCACGTGTCGTAGTAGAGGCGCGCACGTAGCATGTACACGTACGTACAGCGGCGAGGGTGCAAGAAAGAAAATACGGCCACGTACGTACATACGGGCAGGGTCTCGAATGCCTACTCGTGCATACGTACATGGCTGGGTCGGAACGGAGAAACAGCGTCGTCGTCGTGTTCATGGGGAGGCAACGGAATGCGTCGTGTTCATGGGGAGGCAACGGAATGCATCATGTTCATCGGGAGGCAACAGAACGCGTGGGAGCCAACCGGCTGGGTCGGAACGGAATGCGTGGTCGTGTTCATCGGGAGGGCTTGGACGGAACAGGTGATGGAAACGAGGCCTCGCGTACCGCACAATGGAGGAAACGGCCTTGTGTTTGACTGGCCACGTTCGAAACGGGATCCTGTTCATCGGGAGGGGTCTGGCGTACCGCAAAACAGAGGAAACGGACCTCCTACGGTCGAAACGGGGGTCCTGTTGATCGGGAGGGGTGTGGCGTACCGCAAAACGGACCTCCTACGGTCGAAACGGGGGTCCTGTTGATCGGGAGGGGTGTGGCGTACCGCAAAACGGACGAAACGGACTTGTGTTGGAGCGCTACGGTCGAAACGGGGTCTTGTTCATAGGAAGGGGTGTGGCGTACCGCAAAACGGGACTCCCCCGGATACTGTTCATCTCCACCGTCGACCTCCTCCAGCCTCCACGGGCTACCGTCGACCTCCTCCAGCCTCCACGGGCTCCTGTTCATCCAGCCTCCACCACGCGCTACTCCACCGGCTACTGTTCAACCACCCCTCCACGGGCACCCCTCCACCGTCTACTGTTCATCCAGCCCTCCACACCACGGGGTCCTGTTCAACCACCCCTCCACCGTCTACTGTTCATCCAACCCTCCACACCACGGGGTCCTGTTCATCCAGAGGCAACGCCACCGCTCACTGTTCATCCAACCCCCATACGCTCCTTTGCTCGTCAATTGATCAGCTTGATTAGCAGCAGCAGAGCGGCGAATCGCTCCATCGGGTTCGATTATGAGCCATCGATCAATCGCTCGGGTTCGATGTAGCGTAACTGCGGTCTGTCGCTTCCGGGTTCGATTAGAGCCCAACGCCTCGCTTCGGGTTGATTAGAGCCAACGCCTCGCACGTGTCACGAGAAAGCAGCGCATCGCTCGGCCCCCGACCTCCCACCGTAACCGGCAACTCCCCAAAATTTTCCTCCCCCTTGCTTCTACCACGGATTTTTCCGTCATGGACGGCCCAAAGAATGTCATGCTGCTGCATCTCCGGCCCGCCCAGGACGAATATCCCATTTTCTGTCATGATTTTTTGTCATAGAAGTAGGAGCCCACCGCATCTATGATGATACCGGGTTTTGTCACAATTATCGTCATAGAAGTGTCATATGTATGACAAAAAAAAATTGTTCGGCCCAAAATGTCACGGATGTGTCTTTTTTTGTAGTGTCCTGCTCCTGCCTTCTATGATTCTCAGACAAAAGGAAGATATGTTATTACCAGAGAGGAGGCAGATGAGTACAAGAGGAGAGCAGAGGCAGCTCGACGCCACGCTGCAGCTCAAGAGGCGATAGCCGCTGCATCATAGTACGACCCCAGCACACCTACGGGTATCCGTCAGGCCATCCCTGACAATGAACCAACTTAGGCCAAAAGCCTTAGCTTGGGGGAGTACGTATTTCCCACTGACATTACATTTATGTTCACACACACTCATTACTAGATGTCGGTGCTCATACTCTTTCACTGTAATATCCATGCTAGTTTATTTTCTTTTTCTCAATTTCTTCTTGTGTGCTTGTTAAACTTTAAGAAAAACAAAAAAAATAGTGTAGCTTCTAGTTAGTTTACTTTTCCTGCTGTAGTAGTAATTATTAAAAAAACCATAAATATTTCCTGTTCTTCTTTTGCTTGTTGGGAGTTTTCCCGTGTAAATAGTTTTATTTCTTTTCTTTTATTTGGGGGTCGATAGGAGAAGACCATGATTAGATTGTTGAAGTGGCTCTTATATGCATTATTGTTGATTTAACCAAGAGCCCATATTACCTTGTCTTCTCTTGCTTATTGAATGCTTGCAGATTCCAGCTTAGTCCAATGCACGTGCACTCTTATTATTATTCACATCGTTCGGTCGTGCAAGTGAAAGGCAATTATGATGATATATGATGGACTGACTGAGATGGGAAAAGCTGGTATGAACTCGACCTCTCTTGTTTTTGTAAATATGATGAGTTCATCGTTCTTGATTCAGCTTATTATGAATAAACATGCTTGCAATGACAATTAGAGATCATAGTTACTTGTGTCATGCTTGATTAGCTATGATTTATAATGGTTTACCTTGCGTGCCAACATGCTATTAAAATGGTTGTGATGTGGTATGATGGGGTGGTATCCTCCTTTGAATGATTTAAGTGACTTGACTTGGCACATGTTCACACATGTAGTTGAAACAAATCAACATAGCCTTCATGATATTTATGTTCATGGTGGATTATATCCTACTCATGCTTGCATCCAATGTTTATTAATTTTAGTGCATGTTCATGTTGTTGTCGCTCTCTAGTTGGTCGCTTCCGGTCTTTTGCTAGCCTTCACTTGTACTAAGCGGGAATACTGCTTGTGCATCCAATCCCTTAAACCCCAAAGTTATCCCATATGAGTCCACTATACCTTCCTATATGCGGTATCTACATGCCGTTCCAAGTAAATGTGTATGTGCCAAACTCTATACCTTCAAATAAACATTCTGTTTTGTATGCTCGAATAGCTCATGTATCAACTATGGTTGTCCTTATCTTCCATGTTAAGCGGGTTATTCTCAAGAGGAGTGGACTCCGCTCCTCACTCACGAGAACATGGCTGGTCACCGGGATGCCCAGTCCCATGCTTTATGCAAACTAAATCAAAATTAATTGCAAACAAAACTCCCCCAGTGACCTGATGTATGTTGTAGGCACTTTCGTTGTTTCGAGCAAGCCGTGCATTGATGCTTGTTGGTGGAGGGGGAGTATAAACTTTACCATTCTGTTTGGGAACGGCCTATAATGTGTGTAGCATGGAAGATATCGCCATCTCTTAGTTGTTATGTTGACAATGAAAGTATACCGCTCAAAATATTATTCATCTCTATTTCAAAACCGAGCTCTGGCACCTCTACAAATCCCTGCTTCCCTCTGCGAAGGGCCTATCTATTTACTTTTATGTTGAGTCATCACACTCTTATCAAAAGCACTAGCTGGAGAGCACAACTGTCATTTGCATCCATTACTGTTAATTCATATTGGGTATGACTATGACTAGATCTCTTTTACCATGAATTACAATGTTTAGTCGGTCCTTGATCTTTAAAGGTGCTCTGCATTTATGTTTTGCGGTCTCAGAAAGGGCTAGCGAGATACTATCCTGTTATATCATATTGTGATTGTTTTGAGAAAGTGTTGTCATCCGAGATTTATTATTATGACTCGCTAGTTGATTATGCCATTGATACGAGTAAATATGAGACCTGGGAATTATTGCAAATGTGGTTAGTTATAATTTTTGCTGAAAACTTGAATGTTGGCTTGACATATTTACAACAACAAGAGCAAACAGAGTTTGTAAAAGTTTTTCTTTTTCTCTTCGGTTTGTCAACTGAATTGCTTGAGGACAAGCAAGGTTTTAAGCTTGGGGGAGTTGATACATCTCCGTCGTATCTACTTTTCCAAACACTTTTGCCCTTGTTTTGGACTCTAACTTGTATGATTTGAATGGAACTAACCTGGACTGACGCTGTTTTCAGCAGAATTGCCATGATCACTACTGGAATCAGCTACTTTGCCATCTGCCAGATCTTTGCCGTCCGCTAGCAGACGGCAAAGAAGCTCTTTGCCATCAGCTACCGTAAAGCAGACGGTAAAGAAAGGGCAGACGGCAAAGAACCTCTTTGCCATGCGCCATTTCGTTGCCGTCCGCCAGCTGACGGAAAAGAATCTTCCGTCGACCGACGGCAAAGAGGGAGGTGGCCCCCACCCACCCGCCCGTTTTAAAAAAACTTAACACCCCACCTCTTTGCCGTCTGCTAGCAGTCGGAAAGAGAGATAACGGCGGACGGCAAAGAGTGGCGGAGGGCAAAGAGCCGAGTAACTAACGTACGCCACCCCCCGCCCGTTACTCTCCCTTCTCTTCCTCTCTCCTCCCCGACGCCCCGCCCTAGCTAGATCCACCGCCGCCCCCGCCGCCCGGCGCCGCCCCCGCCCCCGCACCCTTGGCCCGTCGCGCCACCACCCCTCCGCCCCCACCCCACCCACCGACGCCTGTCGCCCACCACCCTCCGCCACCCGCCGCCGCGCCGCCTCGCCGCCCCGCCCCGCACCGTTGGCCGTCGCCCCCACCACCCATCCCCCACCCCACCCCGGCCTGTCGCCCGCCACCGCCGCCCGGCGCCCGGCGCCCCCGCCGACCGTCCCATTGCTCGATGAGGGACTACTACTTTTTTTTTCAGTTTTTTCATTTTTTTTTGCTGTTTAATTGTTAGTGCTAGATTGTGTTAGTGTTAGTGTTAGAAAAGAATTAGAAGAAGTAGAAGAAGTAGAAGGAGTAGAAGTAGTAGAAAGATGAAAAAATAAGAAGAAGAAAAGAAGTAGAAGAAGTAGAAGAAGAAGAAAAGAAGAAAGCGAAAAGAAGTAAAAAGTAGAAAAAGATGAAAGAAGAAGAAGAAGAAAGGAAAGAAGAAGAAGAAGAGAAAGAAAGAAGAAGAAGGATAAAAGGAAACACCCCGACCCCCCGACCCCCCTGACCCCGACACCCCGACCCCCGACCCTGACCACGACACCCGAATTTCGACACCACACCCCGACAACGACACGACACCCAGACACCCCGACACCCGAATTTTGAGGCTATGTGGTCTTATATTTGTGAATTATTAGTTAGGTCATATATTTTTGATTTTGTTATGAAAAACATCATATATAATTGTGTTGATCGGGTTGATTTAAATGTGCAGTTGTTTCACCGCTGCGAGGTTTGGTGTTCGACGACCTGCGTCGTATGCGTTTGACGAGCTCTGCCCTTCGCTCGTGGGTGAGCACAAATGACATGTCCTCCTCTCCCATTAATTATTTGCTTTCTGTTAGGTGTTCGTGCCGATGAAACTTGATAGCTAGCTATATATGTGTCTTGAATCATCGATGTCGTAATCAATATGTGTCTCCCATTCGAAAGCGTCATAGTTATAAATATGCATGCATTTGCATATTTATAACCTTGATTCTTCGAATTGTCCAACGCTATCCATGGATAGCCGGTATGTGTAGATTGGGTTCGTTTTCCCATATGCTTTGCTCCGGATCCGACGCATAAATTTCGATTGCCTCCTGTTGTTCTCCGGTACACATCCTCTACATTTATTGCGAGACGTGTATCGGAGAACAGCAGGAGGTGCTGCCAAATTTTAAGTCCGGATCCGGAGCATAGCATGGGAAAATGAACCCAATCTACACATACTGGGTGATTAGGACCTATCATTACCTATTAGAGTGTAGGTTGCATGGACGTAATAAAATTGACAAAGTAGATCAACTGATGAATATATACATGGTGAATTATATATATAATTGTTGTGTGTCCAGTGGCTCTGAAAGTCAAGATGAGTGATCATGCGTGGAGGTAGAGTTGTAAAAAACTCTGCACCACCTGCGTTGACAGGCCAACGGACCCTGGATCAGTTAAACGCTCTCGAGCCAGATCCAGAGCGTCCAAGGTACTTCAAGGGTATAATTTCGAGCACGCTGGACTCACAAAACATGCTTATGGGATCTGCCTTACTTCAAAGACCTCCTTTGCCCACACAACATCGACGTGATGCACACTGAGAAGAATATCGCCGATGCACTTTTTGGTACATTGTTCGGCATAGATGGGAAGTCAAAGGATAATACTAAGGCTAGAGTCGATCTGGAGGCGCTATGTGATAGGCCATTACAAAACATGAAAGAACTGAAAGGAAAGCAGAACTGGACGAAGCCAAAGGCATGGTTCAATCTTGGAAGGCCAGCTATGAGGGAAATTATCTTGTGGGTGAAAATGGGTTGATGTTCCCGATGGGTATGCAGCGAATCTAAAGAGGGAGCGAGTCTTGATAAATTGAAGATATTTGGTCTCAAGAGTCATGATTGGCACATATGGACCGGCGGTAATGCCGGTGATGTTGCGTGGCTTCATCCACGAGGATGAATGGCTAATCTTGGCAGAACTAAGCTATTTCTTCCGTGTTCTTTGTGCGAAAGAACTATCGCCTGGCGTGCTAGAAGAAATGGAAGAGTTGGCGCCAGAGTTGATCTGCAAGTTAGAGAAGATCTTTCCACCGGGCTTCTTTAATCCAATGCAGCATTTGATTTTGCATCTCCCGACCGAGGCAAGATTGGGGGTCCCGTGCAAAATCGTTGGTGCTACCCAACTGAGAGGATGCAGAAGACGCTTCGAGAAAAATGTAAAAATAAACGTAGAATTGAAGCGTCTATGGCTGAGGCATTCATCATTGAGGAGGCGGCAAACTTCGTGATAGCACACTACGAAACCAAAAATCGTCATTTGCATAATCCGAAGCCTCGGTACAATGCTGACGAGCCTAAAAGGGTGGATCCAACCTCAGCCTATTCAAAGGGAATCTCTCACCAGCACGTTTTTCAAATACAGTATCATTGGATTAAGAAGAATGGCGTAACATTTCGTTGTATATCTTCACCAAATTGATAGAAGTGCGGCCGTACATCTAGTAAGTTCTCGGTACATTGTTTCGCAACTTCTATTTCCTTTGAACTGCTCTTATTCCTGGATATTTCATACAGTCGATACGTCGCCCTATTCTCGTATGGAGCGGTGATCCAAAAGGATTCCGTCAAAGAGTATGAGCTTCTCGCAAAGCAAAGAGGCCACATGGCAGGCAACTGTACTTCCTGGGAGGCAGACCAATTTGGTCGGGCTTGTTTACAAGTGGTCGGCAAAGGCCTTATGAAGTTTGTTGTCAGCCGGCCGACGGCAAAAAGGCTTGCCGTTAACCACCTAACGGATGTAACAACGCATTTATTGCCGTCTGCATTCTTTGCCGTCGGCTGCTGATGGCAAAGGCTCCTTTGCCGTCAGCCGCCCGAAGCAGACGGCAACGTAGCTCTTAGCCGTCCCGTACTTTGCCGTCCACTTTTGCCGTCCGCCATCCATGCCTTTGCCGTCCACCGTGGCAGATGGCAAAGTAGCTGATTCTTGTAGTGAATGTTGTTTTATGTGCAGAAAACAAAAGTTCTTGGAATGACCTGAAACTCCACGGAACATCTTAGAAAAAATAATAAAAAATCCTCGCCGAAGATGAAAACCAGGGGGCCCACACCCTGTCCACAAGGGTGGGGGCGCGCACACGGCTAGGAATCAATATTCTGTGTTCTAGCGGTGCCCCCTCATATATATAGGTTGGAGGGGAGGAGAGGCAGCCAAGGGGGCGCCCCAAGTAGGAGGAATCCTACTTGGGTGCCTCCCAATTCGGCCTCCCTGGCCCCCTTCCATATTCATCCGAAGGGGGAAGGAAGGAGGAGGGAGGAGAGAAGGAAGGGGGATGCTGAATCCCTCCCCTTCCTTTCCCTCTTCTCCTCTTTCCTTCTCCCTATTTCGGCCTAAATGGGGCACACCAGCCCCCAAGGGGCTGGTCCGTCCCTTTTTGGCCCATTAGGCTCATGTAGTTGCCGGGGATGCCCGGAACCCCTTGTGGTGACCCGATATGTACCCGGTACCCCCAGAACACTTCCGGTGTCTGAATATCATCGTCCTATATATGAATCTTTACCTCTCGACCATTTCGAGACTCCTTGTCATGTCCGTGATCTCATCCGGGACTCCGAACAACATTTGGTCACCAAATCACATAACTCATATAATACAAAATCGCCATCGAACGTTAAGCGTGCAGACCCTACAGGTTCGAGAACTATGTAGACATGACCGAGACACCTCTCCGGTCAATAACCAACAGCAGAACATGGATTCTCATATTTGTTCCCACATATTCTATGAAGATCTTTATCGGTCGTACCGTAATGACAACATACGTTATTCCCTTTGTCATCGGTACGTTACTTGCCCGAGATTTGATCGTCGGTATCTTCAGACCTAGTTCAATCTCGTTACCGGCAAGTCTCTTTACTTATTCCGTAATACATCATCCCGCAAGTAACTCATTAGTCACATTGCTTGCAAGTCTTATTATGATGTGCATTACCGAGAGGGCCTAGAGATACCTCTCCGATACTCGGACTGAAAAATCCTAATCTCGATCTATGCCAACCCAACAAACACCTTCGGAGATACCTGTAGAGCATCTTTATAATCACCCAGTTACGTTATGACGTTTGATAGCACACAAGGTATTCCTCTGGTATCCAAGAGTTGCATAATCTCATGGTCAAAGGAATATGTATATGACATGAAGAAAGCAATAGCAATAAAACTTAACGATCATTATGCTAAGCTAATGGATGGGTCTTGTCCATCACATCATTCTCCTAATGATGTGATCCCGTTCATCAAATGACAACACATGACTATGGTTAGGAAACTTAACCATCTTTGATTAATGAGCTAGTCTAGTAGAGACTTACTAGGGACACTGTGTTTTGTCTATGTATCCACACATGTATTAAGTTTCCGGTTAATACAATTCTAGCATGAATAATAAACATTTATCATGATATAAGGAAATATAAATAACAACTTTATTATTTTCTCTAGGGCATATTTCCTTCACCCCCATGTTAAACCTTGTTCATCCTCGAGCAAGAAATAAAATCAAATGTAAGGAACTCATTTAAACCGAAATAACGAGAAGGTTTTGGTTTACTTAAGATGGCTATGCCTAGATAGCCTTCCTCTTCCTTCACCTAAAAACTTAGCATATAGCTGTAGCGATGTCATGATTATTATGCAAGCTTAGTTAAGCAAAGATAGTCAACACAAAACTTTGGTTAGTCTAGAGAAAATAATCAACTACCTTTCATTCTATGTCTTCTATCTAACACTTGTTTGCTGGGAACACTTTAGAAGAGCCTTTTCTCTTTGCAATGAAAACATATAATACGGGAGTGAAAGGTATGTAAAAGACATCGTGATGCTAGAGTAACTCACTAACATCCACGATAATCACTTCGTCAAGGCTCACAAAACACTTTCTTCAACTGTTGCTTCCTGGAACTTTTGTTGTACGGTGATGGGTTATGCCATAGAAATGATACATGCAAATACGGGTTTCATTATGGCTTATGTTGAATACTGTGGACCAAGGATTTGTCTCATTTGAGTGCAGTGATCGGTATTCTTTATTTGCCCTGAATTTTTGGCTTATGTTTTCCGGTCACACATATCAAGTCCAACAAACTATACCGTGAAATGTGTTGTAACAGGTTGTCCTGGGAAGGTGCACGGGCACGTGCCGAAGTATGACATCCACTGGGTTGTCACCATTGTCGTCCCACATAATTGTGTGAGGAAGAACCTGCGGTGAAGCATCCGAACCTGACTTCAAGTCTCATTGCGCAACTCATGTATACCGAGATAGTAGAGAAGAAAGATATGGAAGCAAAACACATCCGCATAACAAAGGTGAAGGTCGATGGAATTATGTCATTCCTTATGGGAAGGCTTGGATGGCTAAGCAGAAGGCTATGGAGGAAAGGTTTGGGACGTTCTTCGACTCATATGATAATGTTGTCCGTCTCCTGGGCATACTGAAGGAGTGGAATCCCGGCACTTATGTGAACGTACAACACATGAGGTTGTTGAGTATACCAGATTTCAAGGTGTTGAAACGAGTGTTCTTCTCTTTTGCTATGTGCATCGAAGCTTTCCGGCATTGTCCTCCTGTTATGTTTGTGGATGGTACATTCCTGACCGGTCAGTATAGAGGGAAAATCCTGACTGCTATTGGTGTGGACGGGAACAATCAAATCATCCCACTTGCCATGGCATTTGTGGAGGGTGAGAACTTTCTCAGCTGGGTATGGTTCTCCCGCCAAGTGAAAATTGCCATCATGAAGGACCGACCAAACGTGTGCGTCATTCATGACAGACATGCTAGTATATTGAAGGCCGTGAAGACACTTCGTAATCCAACAGATGACGAACCAACACCTTGGAGGGACTTGTAGAGCCGGTGGTGCATGCGCCATCTTGGGGCTAATTTTTTCTCACGGTTCAAGAACAAGCGGTTGATGAACTTGTTCAAAAAATTATGCAAGCAGAGCCAGCAGCGCAAATATGAATTTATTTGGTCAAAACTAGATGAGTTTACTAAGAAGCTGGTCCGTGCGAGGAAGAAAATGGAAGAAGATCAGGTTAAATTAGCAGCACTAATTGCGGAGCTAGAGGAGCCAGTAGGTCTTTGTGACTTGCCAGCAATTGACCCTCCTAATACTAAGAGAAAGAAGGGAAGGGCAATAAAGAATTTTTCTGAGTGGATAGAGAAAGAGCCTCCGTTGAATTGGTCTTTGCTGCATGACACACATGGAGCTAGGTATGGCCACATGACAACCAATCTTGCAGAGGTGTATAACTTTGTGCTGAGAGGGAATAGAGCATTGCCACTCACAGCTATTGTGGAGGCTGTATTCCATGGCACTTTGAGATATTTCAGAGAAAGGCACGAGTTATTAAAGAAGCATATTGAAGATAATCAGAACACACCTTATTGTAGCCGTGTCATGGAATACATGGCAAAGAAGATAGAGAAAGCAAAGAAGCACACCGCCGACTCATAGGGAATCAAGAAAGGAGGTATGAGGTTCAGCTTCCTACCGATGGTTTTGGTTCTGGAAATGAGGTGAAGACACACGAGGTAAAAATTGGAACGGAATTTTATCCAACGTGTGAGTATACATGCAACAAACCGAAGTTGTTGCACCTACCTTGCTCTCATGTGTTGGCTGCCTATGGCCAGATTGAGTTGGATGCTATCTCCTTCGTGTCCCCATACTATTTAAAAGAGGCAGTGCTCAACACCTGGACAGGCGAGATGACAGGGTTTAGAGTCGTCAGCAATTTCAACAAGGTAAACGACGGTGAGAGAGTATACATCCCACATCCAAACCTTCGGCGAACAAGTAGGGGCAGACGAAAGGCCCGTCGCATCCGAACGATATGGACCACCGAAGCTGGTGGAGCAACCAGACAATGTTTGTTATGCGCAGCTTATGGGCATAGGATGAAATATTGTCCCGACCTGAACAAAGATGGTGCTTCCGCATCGACGAGTGCTTCCACATCGACGGCTGCGACAACAGGAGCAAGAGGCGGACGTGGTCGTGGCAGTCGAGGCCTAAGGGGCGGACGAGGAAGAAATAACTCACAAGCTATATAATGTGTCGTAGTGTGTTTCAATATGTAATATGTCGTGACTATGTTTTAATTTGTAATATGTCAGGACTATGTTTTAATTTGTAATATGTCAGGACTATGTTATAATTTGTAATATGTCAGGACTATGTTTTAATTCGTAATATGTCTGAACTATGTTATAATTTGTAATATGTCGTACTATGTTTTATTTGCACCTGAGATTTGTTGTTTGAATTGCAGATATGTCTTCGTATCCTTTGCTTAATGGTAACATCGATAGAAAGCACCGGGGCGCCCTTATGGAAGCGGGCAACAACTTAGACGTGTTGGTCACTCGTACCCCAAAGACTAACTGGCTGATACACGATTCATGGGTTGATAGGTATGTGTGCATATAATGGAGTCCATATAATGACTTACTATGTTTGACATACTTTTCATAGCCGCTAACAATCTTTTTATTTTGTAGGTTAAGTTGGGCTGGACTTCTATCCTTGGCACGACTGGTTGAGGGTACATTGGATGAGTGGATTGATGGTCCGGACTTAGATGAGGCAGGTGAACCATTGCAGTTACACAAGAGGCAAGTGAAACGTTTCTCTTACGACAAGTCACTCCTTACCTGCTTAGTAGATAGATGGAGGCCAGAGACACATATGTTTCACTTTCCATGGGGAGAGATGGCGCCTACTTTACAGGATGTGTCTTACTTGTTGGGATTACCTCTGGTCGGTGCTGCCATAGGTCCCTTAGAGGCAGAATCTGGGTGGCAAGCAGCGATGCAGACCCGTTTTTTGGCTGCGGTCCCGACTGCTAGGGCCATAGACAACGATCCTCATGGACCTCTTTTTAGATGGTTGAGCCAGTTTCACGTAACCATCACGGCCACTTAAACAAATGTTGTTTTTTAGTTGCCCGATGTTCATACAATTATTACATTTCTATGTAGATTGTCTCGTTAGGATATCCCGATGTTCAGTTGTCGGAGGCACAGATTGACCGGTCCCTAGAGGCATATATTCTTTGGCTGTTCGGCAACACGATGTTTACGGAGAACCACGTGACCACTGTCGATGCACGACTCATCGGTATTGCACGAGATAGCCGACGACGCGTTGCCCTGCGGATATTCTCTGAGAGGAGTTTTGGTTCTGCTGTGTTAGCGGCTACGTCTGAGGCCTCGTGCAAAGCTTGCTTGTTGAAGTCTAGAAAATCTAGTCTTGTTGGATGTCCATTATTGTTGCAGCTCTGGTCATACGAGAGATTCCCTATTGGACGACCCTATGTCTACGTTGATAAACCTTTTGGTTTGGAGGACTTAGCTGGGGCTTATGTGCCTGCTATCGGCGACTTACATACTATGGGATCTGTTTGGGCACGGCGAGAGGTACTTTTATATTAAGTAACAATTAATTTAATTATTTCTTGCCATTCAATAGTATTACTAATGCTTATTTGTTGTCATGCACAGAGACAGTTTGTGCATAGTCAGGTTAGGGGATGCTACCCGTCCTTCACGGCCTTGATTTGATAGTTTGCACGAGGATCAAGTTATCCGGGAGCCATACTCGGCTCAGGCTATATCATCGAGGTACCCAGTTGGGATTTCTGGATTGTGCACTAGAGATCGACACTTTTGGATGACCAAGGCCAAGTTGGTGTTCGATGTGACGATTGAGGAGATGTCTCTTCATAGGGTGATGAGACAGTTCGGTCTATATCAAGAGCCTGAGATTCCAGATATTCCACACTTGCCAGACCACGTGCACAAGTAAGTACTAATACTATTTTAGTTGTCAGCTCTACATTCATAATATACCTAATCATGTATCGCGCATGTCAATATCAGGGACAGTCGCCTAGGAGGAAACAAGTCCATGGCTTATTGGCTTAAGAGCATTACCCCTTACGTTGACGAATGGACTACCGCTGCGACAAATATCTGGGGTGAGGTTCGGCCCTTTAACTGGGAAAAGTTCGGGTTGTATCTGCAGCGTTACCGGCATACAACGAGGATCTACTTGGTTCCATCAGCTGCTCCTGATCAGATCGAAGCCCCTCTCACCAGCGATATGTACCCAACTGCCTCTGTTGTGGGAACCAGACACCACGCGGTAAATGCCTTGGTTCTCATATGTTAAGTCTTTTGTTAATCTGGACATATTCGCTTGGTTGTCTATTCGTGGTGTCTATCATACAACGAGGATATAATTGGTTAACTCTTCATGTACAGGGTGACTTGACAGTACAGGCGCGAGAGGAGGTTTCCGCTTTAATGCGGCGCTTTCAGAGGGGAGAAACTATCCCACCGCAAGAGGGCGTCTCATGGCTGAGGCGTCTTGATGACAAGCTACGCGGGATTTACGCAGCTGTTACGTGTAGACGGTCTTCGGATGTTGCACTTCCTCCTCCAGCACATCGTCCGCCACGCCCCTCTGTACAACATTCAGAACCACGACCCGCTGTGCACCGTTCACAACCACGACCCTCTGTGCACCGTGCAGAACCTCATCCTTCACAGCCAGGGAGCTCTTCCTGGCATGAGCCACCTCCTTCACAGCCAGGGAGCTCTTCCTGGCATGAGCCACCTCCTTCACAGCTAGGGAGCGCTTACTGGCATCAGCAGATGGAACTAGGTAACACTACTCACTACATTCTTTTCAACAGTGTAGTAATCGTTCTTGCATTCTCAGCAGTCACTGATGCTTACTGGTGGTGCTTCGTTCATGCATTTGTATCAATTTTACATGTTTTACTTTACCGCAGGCGGCAACCAGTCGCAACCGTTCATGCATTCAGAGCAGTCACCGATCCTTAGTGGTGGTGCTTCGTACTTTGAGGGCAACCGCGAGGATGATGACCTTGCTACAAACATTTATGGCTTCTCGCAGACAGTGTTTCACACTCCACCACCACCACCGACGCAGGAGACACAGACAGTGACAGACGAGGTTAACTATGGTCCTGGTTATCGCGAGCCTCGTCCACCGCCTCGGTGCTTATCGCCTTCCGGTCCTCGCCCAAGGAAGACCCAGACTCGTCGTCGTCCCCCGCAGTGATCTTCTTATCTATCTATGTATGACTCATTATCTATGTTAGTTTCAGACTATTCGCAGCTGTGTGTCAGTATTTATGTATGAGACATGCTTCATGTATGAGACATATATTGTTTTATGTATGCAGAGACATATTACTATTAATTCGCATTCTTATTCCAGTTACATTTCCAAATAGACTGCAACCTTTAATTAAGATACAAGTACATCTGAATTAAACGGTGCGGCTGAACTTGTGCAATACATCTTACATACGACAAAATAAAATTCAGATAGAACATAATGCCCTACAATAATATAATACAAACTAATAATGCAAATACATCTGAATGAAACGGTACAACTGGAATACATCTTACATACTACATGAAGTCATCATCGTCATCCTCCGTTGATGCAGCCTTCTTCCCCTTCGACGATGCGGTCCTCTTGCCCTCCGTCGATGCAGAACTCTTGCCCTTGGTAGATGCAGAACTCTTGCCCTTCGAGGATGCATAACTCTTGCCTTTGGACGATGCAGAACTCTTGTCCTTCGATGATGCAGAACCCGGAAGCGGCAGCATGAAGATATCTTCGTCGTCCTCGCTCTCCTCAGTCCATAAAAATGTATTCTTTGCTGCAGTCCTTCTGAAAGTTTCACTCTTCGGCTCCACTACCTTCTTCCACCTTTCATGCAACCTAAGAAGTTCTTGACGTACCTCCTCATAGGTCCTTTCAGGCCACCCAGACCTACGTAATTGGTGAGCCAACTCATTCATTATGGTGTCACTACCGGTGAGTTCGTCCCATGGAACTATCCTATTGTCCATCCTGAAATCGGTAACTAGACTCAGAAGAGTGCTGCTCATCCCAGGGTGAAAACTACGATCAAATGGATAATGGGACATCTCAACTACACTACACTGGAATGCTTATCCACCTCCGCCTGAAGGGGGTTTTATAGATACAGAGGAGAAAATGGCGGGAAAGAATAACTGCGGTATGGCGGGAAAGGGTTGGCGGGAAAATAAGGCGGGAAGGGATTGGCGAGAAAATAAGGCGGGAAGGGATGGGCGGGAAGGGGTTGGCGGGAAATGGGTGACGGGAACATATGGCGGGAAAGGGTTGGCGGGAAACGGGTGGCAAGAAAATACATTTCAGCATGAGCCATGCAACTTCGGCCTACACGAGACCAAAAAGTACTTTTCGGCCTAGACTTGACCAAAAAGTCTATTTCGGCCTAGGGTTGACCGAAAAGTGCCTTTTCGACCAGGTACCCCACTCTTCGGCCAAGAGATGGCCGAAAACTCTACTTCCGCCTAGCTGTGGCCGAAAACTACTATTTCGGCCAAGAGATGGCCGACGGGCTACTACTTTTGATTTTTATGAAAATAAGGCTATAGTTTTGGAAAATGCTATAAAATATATCATAGTTTTGAAAAAAATCTATATTTTGTATTTTTGGCTTTTGGCTTTTGAAATCTAACTTGCAAAAGATGTGAACGGCGGAAAAACAAAACGAAAAGCAAAACCAAATAAAAAGCAACCTCACTACAACTTATTCGAAATAAATACCTCCACATCTTGATGTAGACATGGAAGCAACATCCCAAGCTTAAGCTTTTTGCTATCTCAAACCGAAGAAACCTTTCCAAGAATGAGCTTGTTATATTCATTGACTTTTGAAATTTCTCCACATGCATGCAATGTTTTAGTGATAACATATAGAGACATCGTATAACAAGACACGCAATGCAACTAGCTCTATACTTGTAGCCTTGGTAACTCATTTGTCCAAATAAAGTTACCGAATCAGGTTCGAGCATGTCGTAGGCATAGCGGAAGTGCTCGTCATTGTTGGCGAAGCTAACGTAAGTGCACCACTCTGTAAGGGACATGTTGAAGCTTTGGTTCATAAGATGGAATGTGATCTGGTCCTCTTCACCTCAGGAATTCAGCCCTACGGTGTGTGAAAGTGTGCTCAAGAACTCTAGCGTTAACTCACAATATGTTTCCGTGTTCTGAAAAGCAAAATGTTGCAAACCCATGTTAGTACATAACAAATTAAAATCATTACCTGTACCAAGTGTGGCGACCGTGGACGGACACACCCACTTGGTTGGGACGGAGACACCCACTTGGTTGGCTTAATCCTTCTCTCTTCAAGCACCTGATTTTTTTTGGCGTGGTCAACGATATTGATCCCCTGAAATAAAACTTGATGTCTATGTGCAATTTCATCATACGAACGAATGGCTTCACTTCAAGCAATACGAACGGACCTTCTCATACTAATCTTATCAAAATAAATTTCCAGTCCAATAGATCGATACAAAAATGATTATACGTTAAACATATGATTTATCTCCTCTAAAAACATCCGTGATTACGTGTTCAACAAGAAATTTGGTTCGAGAACAGACAAGAACCTAAACATGGCAATGAAAGACTATAGAGCACGGATTCACAAAAAATAATTTGAGGATCAAAAGGAGAAACATACCGTAGATCATTCATGCGAAGGATCCGAACTAAAAACAAATAGGAAGAGAGATCCTTCGAAGTTTTGAGAGATTTGAACGAAGAAAAGATAATAGATTGAAATTTTGGTTTAGGTCTAACACTTCTCAGGCTGAGGCATCCATTAATTTGAATAAGTACTCCATGCTTAATCCCTATTTCTTGTGTAAAGGTAATTTTTTTCATATTTTGATCAACGAAGCGTTTATAAGCTTCATCATATGATACCTTCGGTAGTGGATGCTTGAGAGTCAACATCTTCACGAAGTCTAAAGTTATGTGTGGTCTGGAGATGCAAAAGCATCTTCTCCGTGACCAACGAAATCAACATCTTTATGTTTTTTCTAAAAGAAAAGTGGAATATACCGTCAGGCCTTCAGCCTACGGTTATGTATGGTTCTATAGAATGTTTTTATTGAGTTTATGTGTGGTCTGGAGATGCAAAGTCATGACCTCATAGGAAGATGGAGCTGACCCCATCAAAGCACGTCTTGCACTCAGGGAGAAAAGTACGAGTGCGGCTATATCTCGCTTTAAGTGAGATCGAGCGTAGCCTCATGTCAAGGGGCGCGCTACTGGGTTGGCCCAGTAGTGTTCATTTGGTCTACTTCCTTCGTTATTTTTCTCTTCGTTCTTATTTTACCTATTATATTTTTCGAAATATTCTAGAAAATATATATTTCCCGAAAATTTTAAAAGTGTCCGTCGCGTATTTAAAAAATGTTCATATAGTGTAATTTTTTGTTCATGCAAACTTGAAATAACGCTCATATCATTTAAAAAGTGTACAACATGTATTAAAAAATATTAAACGTGTATTTGAAAAATATTTAACATGTATTTTAAAAAGTTTTAACAAGAACTTATTTAAATATTCATCATGCATTTGAAATTTTTTAACGCGTATCAAATAAATATTCAGCAGGTATAAAGAATGTACAACGTGTATTAAAAAGTTCAATATGTATTTAAAATAAGTTCATGTTTCACATGTATTGAAGAAATGAAAGCCCATTTTTTCCACAGGAAGAAAATAATACGCTACCCATTTCCTTTTCGCGAGCCACCAGCCCGTCATGTTTTTTCATTCCGTATTTTTTTTTGTTTTTATCTATTTTTCTGTTTTTCTTCCTTAAAACAATTCGGAATGTCTAAAAAGTTTTAGAATTTAAGGAAAAAAATATTTGGGAAAAATATTCCAGAAATCATAACATGTTGGTGGTTAAAAAATGTTCATAACTTTACAACAAATGTTCACATATTGAAAAAACGTTTGTAAAGTCAAAAAATGTTCATAAATTTCAGAAAAATGTGCCTTTAATTCAAAATTCGCCGAACATTTCTTGAACTCGATGAACAAAAATTGTATTCAAGAACTTTGTCTTTTGAAAACTGGATGAACATGTTTTACATTATGAACATATTTTAAAAAATCAACAAAAAAATTTTGAATTTCATGAATATTTAAAAAAGGAGAAGAAATTTTGAATTTGATTAACATTTTTTATTTTGATCATTTTATTTTGAATTTGATGAATAATTTTTCAACTCGATGAACAAAATTTAAATTCGATACGAATTTTTTCAATCTGATAAACAAAAAAGCTGTTCGTTTATTTAAAAAATATTTATGAGTTTTAAGATGCTCACAATTTTTTACAAAATTGACAAACTTGAAATATTTTCGAAAATGGAAAAACAAAGGGTAAAAAGGGAAAAGGAAAATCGGAAAGAAACAAACAAAAAAACATAGATTAAGAAACATAAAAGAAAAACGAATAAATAAAAAGTAAGAAACGACGAAAGAAAAAATAAGGGAAAACGAAAAAAAAGGTTCAAGGAAGGTTCTTGAAAACGTTCCCAAAACCGGATTGGATGAAAACTAAAACAATGAGCCGGCGGCCGGCCCATCTAAATGCTCCGAAATGTTTTGAACAAAAAGAGAATAAAAGTAAATTTGAAAAAGAAAGAGAAAAGGAAAATTTTAGTAAAATATTAAAAAATTGAACATAAACATTCCAAACACTTTTTGAAATGACCAAACAATTTTTGTAAATGCAAACATTTTTTAAATTTATGAACGAATTTTCTAAACACAAACTTTTAAAAAAATTGAACAGTTTTTTACACGAACAAATGTTGAAATTTCGGAATTATTTTCAAAAGAAACAAAAAAACCCAAAAAATAGTGAAAACAGAAAAAAGGAAAAGAAATGAGAAAATGAAACATAAAACGGTAAACAGAAAACAGAAAAATAGAAATGAAACAGAAAAACAAAAAAACAAAACAAAACAAAAAAACTGGTATAAAAAATAAAAACCGGTTCAGGGAAGGTTCGCAAAACCGGCTGTCGCGCTGTGGGGAAGTGGGCCGGCCCATTTCTCACCCTCGGGGGATCGCCTGTGCGAATGCTGGACATTTTGACGTAATTAGCGTCAAATAGGAATTTCTGGTTTTGTATGCTCCAAATAGGAATGGGGGGGGGGGGGGGGTACGCTTTTTATGATCCAAAAATGTTTTGAAGAAAAATAGAATAAAATTAAATTTTAAAAATAAAAAAAAAGGAAAATTTTATTAAAATATTAAAAATTTGAACATAAACATTCCAAACACTTTCTGTAAAACAATAACATTTTTTGAAATGCCCAAACAATTATTGAAAATTGCAAACATTTTTTAAATTTATGAACAAATTTTCTAGACACAAAATTTTTTAAAAAAATTGAATGTTTTTTACACGAACAAATGTTAAAATTTCAGAAGAAACAAAAAAATAAAAAAAATAATGAAAACAGAAAAAAGGAAAAGAAGTAAGAAAAAGAAACAGAAAACGGAAAACAGAAAAAGAGAAATGAAACAGAAAAACAAAAAAAGAAAATCAGAAAACTGGTATAAAAATAAAAACTGGCTGCCTCGCTGTGTGGAAGTGGCCGGCCCATTTCTCTCATTGAGGGGATCGCCTGTGCGAATGCTGGACATTTTGACGTAGTTAGCGCGAAATAGGAATTTCTGGTTTTGTATGCTCCAAATACGAATCCCCATCGACATGGAAGGAAGTCGAGCTTGAAGGATTCCCTCCCACCTATAGCTACTGAGCCGGCCTATATTCGCTAGATTTGAATTGCGTTCGCTGGGTTGGTACCCGCCCCCCCCCCCCCTCCCCCCCCCCAACCACTTTTCCTTTTTTTCTCTTTTTCTTTTGTTTTCCTTTAAGGTTTTATGTTTATTGGCTTTTTCTTTATTTTCACGGTTCCTAGCACTTTTCTTTGTTTTTATGTTTTGATTCGATTTGTCGGTTTTCTTTGTTTTTACTCGGTTATCAATGCTTTTTTTCTTTCTTCTTTTCTTCATTTTTTGGTTTCTTTCTCGATTTTCTTGGTTTTTCTTCTTCCTTTGTTTCCTTATATTTTTCCAGGTTTTCTCAGTTTTTAGTACAGTTTCAACATTTTTTGAATATATCAAAAATACTTTTTATATACACGTTTAACATGTTGAAATAAATGATTAACATTTTTAAATCTTTTATTTTTTATGACTACTTTTCCCATGCACACTATACATTTTTGGTATATATCTAATACATTTTTCTAATACATGTTATACAAATTTCAAATACAAGTTTAGATATTGCCAATATTTTTTTCTATACACATTTTAACATTATTCAAATGCATGATAAAAATATCATAAATGCAGGATAAACATTTTTAAAAACGTAGTTAACATTTTCAAATGCTTTATTAACATTTTCTAATACTGGGTCAAGATTTTTTTCTATACGTAGTTAACATTTTTACAAATGCTTGATTAACATTTTCAAATACATGATCAAATTTCTACATAGAATATTTATATATTTTGTATATGTTAAAAAATATTTATGCACACTTAGCATTTTCTAAATGGTTGGTTAACATTTTTTTCAAATGTTTTATTTAGAATATTTTGTAATATATTCATTTACATCATTTGGAAGTATAAAAAAGGAAAAAGCAAAAGCAAAAAGAAGGCTGTGGCCTCCCTCGCGCCTAGGTCCGCCCATCTCGCGCTGGCCATCACGCGAGGCTTCCCTACGTCTCGTTGTAAGCGAGAGATATGGGCACCCAGTCAGAGAGAGAGAGAGAGAGAGAGAGAGAGAGAGAGAGAGAGAGAGAGAGAGAGAGAGAGAGAGAGATGACCCTATGGCACCACGGGATGTATCTTGCTCCAAATAATTGCCCCGGGATGTAGCACCCATTGCCCCAGTGCACCAGTCCCTCGCTGCACATTAAAATATTTTGAAAAACAATTTAGTGGATTAACACGACAACAATGTATGTTGTTACAGAAATTCAAATCAAAATTCAGAACCTTGCTCCAAATACAAAAATGATAAATTTGACAATAAATAGTACATAACACAAATCGGGCTTCAGTTTTGGCCCATTAGCACACTGATGTCAAATTTGTCAGTTTTTATCTCGAGCTATGTTTTGAATTTTGATTTGAATCTTTGTGACAACATACATTAATGTTGTGTAAGTGCACTATTTTTTTGTATATTTTTGAATGCGCAATGGGGTCCGGTGCACCAGATACGCTCTCTATGTAACCACATCTTAGCCCCAGGGAGAAAAGTACGAGAGTGGCTATATCTCACTTTGATCGTGATGAAGTGTAGCCTCATGTCATGGGCGTGCTAGTTGGCTGGCCAGTAGTGTTTCATTCGTTTGTTCTTTTTTAAACCTATTTCATGTTTCAAAATACTCTAATACGCATATGTTCCCTCAAAAATTTAAAGTGTCCATCGCATATTTAAAATATGTTCATGCAGTGTATTTTTTTGTTCGTATAATCTTTAAAGAATGTTTGTACCATTCAAGAAAGTGTGCAATGTGTATCAAAAAAATATTCAACGTGTATTTGTAATATGTTTAACATGTATTTAAATAAGTTCAAACATGTATTTTTTAAATGTTTATCACGCATTCAAAAAACATTCAACATGTATCAAAAAAATATTTTAGCCTGGATAATAGAATATACAATGTGTATTAAAAAAGAGTTCAACATTTATTTTAAAAAACCATCATGCATTTTTATAAAATGTTCAAGGTGTATCTAGAAACATATTTCACATGT
Source organism: Aegilops bicornis (assembly GCA_021605145.1). NCBI lineage: Eukaryota > Viridiplantae > Streptophyta > Magnoliopsida > Poales > Poaceae > Aegilops > Aegilops bicornis. The sequence continues at coordinate 836,066,730 of CM038675.1, forward strand.
ATTAAAAAAATGGAAGCCCGTCTTTCCCACATGAAAAAATGTTGATATTGTATTTTAAAAATGTGAACAGAGCATTTGAGAAATGTGGAATGTGTATAGCAAAATGTTGATCATGTCTTCAAAAAAATGTTGATCTTTTATTTGAAAAATGTTAATCAACAATTTAGAAAAAGTTAAATGTGCATAGATTTTTTTTTGACCTGGTATTGAAAAAATGATGGTATTGTATTGGAATAATTTTAAATGTCTATTAGTAAAATGTATTAAATTAAACATGTACCAAAAATGTGTATAGAAAAACAATAAAAACCAGGAGAAAACAAAAAACCTGATGAAAAACAAGAAACAAACAAACAAACCATAGGAAAAAAGAAAGAAAACAAAGCCAATGAAAACCGAGAAAGCAAAGAGGAACACAGAGAAAAAAGTGAATACAGAGAAGGAAAACAAAGAAAACTTATATAAAAAAGATAAAAACAGAAAACAAAATAGTGGGAAAAATAAGCTCTTTTACCTCAAGTAGGTTGCGCCTAGAGTTTCACCACGAACTTGTCATAAACCGGTGGCTAAAATCGCTGCAAACAACCTAGGAGACCGGCTTTGGTTTCGATCCCCCTTTGCGCCACCTTTGTCACCACTATTTCTTATAATTGTCTGCTCATGGGCTGGCCCATTACTGTAGACAGTTTATATGAGAGATTCTTCCGTCTCGCATGAAGCGAAATATAGCTCCCGTGGGCATTTTGTCACCTAATCGCAACTTGGTGTTAAAGATTTGTGCTGGCCTGTCAGCTTAGCATACTATATGATTTTTTCAATTTAATTGTAGGAACGCTCTAGATGGTTCCATTTTCAATTTTTTATTTTTTCTGTTGTTTCTTCCCTATGTTTTTTGTTTTGTTTTCTTAATTTATTATTTTATAAAACGTTAGAAAATTTAAATGATATTCAATATTCTTTAAAAACATTTTCAAAGTTGCTTGCGTTCTAATATGATATTCTAGTATAAAAAAAGTTTAAAAGATTATAAAAAATGTCACATTCGTAAAAAATTAAGAAAAGTAAAACAATATTCTGTTTGCCTTTACAAATATTGTGTCTAAACAATGTTCAGAGATATTTTGGAAAATATTCTTATAAAAATTACATTTTTTGAAAAATGAAAATTTGAATTTTAAAAATAATAGTTTGTTTTGTACAAGTCTTAGCCTGACAACATCATGGTTACTTCCAACATATGCATCGATCGATTTTGTAGGTCTCCTTGCATCCTGAAGCATTCCCGCCAATTTTATTTTCTTGCTACTTTTGGTGATTTTTTCAGTGGATTTTCGTAATAGCATATATTAGTTTGACTATGTCGCTTGGTGATGTCCAAGGATGCAATTTTGTTTTTGGTTTAGGATGCAATGTCTGGTAATTCAGATGTGTCTGTAGTCTGAACTATTTCCCCAGCATATTACGTTGTTTGCTGAAATAGTTTTGTAGGGTAATGTTTCTAACTAAATCGTCATCCTTTCTATGTCGACTAATTAAATCAACTATAAAACTTATTTGTATATACTGCATATTAATGTAGTCCATGTGTAGTGCATGTTGTACCAGAGCTAGAGGTTATATTGTATTTAGAATTTTAGATAGAGGTCTGCAATATTTTTGGAATTGCATCTATTATTGGAAAGTGGAGTGCAGTAACCACTGGCAGCATCTTTTCTTATGTTACGGTTTAGATTTGAACCTTAATCTTCACAAATAGAACGTCATGTTTCATGATATTATATTTTGTCAGATTTAACAAACTACGGCCATGATATGTCGAGGTACGTATGATTTCCCACTAGGTACATTTGATGGGTTTCGAGAAATAGTTGATGTTGTTTGAAAAATTATTTCAAGTTTCTGAATTGTCATTTGTGGCAACCCTATGCCCTCATGTATGCAATTAATCCGGTAGCAGTAAATAATCTGTGAAGGGAGTTTCTATTTTGTACCAAAACACTACAAAGGTGAAATTGAGTAAATTATTGGGCAGACAATTAGCAATACACAATTGGTCAACAATAGTGAGTTACTTGTATGTTTTCTAGGGCCTTCTCAAATTAGACAATGGTACAATCGCTACTCTATTAAAATTTACTTGGAAAATGCAACGTCATGTTTACGTCCTTAAATTTCAAGGATACCGGTCAAGATTTTATGATGGGATTCTCTTTGGTTGTCATTGCTTTGATAGATTTTGTTTCATATTTTGGTACAAGGATAATCTCAACAGTACTGCTCATATGAGCTACCAATATTCTGTGAAATCAATTTTTTTCTGACAATTATACATCACCATGGTAGATAAGTCAGAATATATATCACATGATCCTCTCTCTAAAAAATATAGAATTCAGCTTCAATGTTAGTCCTTTACTCTTATCTTTCTAGCTCCCCCCTCCTCATTTGAATGGGTAGCACAACTTAATAAAACAACATCTCTTCAGTTGAATCAATTTTAATTCTTGAAAAATATCCATGTATTGTTTTCAGGTAATCAGGGAAAGCCAATTGTAGGAATCCTCTTGCCATGGTGTGCTTTTTGAATATACAAAGCCAAAATTCTTATAAATGGTTCGTTAATGCATATGGTTACATCAAAAATGTGTGTGAGTTCGATACTATTGTTGTTATAAAAGGGAAGTAGATTGATATAATCATTTATATTGCAGAGTACATTTTGTTTCTGACCCCAAAAAACATAGTCGGGCATGGGAAGGCTCTCAAACTAAGTGGTGTTACACAATACTTTTGGAGGCATTCTTCACCTAATGATAGTGTGTTCTCCATACATAGCATGATGTAATTTAGTATCTCATTTATGCATATATTGTTGTGGCCAAATGTCTTAGAGTTGTATACAACTAGAATAATAAAAGAGTTCTTCCACATGTTTGTGTTCCAGTCCTCTATCTACATTAAAATGTAAAAGAAAAACCGGACAGTTCTTTTTCCCAATGTACTCTTTTCAATTTTTAGTGCATAAAAACTTTCATTTTAGAGAGCAGTAAATTGTTGTTCAAAAGCACAAATTTTTCTGCTATTTATTGTAAAACCAGATGTGTCTTGAAGAAATAAAAAGGCATAAATGATCATTGATTTAAATTTAAATATTTAATGTTCTTTGATTTTAATTTTCATCCCAGGTTTAGGTGCACTATAGAGCAATTTTTTTACCTCTCCTTAATACTTTCTTAGCACTAAATTTTCCCTTGCCACAGGAGAATCCATTTTAGTATACTAGTACATTGTGGATATCAAGTGTAGATGTTTCTACACATTTTTATCCTTTTACCATATGCAGTTCATTTAGAATTGCTAATTGGTTACGATATACTCTCTACATTTTGGAATTATTCATGATAGATTTATTGGTATCATCAATTAATATTCTCTATGTTGATAATTCTTTCCACAATGCTGGCAAAAGAAAACCAACACAACTTCTAAAAGAACAAGTATATGAAAAGAGAAGGGGGTAATATTTGAGTTTACTTTATTTAGTTCTTCTATAGTCGAGCATCCCTGTGCTAGGATGAGGTATAGTAAAAAACTCTTGATCGTTGCATTTGCAATTCAATAATTCTTGCACGCACAAAAAGGTACACATGTCAGTATTATTTAACTATAAATATCAAGTACACCTTACATCTCACTAGTAAAAATGCCCGTGCGTTGCACCGGGCGAAATATTAAGTATAAATTGCTCTACGTGCCATTATGCAACATTTTTTCATACAATTTTTGCAAACGTCAAAAATAAGGTCAATGTAACCTTTGAGTGTAGCAATTACGATCTCGATGCACCGTGATCTAGCAGTGTTCATGCAACATGACTGTAATGACTGAAATTGCTATCTTTCCTCTAAAAGAAACAAAAATAAGGCAACCTGCAAAAAGTAAGGTTCGACGGTGTTTTTATCTGTGGTGACGACCGACCCTGTTTGTCCTTCCTAGGTCACAACACCATGACAGCCCGATACAAAATATGGAATGCTGCTAGTGATACAAATGATTTTTAACAAAGATTCTTTCGATTGTCATCACTGGCCACACGTTGCTGAGTGCTTGAGTCAAGCATAAAAGAACATCTCAATGAGGTCAGATCAAAATGTCCGTTCATGCCCATGTAGCCACATCACACAACAACAGAAGTTCATCCAAATAGGGCTCAGCAAGAAAGGCACATATAATGGCAAACATGGAAACATGAAACAGAAGTACATGACCATAGAATCTATCAAAGAAAAGAAAACACAACCCTGACGGGGAAACCAGTTCATACTGTTGCACTCCAAAGAATCATGGAGGAAAAACAAGAAGGTCATCTATAGCCTCTAGCAAACTTTTGAAGATAAATCAGACTAAAGAGTTATCGCTTAGACTCTATCCAAACTGGCGATAAAAGATGTAGTTAACCGTAGTCCTAAATTAGCTCACTGAGTTAAGTACGATATGAATGGTATCCAAAGAAGTAGGTGACCTATCAGCTGCAGCTGTGAAACGATATAGGAAGCGTTGAACCCTTTGCTCGGGCCGCACTTGTATATATAGAAACAATGCCTTGGCTTACTTGACGATATCGAGAGAGATCGTTCGTTACAGAGAACGATCATTACAAGAGGATAAGGAGGGAGAGATAACAGAAGAAGAGATAGAGAAGGGTACAAGGTTTAAACAAGATATCTATCCCTATACAACTCTATCTCTAACCAACAATTCCAACGCTCCCCCTCAATCTGAACCTTATGAAACTTTGCTAAGGTTGAGATTGTACTTGAACTCGTCAAACCTTCTCATGGTGAGAGGTTTTGTAAACCCATCAGCAAGTTGATCTCCAGTAGGTATAAACCGAATGTCCAGTAGCTTTCGAGCTACTCTTTCTCTGACAAAATGAAAATCAACCTCTATGTGTTTCGTGTGTGCATGAAAGACCGGATTGGCTGAGAGATAGGTTGCACCAATATTGTCACACCATAATCTCGTAGCCTATGGAGATTTAATTCCAAGCTCATACAGTAATGTCTGTATCCACATTACTTCAGTTGTAGCATTTGCTAAGGCCTTGCATTCAGCTTCTGTACTTGACCTAGAAATGGTTGTTTGCTTTCTTGCACTCCAAGACACAAGATTTGTTCCCAGAAAAATAGCAAAACCACCTGTAGACCTTCTGTCATCAGCACACCCTTCCCAGTCAGCATCAGAGTAAGTAGTAACAAGCATAGATGAAGACTTAGTAATCTGAAGCCCAAGCCCTTTTGAAAACTTGAGATATCTAAGAATTCTCTTCACTGCAGTCCAATGAGTGGTTCTGGGCGCATGCAAGTATTGGCATACGTTATTTACTGAATAGGAAATATCAGGACGTTTAAGTGTTAAATACTGTAAAGCACCTACAACACTTCTATAATTTGTTGCATTTTCTGACCCAAGTGCTTCTCCACTTTCAACTGTAAGCTTCTCTGAGGTAGAGATTGGTGTACTTACTGGCTTGCAATATTCCAATCCTACTCTTCTGAGAATATCTGTTGTATATTTTTCTTGAGAGGGAAGTATACCATCTTTAATTTTCTTCACCTCTATACCCAGAAAATAGTGAAGGTCACCCAAGTCCTTGAGAGCAAATTCTAGCTTCAGATCCTTAAGTAAGCAGGTAGTGGCATCTGAGCTTGAACTGGCAACAATTATATCATCAACATAGACAAGCACAAAGATAGTGATATTTCCTTTGTTATAAAAGAATAAATAAGTATCTGCCTTAGATGGTGTGAACCCAAGATTTTGTAACCGCATCCTTAACCTGGAATACCAAGCTCTTGGGTCTTGTTTCAAACCGTACAGAGCTTTATCCAACTTACATACATACTGTGGTGTGCTTTGATTCTCATATCCCGGTGGCTGCCGCATGAACACTTCTTCCACAAGAACACCATGAAGAAACGCGTTCTGGACATCTAGCTGTCTTAAACTCCAACCTCTGGAAATTGCAATAAACAAGACAAGTCGAATAGTAGCTGACTTAACAACATGGCTAAAGGTATCTTCATAATCAATTCCAAACCTCTGTTTAAACCCTTTTGCAACTAATCTTGCCTTATACCTGTCTATGTCTCCATCAGACTTTCTTTTTATCTTGTATACCCATTTACAATCAATAATGTTGTTCCCATGTTTTGGTGGTACTAAATGCCAAGTCTTATTTTTCCTAAGTGCATTATACTCATTATCCATAGCTTCCTTCCACTCCTTATTAGCAAGAGCATCATGCAAGTGAATTGGTTCACCTGTAGTGGTAAGAAAATCATGTTTGAGTTTGTCATACCTTATTGTACCATCATTGTATTGTTTTTCCTTGACAATACCTGACCGAGACCTTGTATTTCGAAGAAAGGCGGTAGAGGACACATGAGTAGCTGCTGTGGTAGATGGCACATGCGATCAGGACGAGGCAGAATCAGCCACAGAAGATCCAATCCTCTCGCGATCCAAGGCAATCAGCGGGCCAGCCGACTCTTGATCCGAGGCAAATCTGGCCTCACGTGTGCGGTCGGCCGCGTACCCGCGATCCGTCTGGGCTCGCAGAGACGCGGCGATGGGCGACTCAGCCGCGCACCCGCGGTCCGCCTGGGCCTGCCGAGACGTGGCAGCGGGCGACTGGGCCTCTCCCGCACCTGGGCTGGCGCGCCTGTCGTAGCATGGGCGCGTGGGTGCGGTTGGACCGGTGGGATCCACCCGGTCGGAGCTGTCGGCCACCAGCCTGCATGTGGCCACGCGCACGAGTGGAGAATCCGCCTGGGATCTTGCGCCGTCAGCGGAGGCAGGCCTGGCGGGCGTATCTGCCTGGGATCCGCCGCTGTCAGCCTGATCAACATGAGTTTCCGCGCCCGCCTTGTTTGTTTCCTCATACATAGAATGACACCCTGAATTAGCATATGTATCAGCAGAATCAGAATTTTCTTTGGATTTTTGCACATGATCAGGTTCAGTTAATGCGCCCTAGTGATCATAGTCTGGTAGAAGTGCAATTTCAGCATGAAGCAAGGCGCTGGCGTTTGGATGAAGTTTGGAAAACGGAAAGATAGTTTCATCAAAAACAACATCTCAAGATATATAGATGCGTCCTGTGGCAATTTCAAGACACTTATAGCCTTTGTGAAGGTTGCTATAGCCAAGGAAGACACATTGTGTGGACCAAAACTCAAGCTTGTGGCGATTGTAAGGACTCAAATTAGGATAGCAAGCACATCCAAAAGTTTTGAGATAGTTATAATCAGGTTTTTGCTTGTACAATCGCTCTAAAGGGGTAGAGTTGCCAATGACTCTGCTGGGAAGGCGATTAATAAGATAAGTGGCGGTGATAAAAGCTTCATCCCAATATTTGAGAGGCATGGATGCATGAGCTAATAGAGAGAGGCCAACTTCAACAATGTGGCGGTGTTTGCGCTCCGTAGAGCCATTCTGTTGATGAGCATGAGGACAAGATACATGATGGGCTATCCCAATGCTACGGAAAAAGGAGTTGACTTTCTCATACTCCCCTCCCCAGTCACTTTGGACTGAAAGAATTTTCCTATCAAATTGTCGCTCAACAAGTTTCTGAAACTCTTGGAAGAGAGAGAAAACTTCAGATTTATATGTAAGCAAATATATCCAAGTGAACTTGCTGTAATCATCAATAAAACTGACATAATATTTTTTTCTACCAAAGGAATCTCTGGCATGACCCCATACTGTTGGGGAACGTAGTAATTTCAAAAAAAATTCCTACGCACATGCAAGATCATGGTGATGCATAGCAACGAGAGGGGAGAGTGTTTCCACGTACCCTCGTAGACCGAAAGCGGAAGCGTTAGCACAACGCGGTTGATGTAGTCGTACATCTTCACGATCCGACCGATCCAAGTACCGAACGCACGGCACCTCCGAGTTCAGCACACGTTCAGCTCGATGACATCCCGGGAGCTCCGATCCAGCAAAGCTTCATCGGAGAGTTTCGTCAGCACAACGGCGTGATGACGGTGATGATGATGCTACCTACGTAGCGCTTTGCCTAAGCACCGCTACAATATGATCGAGGTGGATTATGGTGGAGGGGGGCACCGCACACGCCTGGGAGAGATCAACATATCAACTTGTGTGTCTAGAGGTGCCCCCCTGCCCCGTATATAAAGGAGCAAGGGGGGAGGCCGGCCAGCCCCTGTAGGGCACACCAGGAGGAGGAGTCCTCCTCCTAGTAGGAGTAGGACTCCCCTCTTTCCTACTCCTACTAGGAGGGGAAAGGAAGGGGGAGAGGGAGAAGGAAAGGGGGCGCCGCCCCCCCCTCTCCTAGTCCAATTCAGAACAGAGGGGAGGGGCGCGCGGCCTGCCCTAGGCCAGCCCTCTTTCTCTCCACTAAGGCCCATAAGGCCCACTATTTCTCCCAGGGGGTTCCGGTAACCCTCCGGCAGTCCGGTTTTCTCTGAAACCACCCGGAACACTTCCGGTGTCCGAATATAGTCATCCAATATATCGATCTTTACGTATCGACCATTTTGAGACTCCTCATCATGTCTGTGATCATATCCCGGACTCCGAACTACCTTCGGTACATCAAAACACAAAAACTCATAATACCGATCGTCACCGAACTTCAAGCGTGCGGACCCTACGGGTTCGAGAACTATGTAGACATGACCGACACACGTCTCCGGCCAATAACCAATAGCGGAACCTGGATGCTCATATTGGCTCCCACATATTCTACAAAGATCTTTATCGGTCAAACCGCATAACAACATTCGTTGTTCCCTTAGTCTTCGATATATTACTTGCCCGAGATTCGATCGTCGGTATCTTAATACCTAGCTCAATCTCGTTACCGGCAAGTCTCTTTACTCGTTACGTAATGCATCATCCCGCAACTAACTCATTAGTCACATTGCTTGCAAGGCTTATAGTGATGTGCATTACCGAGAGGGCCCAGAGATACCTCTACGACAATCGGAGTGACAAATCCTAATCTTGATCTATGCCAACTCAACAAGTACCATCGGAGACACCTGTAGAGCACCTTTATAATCACCCAGTTACGTTGTGACATTTGGTAGCACACAAAGTGTTCCTCTGGTAATCGGGAGTTGCATAATCTCATAGTCATAGGAACATGTATAAGTCATGGAGAACGCAATAGGAGTAAACTAAACGACCATGTGCTAAGCTAACATAATGGGTCAAGTCAATCACATCATTCTCCTAATGATGTGATCCCGTTAATCAAATGACAACTCATGTCTATGGATAGGAAACTTAACCATCTTTGATTCAACGAGCTAGTCAAGTAGAGGCATACTAGTGACACTCTTTTTGTCTATGTATTCACACATGTATAAAGTTTCCGGTTAATACAATTCTAGCATGAATAATAAACATTTATCATGAAATAAGGAAATAAATAATAACTTTATTATTGCCTCTAGGGCATATTTCCTTCAGTCTCCCACTTGCACTAGAGTCAATAATCTAGTTCACATCGCCATGTGATTTAGCATCAATAGTTCACATCACCATGTGATTAACACCCATAGTTCACATCGTCATGTGACCAACACCCAAAGGTTTACTAGAGTCAATAATCTAGTTCACATCGCTATGTGATTAACACCCAAAGAGTACTAAGGTGTGATCATGTTTTGCTTGTGAGAGAAGTTTAGTCAACGGGTCTGCCACATTCAGATCCGTATGTATTTTGCAAATTTCTATGTCAACAATGCTCTGCATGGAGCTACTCTAGCTAATTGCTCCCACTTTCAATATGTATCCAGATTGAGACTTACAATCATCTGGATCCGTGTCAAAACTTGCATCGACGTAACCCATCCACGACGAACCTTTTGTCACCTCCATAATTGAGAAACATATCCTTATTCCACTAAGGATAATTTTGACCGCTGTCCAGTGATCTACTCCTAGATCACTATTGTACTCCCTTGCTAAACTCAGTGTAGGGTATACAATAGATCTGGTACACAGGCAAGAACTCTTTCTTTGATTGTTCCATTTCATTCTCTTTCTATGGCTGAGGCATGGAGAATGACTTTCATTCTCTTTCTATGGCTGAGGCATGGAGAATGACTTTCATTCTCTTTCTATCTTATGCCGTGGTCGGGCTTTGAGTCTTACTCAATTTCACACCTTGTAACACAGGCAAGAACTCTTTCTTTGATTGTTCCATTTTGAACTACTTCAAAATCTTGTCAAGGTATGTACTCATTGAAAAAACTTATCAAGCGTCTTGATCTATCTCTATAGATCTTGATGCTCAATATGTAAGCAACTTCACCGAGGTCTTTATTTGAAAAAATCCTTTCAAATACTCCTTTATGCTTTCCAGAAAATTCTACATTATTTCCGATCAACAATATGTTATTCACATATATTTATCAGAAATGTTGTAGTGCTCCCACTCACTTTCTTGTAAATACAGGCTTCACCACAAGTCTGTATAAAACTATATGCTTTGATCAACTCATCAAAGCGTATATTCCAACTCTGAGATGCTTGCACCAGTCCATAGATGGTTCGCTGGAGCTTGCACACTTTGTTAGCATCCTTTGGATCGATAGAACCTTCAGGTTGCATCATATACAACTTTTCTTCCAGAAATCCATTCAGTAATGCAGTCTTTACATCCATTTGCCAGATCTCATAAAATGTGGCAATTTGCTAACATAATTCGGACAGACTTAAGCATCGTTGCGAGTGGAAGGTCTCATCATAGTCAACTCCTTGAACTTTGTCAAAACCTTTTTCGACAAGTCTAGCTTTGTAGATAGTAACACTACTATCAGCGCCCGTCTTCCTTTGAAGATCCATTTCTTTTCTATGGCTTGCCGATCATCGGGCAAGTCAACCAAAGTCCACACTTTGTTCTCATACATGGATCCCATCTCAGATTTCATGGCCTCAAGCCATTTTGCGGAATCTAGGCTCATCATCGCTTCCTCATAGTTCGTAGGTTCGTCATGGTCAAGTAACATGACCTCCAGAACAGGATTACCGTACCACTCTAGTGCGGATCTCACTCTGATTTACCTACGAGGTTCGGTAGTAACTTGAGCTGAAGTTACATGATCATCATCATTTGCTTCCTCACTAATTGGTGTAGGAGTCACAGGAACAAATTTCTGTGATGAACTACTTTCCAATAAGGGAGCAGGTATAGTTACCTCATCAAGTTTTACTTTCCTCCCACTCACTTCTTTCAAGAGAAACTCCTTCTCTAGAAAGGATCCATTCTTAGCAGCGAATGTCTTGCCTTCGGATCTGTGATAGAAGGTGTACCCAACTGTCTCCTTTGGGTATCCTATGAAGACACATTTCTCCGATTTGGGTTTGAGCTTATCAGGATGAAACTCTTTCACATAAGCATCGCAACCCCAAACTTTAAGAAACAACAACTTTGGTTTCTTGCCAAACCATAGTTCATATCATCTCAATGGATTTAGATGGTGCCCTATTTAACGTGAATGCAGCTGTCTCTAATGTATAACCCCAAAACGATAGTGGTAAATCGGTAAGAGACATCATAGATTGCACCATATCTAATAAAGTACGGTTACAATGTTCGGACACACCATTACTGTGGTGTTCCAGGTGGCGTGATTTGCGAAACTATTCCGCATTGTTTCAAATGAAGACCAAACTCGTAACTCAAATATTCTCCTCCACGATCATATCGTAGAAACTTTATTTTCTTGTTACGATGATTTTCCACTTCACTCTGAAATTATATGAACTTTTCAAATGTTTCAGACTTATGTTTCATCAAGTAGATATACCCATATCTGCTCAAACCATTTGTGAAGGTCAAAAAATAACGATACCTGCCGCGAGCCTCAACACTCATCGGACTGCATACATCAGTATGTATTATTTCCAACAAGTCTGTTGCTCGCTCCATTGTTCCAGAGAACGGAGTCTTAGTCATCTTGCCCATGAGGCATGGTTCGCAAGCATCAACTGATTCATAATCAAGTGATTCCAAAAGCCCATCAGCATGGATTTTCTTCATGCGCTTTACACCAATATGACCTAAAACGGCAGTGCGACAAATAAGTTGCACTATCATTATTAACTTTGCATCTTTTGGCTTCAATATTATGAATATGTGTATCACTACGATCGAGATCCAACAAACCATTTTCATTGGGTGTATGACCATATAAGGTTTTATTCATGTAAATAGAACAACAATTATTCTCTAATTTAAATGAATAATCGTATTGCAATAAACATGATCAAATCATATTCATGCTCAACGCAAACACCAAATAACACTTATTTAGGTTCAACACTAATCCCAAAAGTATAGGGAGTGTGCGATGATGATCATATCAATCTTGGAACTACTTCCAACACACATCGTCACTTCACCCTTAACTAGTTTCTGTTCTTTCTGCAACTCCCGTTTCGAGTTACTACTCTTAGCAACTGAACCAGTATCAAATGCCGAGGGGTTGCTATAAACACTAGTAAAGTACACATCAATAACATGTATATCCAATATACCTTTGTTCACTATGCCATCCTTCTTATCCGCCAAGTATCTAGGGCAGTTCCACTTCCAGTGATCATTTCCTTTGTAGTAGAAGCACTCAGTTTCAGGCTTAGGTCTAGCTTTGGGCTTCTTCATGGGAGTGACAACTTGCTTGTTATTCTTACTGAAGTTCCCTTTCTACCCCTTTGCCCTTTTCTTGAAACTAGTGGTCTTGTCAACCATCAACACTTGATGCTCTTTTCCTGATTTCTACCTTCACCGATTTCAGCATTGCGAAGAGCTCGGAAATTAGTTTCGTCATCCCTTGCATATTATAGTTCATCACGAAGTTCTAGTAAATTGGTGATAGTGACTAGAGAACTCTGTCAATCACTATCTTATCTGGAAGGTCAACTCCCACTTGATTCAAGTGATTGTAGTACCCAGGCAATCTGAGCACATGCTCACTGGTTGAGCTATTCTCCTCCATCTTGTAGGCAAAGTACTGTCAGAGGTCTCATACCTCTCGACACGGGCATGAGTATGAAATACCAATTTCAACTCTTAGAACATCTCATATGCTACGTGACGTTCAAAATGTCTTTGAAGCCCCGATTCTAAGCCGTAAAGCATGGTGCACTAAACTATCAAGTAGTCATCATATCGAGCTTACCAGACGTTCATAACATCTGCATCTGCTCCTGCAATCGGTATGTCACCTAGCGGTGCATTCTGTGCAGCAATGAGGATAATCCTCAGATCACGGATCCAATCCGCATCATTGCTACTAACATCTTTCAACTTAGTTTTCTCTAGGAACATATCATCACATTACTTAAGGACTCCCACTTAGATAGACATCCCTCTAATCATCTAAGTGATCACGTGATCCATATCAACAAAACCATAACGGATCATCACATGAGATGGAGTAGTTTTCAATGGTGAACATCACTATGTTGATCATATCTACTATATGATTCACGCTCGACCTTTCGGTCTCAATGTTCCGAGGCCATATCTGCATATGCTAGGCTCGTCAAGTTTAACCCGAGTATTTTGCGTGTGCAAAACTGTCTTACACCCGTTGTAGATGAACGTTGAGCTTATCACACCCGATCATCACGTGGTGTCTCGGCATGACGAACTTTGGCAACGGTGCATACTCAGGGAGAACACTTTTACCTTGAAATTTAGTGAGAGATCATCTTATAATGCTACCGTCGAACAAAGCAGAATAAGATGCATAAAGGATAAACATCACATGCAATCAATATAAGTGATATGATATGGCCATCATCATCTTGTGCCTTTGATCTCCATCTCCAAAGCACTGCCATGATCACCATCGTCACCGGCGCGACACCTTGATCTCCAGCGTAGCATCGTTGTCGTCTCGCCAACTATTGCTTCTACGACTATCACTACCGCTTAGTGATAAAGTAAAGAAATTACACGGCGATTGCATTGCATACAATAAAGCGACAACCATATGGCTCCTGCCAGTTGCCGATAACTCCGTTACAAAACATGATCATCTCATACAATAAATATAGCATCATGTCTTGACCATATCACATCACAACATGCCCTGCAAAAACAAGTTAGACGTCCTCTACTTTGTTGTTGCAAGTTTTACGTGGCTGCTACGGGCTGAGCAAGAACCGTTCTTACCTATGCATCAAAACCACAATGATAGTTCGTCAAGTTAGTGTTGTTTTAACCTTCTCAAGGACCGGGCGTAGCCACACTCGGTTCAACTAAAGTTGGAGAAACTGACGCCCGCCAGCCACCTATGTGCAAAGCACGTCGGTAGAATCAGTCTCGCGTAAGCGTACGCGTAATGTCGGTCCGGGCCGCTTCATCCAACAATACCGCCGAACCAAAGTATGACATGCTGGTAAGCAGTATGACTTGTATCGCTCATAACTCACTTGTGTTCTACTCGTGCATATAACATCTACGCATAAACCAGGCTCTGATACCACTGTTGAGGAACGTAGTAATTCCAAAAAAATTCCTACACACATGCAAGATCATGGTGATGCATAACAACGAGAGGGGAGAGTGTGTCCATGTACCCTCGTAGACCGAAAGCGGAAGCGTTAGCACAACACGGTTGATGTAGTCGTACGTCTTCATGATCCAACCGATTCAAGTACCGAACACATGGCACCTCCGAGTTCAGCACACGTTCAGCTCGATGACATCCCGCGAGCTCCGGTCCAGCAAAGCTTCGCCAGAGAGTTTCGTCAGCACGACGGCGTGATGACGGTGATGATGATGCTACCGACGCAGGGCTTCGCCTAAGCACCTCTACGATATGATCGAGGTGGATTATGGTGGAGGGGGGCACTGCACACGGCTGGGAGAGATCAACAGATCAACTTGTGTGTCTAGAGGTGCCCCCTGCCCCCGTATATAAAGGAGCAAGGCGGGAGGCTGGCCGGCCCCTGTAGGGCGTGCCAGGAGGAGGAGTCCTCCTCCTCCTAGTAGGAGTAGGACTCCCCTCTTTCCTACTCCTACTAGGAGGGGGAAAGGAAGGGGGAGAGG
The DNA here is from genome assembly GCA_021605145.1 of Aegilops bicornis. Classification (NCBI taxonomy): domain Eukaryota; kingdom Viridiplantae; phylum Streptophyta; class Magnoliopsida; order Poales; family Poaceae; genus Aegilops; species Aegilops bicornis. Next base: position 836,081,836 of record CM038675.1, read on the forward strand.
GAGAAGGAAAGGGGGCGCCACCCCCTCTCTCCTACTCCAATTCGGACCAGAGGGGGAGGGGCGCGCGGCCTGCCCTAGGCCAGCCCTCTATCTATCCACTAAGGCCCATAAGGCCCACTATTTCTCCCGGGGGGGTTCCGGTAACCCTCCAGCACTCCGGTTTTCTCTGAAACCACCCGGAACACTTCCGGTGTCCGAATATAGTCATCCAATATATCGATCTTTACGTCTCGACCATTTTAATACTTCTCGTCATGTCCATGATCATATCCGGGACTCCGAACTACCTTCGACACATCAAAACACAAAAACTCACAATACCGATCGTCACCGAACTTTAAGCGTGCGGACCCTACGGGTTCGAGAAGTATGTAGACATGACCGAGACACGTCTCCGGCTAGTGACCAATAGCGGAACCTGGATGCTCATATTGGCTCCCACATATTCTAGAAGATCTTTATCGGTCAAACCGCATAACAACATTCGTTGTTCCCTTTGTCATGGGTATGTTACTTGCCCGAGATTTGATCGTCGGTATCTCAATACCTAGCTCAATCTCATTACCGGCAAGTTTCTTTACTCGTTAAGTAATGCATCATCCCGCAACTAACTCATTAGTCACATTGCTTGGAAGGCTTATTGTGATGTGCATTACCGAGAGGGCCCAGAGATACCTCTCCGACAATCGGAGTGACAAATCCTAATCTTGATCTATGCCAACTCAACAAGTACCATCGGAGACACCTGTAGAGCACCCTTATAATCACCCAGTTACGTTGTGACGTTTGGTAGCACACGAAGTGTTCCTCCGTTAATCGGGAGTTGCATAATCTCATAGTCATAGGAACATGTATAAGTCATGAAGAAAGCAATAGCAGTAAACTAAACGATCATGTGCTAAGCTAACAGAATGGGTCAAGTCAATCACATCATTCTCTCCTAATGATGTGATCCCGTTAATCAAATGACAACTCATGTCTATGGCTAGGAAACTTAACCATCTTTGATTCAACGAGCTAGTCAAGTAGAGGCATACTAGTGACACTCTTTTTGTCTATGTATTCACACATGTATCAAGTTTCCGGTTAATACAATTCTAGCATGAATAATAAACATTTATCATGAAATAAGGAAACAAATAATAACTTTAGTATTGCCTCTAAGGCATATTTCCTTCACATACATCACTGAAAATAAGTTCTAACGGAGCATGAGACACACTAGTTGACTTGGGATAAGGAAGTTGTTGGCTCTTAGCACATTGACAAGCTTCACACACAGACTCACTATTTTGACTATGAGACAAAGAAGTTTGTCTTTATTGACTATTTGTTTGACGATGACTGAAGATGGATGCCCTAATCGTTGATGCCACCGTGCCAAAGAGGGCTTGATGACGGAGTAGACTTGACGCTTGCGACCTAGTGCTCCGGATGGAATTGGGTAGAGCCCTCCAACGCATCTACCGTGATGGAGTTACCTCGTTGCCTGATCCTTAATGGAAAAATAACGAGGGTGAGTCTCAAAGAAGACATTGTTGTCGGTGGCTAAACATGACATGGAGGCAAGGTTCTTGTCAGCTTGTGGAACATGAAGCACATCTCTAAGGACTAGATCACGTTTAAGTGTAGGGGAATTAATAGAACCTTGACCAATGTGACAAATATCCATACCTCCACCGCTTGCGGTGTGAATCTGGTCTTTGCCGTGGTAGCGCTCACGAAGGGCAAGCTGTTCGAGCTCATTGGTCACGTGGTCCGTCGCGCCGGAGTCAACGTACCAGACACCCTCGCCGCCTTGTTCACGCATGGCAGCAGCAACGTGGCGGGCGTCAGGCACGTAGTCCTCGTCGAACCGATGCCAGTAGTCGATAACCTCGTGCCAGACTTTTTGCAAAGATGGCAGCGAGGGCAACCACGTGAGGGAGGACGACAGCCGTTGTTGTTGTTGAAGCCGCCGCCGCCGCTGGTGTTGTAGCTGCCCCCGCCGTTGGAGCCAGAGCCCCCACCAGAGCGAGCGTCATTGCCCTGGGGAGCGCCGCGTCCGCGCCCACCGCCGCGTTGCCCCTGGTGATCGCGCCCACGGCCGCGGCCATGGGAGGCAGAGTGGACGGAGGATTGCCGAAGATCGCCGCCATGCAGGAGGGCGAGGCGGGCGTCAAAACTGAGCAGCTGGCTGTAGAGCTCCTGGACGGTGATGGGCTCCACCCTGGCGGCGAGTGCAGAGACCATAGGGTTGTATTCCATGTCCAGGCCGGCGAGGATTTTGGAGACGATCTCCGGATCAGAGAGCGCCGCAGCAGTGCTTGCGACTTCATCGATGAGGCTTTTGATCTTGCCAAGGTAGTCAGACATGGACATGTTACCTTTCTTGAGGTTGGTGAGCTCGACGCGAGTATTGGTCGCTTGAGCTTGGCTTTGAGCAGCGAACATGGCGTGGATGGTGCGCCATACCTCGGCCGGCGTCTGAAGCGTGGCGACCTGCGGAAGAATCTCACGGGAAAAGGAACCCATCAAGTATCCTTGAAGTTGTTGCTGTTGTGCATACCAGAGGGATCTCAGAAAGTTGACGACTTGTTCTTCTTTGTCGTCCTTGGTGATGGTGAGAGTGGCCGGCGGTGGCGGGCTCTTCTCGTCGAGCTGGTGCTCCATCTGTGCGCATCTGATCTGAGGCAGCACGGTGGCCTTCCAGAGCAGGAAGTTGCCCCTCGTAAGCTTCTCTTGTGGTGGCGATCCGAGGGAGGTGGTGTTGGTGGAGGTGGAAGACGAGGCAAAGGTGGAAGATGAGGCGGTGGTGAGTGCACCTATGGTGCTTGGCGTCATGGCAGCGGCGGTGGTGGACATGATCTCGGTCGCGGAGGTAGCTAGATGCAATCTTTTTCGATCTAATGAGGAAGAGGCTCTGTTACCATGTGAAACGATATAGGAAGCGTTGAACCCTTTGCTCGGGCCGCACTTGTATATATAGAAACAATGTCGTGGCTTACAAGACGAGATCGAGAGAGATCGTTTGTTACAGAGAACTATCGTTACAGGAGGATAAGGAGGGAGAGATAACAGAAGAAGAGATAGAGAAGGGTACAAGGTTTAAACAAGATATCTATCCCTATACAACTCTATCTCTAACCAACTATTCCAACAGCAGCAACACCTTCGGCTTCTTAGACATTTCTTTCTCCTTTATGTTGAAGCCAAAATAGGATAAAGCTACTTTAAAACACACTAAACAGTGGATGCGTTACAGCAAAAAGTGCAACACATTATAAGCCTCGAGTACCATGTTTTGCTAAGTTTCTAACATTTTGTCTCTGTTGCTTATGCAAATAGAAGCAGTTAATTTGCTTCTGAACCTGGCCAACAGAAAGTGCCCACATCTGCATCTCCTCAGCCAGTAGTCCAGCTTGGCGCTTCTCTGTTTCTGAGATAAGTTGGTACTGTAACAATAGGAATCAGGCTATAATATTTTTCTTCTCATGAAAATCACTACTAATGTAAATGCTACCTGGGCCAAAAAAATATATTGTTCTACCTCAACAACTACTTGTGTATGTGAGTAAATAGATCAAGAAATTACTTTCTAGCATTAGTTAGTTCCAGCAGCTTCTTCCTGCTACTATCCAAAATGTGCCTGTAATCACCATGTTCCTTTTATTCCTCCATAGCAGCATCCAACTACCATCGAGCAGCTAAACTGTCTCTCCTATTATGGGTTTCAATGACTCTGCTGCCTAGAGGAAGTGGAGCCAGAATTATAAGCGATGTCGTGCCATTAGGACAGCGGTTGCATTGCTCTGGGCAGCTTGCGGCAGCGTGCAACAACTTATAATATGTGTAATGCACACAAACGGAAAACTGAATCAATTTGAATAAGTAAACAGTAGGCAAGACCAGAAGATCGGAATCTAGTTTCAGGGCAAAGAATATATTTGTTCGGTATATAAAACATGGCAAAAGTGGAAAATATGTAGCTCCTAACCACTCATCGTGGATTATTCAATGGGCTGGAGAATATTTGGATACGGCTGAGTGGGTGCAGTAGCGACAGATGACGAACTCAAACAGTGGTGCGCCACCAGTCCGCCGCAATTCCTTCAATCGGTAACCTAACCGATGGTGGCATTCTCCTGATTTGCTTCAAATTGACATCAATAAGCCTCCTCCACCATTGCACCAGCCATCCTCCATCACTCGTCTATGGGAAATAAAATAGATGCTCGATCTCAGAGGACGAGCACTGATCTACCCATTGACACAAAACTGACTAACAGTTCAGTCCTAGCTTTTTTGTTCATTTACTGACTGAAGTGTAGCATCTGTGAATATTTCAAACTTGAATCAAATAGGGAGAAACATAACTTATTTGCCAAACTTGCAGTCATTTTGTTTGCCATAGTTTTTTTAGCAGCCCCCTTTTACCTGGGGTTACTCAACCAAGCATGCCCTTTTTTGAGTATATAATATAGTGCTGAACACGAATTATATGTAATTGGACCAGGTATACTATTTTAACAGGAACTAAGCCTTGAATCACATAGGGAGCAATCATACTTGAATTACTACAACACGAATCAGTTGTCAAATTTAAAGTATCAACTTTCAGACTTGAAGCACTACTGACTTGAATCAACTTTCAAACTTGATCATCTCTATTCTTGAGGTCGAATTAACAACACATCAATGCAACATGTATAAAAAGTTATGCAATTTGCACGGGGAAACTTACAGTCTGCACGTCGGTATGATCAAGTGTTACTGGTGGCATATCTGAGAGCCGAACCTCCGGCCTCCACCTGAGTTCTATCAGAGTATCAAACGCCTTTGGCACCTGCATGCGCACACACAATATAGACATCAAAACCAATTATTCTTCTTTTTTTTTAGAAATGGAGGAGGATTCCCGGCCTCTGCATCTGGACGATGCATGCAACCACTTTATTAATTATTCACACAAGACCTTACAAAGTCATACAACAGTAAGACCGAAGCCACCGTCTAAGCAACAAAAGTGTCGCTACTCCTATCCAAGTGATGAAGGGATGCTGATAGTCTGGGCCTAGTACCAAACAGACCTTGCAGCCAAACCTAACATCTATGCTCCGTCAAGCTACACCGCCATCTACACCGCCAAGCTATCTGTCGTCTGCGCTCCGTCTACTCCGAGGCCCGAGCCCCGTCATCCGATCCATTGGCTGCCGCATAGGGATGGGCAGCCCCTTTTGGTCCTAGCACCTCCCGAGCCTGCGTGCTCGTCTGTTTTGGCTGATATTGCCTTGTATCGCACTTTTTCGCTCGTTTCACGGCCGTTTCCTTAACTTAATTGCCTCTTCTGGCGTCGTGTGTTGGTCCTGTGGTTGTGATACTCTGCCTAAGTTGTGGGCTTTATTAATTTAAAGCCGGACGTCCCTGACGTCTATGTTCTAAAAAAAACCTAACATCTAAGACCTGAGATCCCAACCAGGACGCCTGCCGGGTATGGATCACCTACCAGTCTGGCGCACTCCTCAACCAGGACGCCTGCCGGGTCTGAGGCCGCCGCAGCCACCTGCCACCAATCCATCTTCAGAGTTGTACTGCTGCATCTATCTTGCCCGGTCTAGCTGCCGTCAACGCCACCACGATGCCAGACCGCGTCACCCTCCTGCGCGAGTCCATCTCCGTGCATCGGACGCAGAGTCACCACAGCGCCATGCCGCCGAGACCCGCCGCCATCAATGAGTGAGATGCCGCACCGCTCCATCAAAGAATCCATCCTCTGGTCTTGCATCCAGCCACTGCTCAAAAAACGATGCCCCCATGAGGGAAAACGACGCCAAAAGCACCGCCATCGTCCGATCCGGAAACTCCAGATCTAGGTTTTCACCCAGAGCAGCGCAAGCAAGTCGACAGAAGCTGCAGAGGCGATGTCTTCAACAAGACAACAACGCGAAAACGCCGCCATCGCCCGCCATGACCCGAGTCATAGCACGGTTTTCACCGGCAGCCTCGTCTCCCCACTCTACGCCGGGACTGGATGCGAGAACCCACAACCATCTAGCCGACCACCTCCGGCGAAGAAGATGGACACCACCTCCACGCCCAGGGCCGGAGCCCCCGACGTCCTCGTGTCGCGTGCCTAGTCCAGAGGCCGCTTGCCGTGCCGGAACAAAGGATACGCACGACGGCTCGAGGAACCACCATCCGGATCCGAAAGGGATCCAGATCGGACACCATAGCCGGCGACGTGATCTCTTCGTCGCCACCGCCAGCACGACAACCCTGGTCGCCACCGGCCTGCGCCACCGCCCTTGAATCAGCCGGAGTGGGTCGCCGCCACCCAGATCCGATCGCCGGCCGAGGAAGATTGCCACCGCCGCCGCTGCGGCCCGCAGGCTTAGCCTGCAATGCCCTCGGCAGCGGCGGCGGGAGGAGAGGGAGGCCCCGGTGCGACGCGGCGCCGCCGCACGAGGGGAGGAGGTCACGGGAGGAGGGGAGGAATATACCCTTTACAATATGTGTTTACCAAAGAACATACAGATACAGATATGCAGCAACACTATGTGGAGCACTCAAATGCCCATACATAAGAATAAAGTCGCCCTTAGCACCCAGCTCGGTCACAAATTCTACAGCATTACAAACGTACAGAACAACCACCACAATGACCTGGTGCAGCACCGACATGATCTCCAGGCTTTCAAACAACTATTCATTGCAATGAAATTACTTCGTAGCATTTCAAAAAAATTAATTTGGATAATAAAAATGAAACCCAGAAACATCTTGGCAGCAATGTAACGCTCTCAGTCTATCACCATCTCTCTACTATCGCAGCACTTAAGTGTACCACTCCCTGGTATTTCCTTTTTGATCTTTCCCAACCAACTTATTGTCTGACAGGCTGGGGAACGAAGAGACAGAGAAATGGAACCGAAGGGACAGATTACGGCCATCGTTGACAGGAGGAAGGAAATTTAAACATCTTTGGTCTCACCACATCATAGTTTTAAATAGCCGGCTATAGCTTCGCTATATTAAAAAGGAAACACAACCGAGAGATCATTACAGTTGTATTAAAAAAGACTACAAGAGAAGATCTAACACAAACAAAATAGGCACACACAATAATTAATACTTTAACTATAAATGACAAGTACATGTTACTTCCTTCTCAACAAATGACATGCAAGTCCATCCGCATTTTAACATGTTAGTCCTTACCACGTACGCTAACACAAATATAATTCAAGGATAGATACATCATACATGGCTTGAACTCAAGAAAATATGCGATCAATGAAAATATTATTATCATCTTATGATCCATAGGGAGCTGATATTATCGGCAATGTACACGAATACTTTAGGGATGATCATAAGAAAGATGGAGGAATGATTAGGCGTAACATGAGCATCGCGGAGCAATACATAAGTTATCATATATTACTAGAATCAAAGGCTCGAGGAAATCATTATCATTTAAAAATAATAGATCTAATTGTATATGCAAGGAAGAAGAATGTGACTTTACCAGATAAGAACATATATAATAGGATTATTCTTCATAGACGTGTAGCCCATGCATAAAACGAAAAAGGGGCTTAGAGACGCATACACATGCTAAAGTATGTGACAACCGATATACCTTGCTGAATAATGGCGGGTTAGTTTTGATTATTGCCGATCAAAGAAAAAACTTCAATATCATTCGATTTATTATAATTTTTATTTTTCCATTCTCACATGCTATGTTTCAAGTTCATAATTGTATGTTCACACAAAAAGTAATGGTCAATGCTACACCTTAAGACATGTATTTCCTAAAATGTTATTTACCAGGCAATTAAAGGATAAATAGAAGAAAAATATATCATGTTAGTTCATATAAAATTAATGGACTAAAACATGTTGCCCTCACCACCTTGCTAGTTTGCTCAAAAAGAAAATTACCCCTCAAAAGAGTTGTATCAAAAATACCCGTAAAAATCTGCTCTTTCCCAATTTACAACTGTTAAGGTGATTGGCGATTTTACGAACCGTCCATCCAGCTTAATCTAACGGTGGGAAAATAGGAGTTAAGAGGAGTTATAAAACTAAAATTACAGGAAATTACATATAACATGGGACCAGTACATAATTTTAGTGGGACCAATTAGAATTTTAAAGGGTAAATCCGTCATTTTTTTATTTCCGCTCGCAATATGTCCATTCGTCTCAACCACGATCCAGTCTCATCCCCGATCCACTCATCTCCTCTCACCACGGCGTCCGCCGCGAAGAGCCCCGCCCCGCGCGAGCCCTCTGCCGCCGGATGTGCGTCGCCAAGTGCTCCGCCCCGCGCCAGCCCTTCGTCGCCGGTTCCCCGTCCAGCGCGGCCAGCCCCCCGTCGCTGGATCTGCGCCGTCAAGGGCCCCCCTCTGCACGGCACCGCAGCCGGATCCCGGCCCCGCGGCAGTCTTCCCCCGCCGGTTGTGGCCCCGCCTGGAATACTCCCACCCAGCAAACCTCCCGCAGCGCCGAGCCGTCTTGCTCATCGGTGCAGCGTCCATCGCCCAAGTGTCGGCTCTTCAGGTCAGCGCATCCCCCCATTGCTAGTTTCCATCGTGGTTTGACACGGGGAGTTCATGACATTTTGTTTATTTACTTATGTGGATTAGGTAAACGCGATTAGGACCAGTGGATGAGTGAGCTGACTTGGAACTCGCCGGATTAAATTCATTTACAGCGATTTTGTTTACTTTTTCTCTGCAAAGTCAGTATGGATTCAGAACCTACGTGCTGTGAAAAATAGTTACAATAGGAGATTCAGGCCATGTTCTTCTGATTATGCACTGGACTATAGCCATTTTCCCACAGCGGCTCATCCACTATTGGATAACCACCATGTAGCTTGTTCACTTTAGACGACCCTCTTGCTGATTTCAATAGTTCTCTATGCTGAAGCTCCAAAATGGGACTAATCTGTATTGGTGAATGTAAGATTGAGAGAAAGTGAATATCAAGTTGTTGGTGACTGCAAAAATTTGAAAGAAACGACTCTGATTTCTTCTAGTGAATGACATTGTTGAGGTTGATTTTGGTTTGTAATCTGAGTAGTTCCATGTGTGATTCATGCTGCAGTTTGGTTTACAAGTCTCATGCTACTGACAAACTTTTACACTTCATACATGCTACTTTACTGCAGCAACAGACCAAACAACTGATGAACTTGTGAACTCAGTGTTTACACAAGGAATAAACAACTCACAAGATGGCTGAGTTTCTTATACATGCATTTCTCGTAGGTAATAGCTGCTGATCGTAGGTATGAAAAAAGATAGATGTTGTCAAGAACTCAAATGGCATTGACATAGCCAAGCTGATCAATACTCCTGCGCCTTCTCCTCCCCGCTCCTCGCTGAGTCATCGACCAGATCGGGTCCATGTTCAGCAGCGGCGGCGGCATCTTCAGCGGAGGAGGCGGGTGGTCGTGGCGGCGGCATCTTCAGCGGCGTCACCGGAAGGAGGGGGAGCAGCCGTGCCCGGACGAGGTCGTCCCCAACTCCTGCATCTAGTCGTCGACCTTACCAACACGGCAGTCGCCGCTGCTGGTCGAGGTCGCCCAGGTTGACACCGGCCCCGCCGGACTGCAGGTCCTCCTGCCCGACGTGGTACGTACGGTCTCTTGCTCCGGCCCCCCCCCCTTCATCCCCTATGTTGATCCCGACATGGGGAGCTATGCAGTTATCCTGATACATGTAACTGTAGGACATTTATTTGATTGTATGAGTGATGTAGTGTACGGCCAGAGTATTGATTTGATTTGTGCTTTGTAGATTGATGCACATGGGGAGCTATGCAGTTATCCTGATACATGTAACTGTAGTGTTTGTGAACTTTAATTATAGATATACACTTTTATTTTGATTCGATGATTCTTAACTGCAAGCAAGTTCGATGCCCTGTGTCAGTGGTAACGATGTCCTATCTTTGCGGAGGACTCATGTTTTGATTTTCCATCTTTCCTGATGCTCTATCTTCAAACGCTCCTGTTCGGTGACATTTATTTGGCTGATGATTCTGATTGTACTCATTGACTGACAGCAGAGAAATGTTCATGTTCGTGGTGCAGATTCTGGCAAAGAAGGGCGTGCTGATCCTACCGGACATCATGGCCAACTCCGGCGGAGTGATGGTGAGCTGCTTCGAGTGGGCCGCTGGGCGTCCAAGAGGCACTTGACCTTGCCGGATCACGCTGCCATCGGCGTAATCCAGGCCGGATCTGTGGAGAGCCCGGCGCAGCACCGTCACAGGTCCATATCTCTTACTCTACCTTATTCCTTGAAAGTTCACGGCTTTGCATTACTCTTCAGTTCTGGTTACTAGTTTGAATCTGTAAAAGTATCTGACGAAGCACATGAGCTTTATACAGTGGACATGTAACTAAATTCTGAATGTTGTTTCCTTATGCTTAATGGAGTAGGTGGGCAACTCCCTTTTGTCTAAGATTTATAAATATTATTAATTGACTTGATTATTTGCTAGTCTGTGATATCTGTATTCTGTAAAACAGGTAATTACTGATTCTGCAGTTGCTGATTCGATTTTTTTTTTGCTTCCAATGCTTTGTTAGATTGATAAGGGTCGTAGCTTCAATGACAAATCCACTATATTCAGCACACAGCCCAACGCAGCAGGCACGAGCCATGTCGACAGTCGGGGTGGCACTCGGGTGCATGCTCGCCTTGACAGTCATCAAGGTCGCAATAGAGTCGGTGGAGGCTGTGCTCGGCGATGCTGAGAGAGAGTCTATCAAGCATAAGTCCATGCTGTTGTGGCTGAAGCGACTTATGGATGCCGACATGCTTGAAGATTTTGAAGATGAAACCGACCTCAACCTGGTATGGATTCTGTCGATTTGGTCACTATCAATGTTGATATGAATGATGTTGTTTAATAACATATTAATATTTTTAGATAATGAACTACATCTAAAACTTTTTTTATGTAGTGAAGTAGATCTGAACCTCACTGTTGGAGTTGATCTTTGAGTCGATGTTAAGTAAAAGCTACATCTACTTGTTGATGCCAAGACCGCCATTTCGTTCCTAAATGTCCCTGCCTTCTTATGTTTCACCAATAGTAAGCTATGTCAACAAATATCATGATTTGATTGAGGGGAAAGTGAAGTAAAACTAGTATGTTATCCCAAGTGTAATATCAGTTTATGCACTGTTTTTGTCAAGCACCTGATTGAAACTAGTTTGTACTGCCATCTCCGCCCCTGTCAAGCCTTCCATGGTACTGACACACTACATTGTACCTCTTGCAGTGGGCAGCCACGATGAAGAAGATTAAGATGCCACATAACATGAGATCGATGCAAAAGCGCATAGAAAAGATAAAAGAGGACCATGAGGAGCGGCAAGGTCCCGACATCCAGGATACAACAGGATATGTGGAGGAGGCAGAAATCATCCGGAGGACTTATGATTGCATATCTTGGAGCAGCAGTTATTTCCCCCTCCTTTTGACTGCAGTGGTTGGAGTCAGTAGGTAGTGATTAGATTAAGTAGGTAATACTTTTCATTAGAATATAACTTGCAAGTTGATGGATTCAGAACCTTTGTGCTATGAAATACAGTTACAGTAGGAGATTCAGACACTGTTCTTGTGATTATGCCACTGGACTATTGCCATTTCCATTAAAATTAGTTAGGAATTTTGTATATTTAGGCGGTGTATGCCACCGTATTGAATGGACATCTTGGAAAACCAAAATTGGCTCAATTTGGAAGGATGGTTGCTTTATATGAATTTTTTGCCTGCTTTGCACACGTTGCCACATGTGCATTCCCATGCCTCAGCCATAATCATTGTCGACAAATATTGCAGTCACCTTTAGCATGGAACAGAATAAGTATGGCCCCTATTTTAGTTCTCTCTGTCATGTTCGCGTGCACAACCTATTTTGCCAATGAGCAAGTTTAGCATCTGTTTGTTCATTGCAGAGCTTATGCTGGTTGCTTGGTTCTTATTGTTGTCCTAGCTGTCTAGTTAGTACCAGAACTCTGTTAGAGTAAAGCTAGATGTGACATCTGTTACAGTATTGTTACCCAACAGACTTAGGCCTAGATTTATTAGTTGTAAATTTGTTAGCTCAATGTATCGCATTAATTTCGAAGCAAAACACGAGCTGCAATGTACCAACTCTTGTCCAGATGTCTATATCAGTATAAAAATGGTACATGGTGTTCCTGATGCTATTCTTTCTTCTTTTCTGCAGGAGAGGCTGGCATTTGACAATACGGTTCTATGTGTGCATTGACTGCTGGTGCTGCAGCCTGTAATTTTTCTTGTGGAGTGGACCGAAGTAATCCAGCAAGCTAGCTGCATTATTGATTCTGTTCCTTTTGCTGGCGAGGTAATAATGTCCCACTCAACTCGTGATGTGAGAGATAGTAGTGTGACCATGATATTTACATCATTGGTCATGTGTTCTATATGCTATGATTTTTCTTCCTTAATTACCCTGCCTCAGCCATAATCATCATTCACTTAAACCAGAACTGTATACTTAAAAAAAGATCCAATGAAAAGTCAAGCATTTGGATGGACATAAGCATACAAATAAAATGCAAAAACATCAGAACATAAGTGTAGCCTTTAATTCAAAGAACATGCTATGAAGATCAATCATTTGGAACTGCCCTTGAAGCGCCTCTCCGTGTAGCCCACTCATGGCTTTATGAATGGGCTGGACACGGCGTTTGATGGTTTGCGCTATGCGTCTTTGCAACTCCACTTGTTTAGCGATAGTCTTGGTGTCAAATCGTTGTTTCACTGGATTACTAGGAGGGCATTCTTCCTCGAGGCGCCCACGTTTACGCTTTGGGGCACCGGATGTGTCTGCTTTCTTTGTGACATCAGGGTCGGTGATAATCGTGACATCGTCGTCTTCACCTTTTCGTTCCTCTGGAATGCTGGCTTCGTACTCATCCCTCTATAGAGGAAATAGTGGTGCGTTACGTGCAATCATGAAAGGTAGGAACTACATGACATGAAATGCTAGTTTTGTAGAACTTACCGTTATAGGATTCTTGTATGAATTTTTCCGAAGCTTGTTGCAATCCGAACGAAGCAGTTTTGAACATATTTTCCAGCTGAAAATATGTATTTCTGCCTGAATTAGATAGCGACGCATAGGTTAGGATAGGGGTGAAGCATAGGTAGTGCATGATTGCAAATGTAATTTAGTGTTTGGCAAACCTGTGTGAAATCCTCGGTAATTTTATCTCCGTCCCATGTCAACATGTATTTGAGTGTGTACGCCCCACAGGAATAACTGTGATGTAAAGTTGAAGTTAAGTATTGTAGTGTAGGTGAGGAATCATGTAGCTGCCTATACGTACCCATCCGTTTGTTGTGGTATGTTAGTATAGCAAGTGGTTTTCCACTGGGTAATATTGATGGGTTTAGGCGGTGTTACCAAGCCATCCTCGACCGCTTCGTTAATACACGCCTGAATGGACTCCACCTGGTGTACGAGGAGTAATTCAAGGGATTGCATTAGTGCTTTTAAAGAAGTGTCACATGATGGTAAGAGGCAGCAAGAGAGCAAGCTTACCAGTGCAGTTTCCTTGGCAATGTCACGATATGCTTGGTTGGAGTTTAGGACCTGGATCTCTTCTTTGTCTAAATTAAACACGAGTAATAACCAGTGCACGCTGTGCACATTCATTGGGACACGTACCTGGCAGAAAATTAAAGCGGACTCAATTTAGGGAAAATCAAGATATACAATTAAACAAGCCAGGAAATATGCATACCATTCTCGTCCTACAAATTTCGTTGCTACATTAGCAACATCTGGGCTTTGCATCCCATTGGAATACCCCAAATTCGCCTAGCAATCTTCTGCTTTCACGGTGGAAATGAATGATGTAGCATCAGTTGCAACATTGCTAATGTGTGCATATGCATTAATAACCTGCAAAATTTGTAGTCATGTAATATGGCACAATTTAGAGTACTTGATGTAGATTGCAGTATCACGGGCCTTACGTCATCGACGAAGAATAGTTTGCTAACATTTGGCTTGAGTTGATGAACTGTTAGCACAATGTCTTCGATGTGAACTACCTCAACAAGGTCGTGACTCCTCGGATGAAAAGTGCAGCCTCATAGTCTTCATCTGTCAATTTGTAATCATTGTTGAATACAGGCTTCCGTGGTGGGATGTCTTGGTCCAACTCCTTGTTTTGCATCACATGTTTTGCACTAGGTGTACCAGCAGAAGTCCGTGCTTTCCATGCGTCAAACCCAGGAGTTGATGAAAACTTGTCATTGCTTGGTTGCTCTTGTTGCTAAAATTAGAAGTTGGTCAATGAACAGAAATTAGCTTATGTTAGCAAGGTGATGGGTCATAGTTATCACCTGTACGTATGCATTCTTCGTCGTCGATTGTTTGTTTGTTTCACCTAGGGATCTTAATTCCTGTAAAATGAAATGCATTGAATGAAAATATAGGAAGTTATGGGTAAAATTGATGTTGTAGTATCACTTACCTGGAGTTCCCTTTGGAGGTCTCCAACTACCCTTTTGAGGTCTCCAACTTCGTCCTCCAGCTTGGACAACCTAGGTTGAGTGGCAATTTTACCCCTTATGTTTATCACGTCCTCGGTCACGGTGATTATTCTTTTATCTAATTTGTGCTCTACTTCTACTACTTGTTTGACCAACTTTTTCTCTTGTTCTGCAAAAAGATCGTTCTGGGTTTGAAGTATCATGTCCATCTGCATAAAAGAAATGTCAACTCGTTTTGTTAGAAGAAAAATAAGTATGGTTAGGTGTGACCTTTGATGTGTTATTGAAAAGGATGTGTCTTGGAGCAACTTACTTGTTGGGTACTCATAGTTTGACCTCGTGGTTGTGGTCAATAGCTAGCATCTTCATGCGCATGTGTATCTTTGTTGGTATGCTGGTCATTTGTAATGTTGGTTGGCTCTAGATCGCCGATGTTCATGATAACCTTTGATAAGATATAAAGAATCAGTACTAAGAAATAAATATGGTAAATAAAGAAGTCAAGTCTAGAAAGGTACCAATCCATTATACAGGCCTCCTTTCAAGTAGGCCTCATGTCTTATTTTATCTGTGGCTTCATCCCACCGTGCCATTAGCGGACGGGTATACGAGAATACATAAGCGAGCCAGCACGGACGTGTTCCCAATACCAAAACTGTAGGGAACATTAGTTCAACAATGATAGAGATACATGCATCATATGAATAATAGTAGAATGGCAACTAGTGTTGTAGCACTTACTTGCAGCAAAGCTAGATTTCCTTGTAGATTCACTTGGTCCACATAGTTAAAAGTATTGATGGATGTCAACAGATGGTTAAGTGTGAAACATCCCCAGTTAAAATAGGGAATTCTTGCGACGTCTTGTACAAGGACGAAATATTTGGCGTCGACATAATCCTGTACCGTGGGTGCTAACATAGTGCCAATAGCATACAAAACAAACCGCCTGATGAAATGATCATCTAGAGTTTTGGAGGCTTTAATTTTCTTCTCAAGGTCACTCAGCTTAAGTCTTCCGTCAGTTTGATAAACGCTTAACATGTTTACATCTATTGGTTTTCCCATTTCCATATATATATATATCTTCCCCCTCTATCGGAAGGTCCATTAATTCATACACATCTGTTGGAGTTATAGGAATGTCCTTACCAGCAATGTGAATACTCTGCTTTTTTCTGATGTAGCTCTTGGCTAGCAGCACCAACGTGTCGTCGGAGAAGCACTGACTTCATTTGCGTTAGCCCTCCAAGACCAGTTTTAGTGCAGATGGCCTTTTGGTGGTCGGGATCTAAACTGTCGATCATGTGCGCAATCCTTGAAGGTGAGCACGATAACCTCATATTTGCATGTTTCACACTGAGTTCCTCCAAAAAAGCCTGAAATATGTGTAATGGGTAAAAGAACTATGGTGTTTTCAAAGATTTGAACCTAACTGGGATTAACATACCTGATTGGTTATGTCTGGTAGTGGCAATTCTGTGTCAGCATAACTATTGGAAGAACTAGCCATTCTTGCAAAATATGCACAAAGATAGACTGAATCAATTTTCTCTACTGTCGTTCATGTGAATATAATACGTCGTATGTACTGAATCATTCTGCCATTTGGTATTTGTATACAGTTTTGGATTAAGTTGACCTCACTTGTTGACTAAAGGGTGTAAAAATATCAGGCGTTCTCACCGTGATGCTGATGGGTGGATGAAGAGGAAGCGATCTTGTCGTATCACACAGGCCAGGTAGGTGGTTGACACCGGCTCGGATCCCCTGTGTGTGCCTGGCGGCTCCGATCGCGCCGGTGATCCCCTGGGTGATCCTGACGGCGGCAGCGGCGTTCCTGTGGACGTACTACAATTGCTGGGTGATCCAATTTTGTTTGTCCACCTAATTCATGTAGCTGCAGGCGGTACCCATGGCGCCAAATAAATGCACGTTCCAACATAATCATGTACAAGCCTGTTTAGATGACAAGAGCCGGCATTCTCACCTTAAATACGAAGTGTCGATGAAGAACAAGCAGCGGCGTCAGATTCCATGAGGCAGATGGGCGGTTGCCGGCGGCTCCGTTCTTGTGGTGAGGACGTCGGCGTTCGATGGGACTGGCTTTGGAGGAGAAGATCGCGCGTGTGGCGCACGGAATATGATGGAGAATGGCGATCAAGCCGGCTAGGCCAGTTGGATAGGAGGTTGTTGCAGATAGTGCGGGAGGTGGGAGGGGGTTTGGTAGGGCCGATGGATACGCACGTGATAAGGCGTTGTTTGGATACATGCTATGTAGAGAACTGGTTCTCCACAAATCAGGAAAATGATGTAACAAACTAAAATCCTGTTTGGCAACTCTATCTAATCCATGAATATAGAAAATCTGGTTTTCCATAATCCAGGATTTCGGTATATAGAAAAACGAGGATTAGTTGTTTTTCTAAAAACGTGATCTGCATATACTCGATTGCTAACTTTTTCTCTACGCCCGTCCTTTTCTCAACAAACTCGTTGATGCGTGTGGGAAAAAAGCCTATCCAAACCAAACAAGGAACGTGACAAATCGATCCTAAGTTTTTTCTAGTCCAAACATATTTTTTCATAAACTGGTTACACATGTAACAATTGATAAAACCGATTTTACTAAAAATTGGCTAAAAACCAGTTCTATATAATCCCGTCGCTACCCAAACAACGCCTAAGTGTTAATCCAATTCTTTTGGCACGTCTGCTTCTTTTTTTAGAAGGGCCCATGGATGGGCGGTCCCACTAGTAACAATAGAAGTAGCCCTTTTCACAAAATAAAAACAACAAAATAGCATTGACGTGCAAGCACTCCTACTCACTATATCGGTATTTGTGGGTCATCCACTACGGGTATTCGCCGGCCGCCGCGCTCCAGCCCACGCCCGCCTCCCTCCTTCCCATACCACGTACGCCCCAAACCCGGTAGGGCTCTGGCTCCTACCAACGATGGGTTCGTTCGGTTCTTATGGCCCATTCCCATGTTTAGTTAGTCGAACGGACCGGAACCCACCAATCCCAAAAAATGGAATATTCGCTCTATATGCGGAACTGAGGGATACCTTCGATTCGCCGGACGACGAGGAACGAGCCCTCGTGACGCACTCCAGCCCTGTCCCCTCACGCATCGCCCTCACCCCCGATCTTGATTCATGCCCTCCCCGCTCCCTCTCGGGCGTCGCAATCCTGTCGTCCCCATCGTCTCTCCTCCGTCATGGCATGCATCGGGATCTTGGCGGCGACCTAGCGAGGGTGGGGACCGCAGCAGGGGGACCGGCAGGGCGGTAATCGGCGACCTAGCAGGATGGCCACTTGCAGTGGCAAGGCGACCTGCAGCGGACGGCGGGAGAGCAAGGAAGCGACCGGTGCGGCTGGTGCGTAGCGATGAAGGTGGAAGCGGCTGCTAGCGGTGAACTTGGCTCCTCGACCAAACACACCCTACATGTACTCCTGAGCAGTGAAGGAGGAATCTGGCTGCTATTGATCCCTGGATCCCTTTTTGCACAATGGGTCATTCGGAAATGGTAACACCATGAGTTGCCCCGAACGAGTAAGACCGATTATCATGACAACAACTGGCTATCACCACTATGGGTAGTCCGTACGAACTACTTTCACATGGGTGGGCAGCTGGGCGGTCCGACCGGTAGTTGCGGGCATCGGGTCTCGGATGAGGATGTTGTGATGCACCAAGACGTTGGCACCGCCCGCTCCTCCACCACTGGGTTGCCGACCGTCACGGTGCCCCCACCGCTGTGGAGACGGTCAGCACGTCCCAGAGGGAAGAAGAGGAAGGCGCAGGAGCGAGGCGTGATCGCCTGGCAAGTGGGCCAGGCTGAGAGTGCGTGTGTGGGTGAGGCCTGCGTGCCGCGTGAGGTTAAGTAGCTGGCGACGCCCAGCCAGAGGGGATCGAATATTCTGTCAAGTAAACCGAACCGAAGAGAGAAGCTGTTCTTCTCCTCTCGGCGATTTCCAGATCCCCTTCTCCTCTCCCTGAAATTCCTCTCCTCCCCACGAACCCTAGATCGAGGCCCATAACACTGACTTGCCGCCCTTCTTCACCTTGCTGCCAAATACATACACACGAAGGCACACAAGCAGGCTGCTTAATTGATTTCTTCTCTTTTTTTGAGTCCAAACACACTCTCATTTATTGATCAATATTATAGGTGGCCAAACGGGCCGGGATAGCTTGTCTCGCGCCCATCGAAGATGAAGGAGCATGCTGGAAACTGCGAACCTTGGGAGATGATCTCTTTAACAATGCTCGCAGAAAGGCCGCCCGTGCCCTTGTGTATGTCCGCGACAACCTCCTTGCAATCTGAGGCTACCAACACATGAGATAGTGAGAGGTCGAGGGCAAGGGAAAGAGCTTCTCTGCACCCCAAGGCTTCGAGTGTCGCTGGATCGTTAATACTGTGTGTCTTACTTTGATGCACCAAGATACTTGCCCATGTCATCCCTGCTTAATTGATTTCTTCTGAATCAAGAGCACATGCACGTACGATATTTGATCCACGTGAGCACAAAAGCCCATATAGTACTTACGAGCCCAATCCAGATACGTAATATAATTACCCATATAGTACTTACCAGCCCGACTTACCAGCCACGTTCACACGTACGTAAACCTAGCCATAGAGGCAAATCCCATCGGGAGCAGTTCATCAGGCGGCGGCGACCTCTCCTCCACGCCCGGCGACGTCCTCTCCTCCACGTCGGCCGGCGGACGTCCTCTCCTCCGCGTCTGGCGACCGGTGCCCTGCAACCAAACTGTATGTACCTGTTTCCTTCCCTCTTAGTAGTAATGCGATTCAATTAATACGGTGGACACGGACGGTGCCGCGGCGGCCGATCTTCGGATCCTTCTAGTGGCACATAGCATGCACTGAACTATAAATCAGAAATCTACTACTTTCTAAATTGCATGCTCGTACGTCTAGTGGCACATAGCAGTACGGGAGTTAGTAATTGGATTTAATTAATAGGTATTCCAATTTCCATACATATTGTAACTAGCATTGTTATGTCAGGCTGCTGTAGGAACCATGGATGATGACAAGTACGTGCATCAAATGCGTCAAGAGATGGACAAGAATATGCAGCGAGAGCGAGAGGTGATGGACAACAATCTGAAACTGGAGCGTGCAACTGTGGACCGCATGAGGAAGGAGGAGCGTGCAGCCATGGAACAGATGATGACGGCAGAGCGTGCAGCCGTGGATCAGAGGTTGAAGCATTTTCATGATGATATGGACCTAAAGTTGAAGAAGGAGCGGAAGGACCTGGACCGCACTATACAGCTCGAGCGTGGCAAGATGGAATTCAATATCATGCAGGCGTGCGAACA
This sequence comes from Aegilops bicornis, assembly GCA_021605145.1. Lineage (NCBI taxonomy): Eukaryota > Viridiplantae > Streptophyta > Magnoliopsida > Poales > Poaceae > Aegilops > Aegilops bicornis. The sequence continues at coordinate 836,101,736 of CM038675.1, forward strand.
GGGATCTTATCTTGCGGCAAGAGCGTAAGGACATGGATCACAAGGCCAAGATGGATCAGATCCGCTTGGAAGGGAATATGATGCAGGACCCGCTGTACAGCTCGGCGTGGTAAGATGGACGTCAATACAATGCAAGCTCGTGCGGATATGGAGCGAAAGTTACAACAAGACCGTAGTGATCTAGATTACAAGGCCAAGATGGAGGACATCCTCATGGATGGGAGTATGATGCAAGACCGTGCTAGTACATGCACGAAGGTATGTTTCATTATGTACCTATTATTCATTAAATTATCCGCGGGAGCAATATGTCTCATCAACACCTCTACAGGCACAACGAGACATCCCTAGACCGAAGCAATCTATCTCATCAGCATCTCGACAGGCACAACGAGACATCCGTACACCGGAGCAATCTGTCTCATCACCACATCCACAGGCACAACAAGACATCCGTGACACCGGAGCAATCTGTCTCGTCACCACCTCCATGAGCAAAACATGACATCCCACCACCGAACAATCTGTCTCAACACCACGTGGCCCAAGAAGTATGTTTTACCAATGGTAGGCACATCCTATGTATGAACAATTTGATATTGTGCAAAAACTGATGTCAACTAGTCATATGTAGGTAGTCGTAATGCAATTTATTGTTCATGTGGACTATGAACTTTCTCATGTTCCTCACGCGTACCACAACGGGAGACCTGGTATGACGACAGTAGTTGAACCCGGCAAGGTGGACTGGCAGCTAATGGAGAAAAATTTGCGTTACCAAGGGTACAAAGGGAAAGCAGATTTGTACTACATCAAGCCTGGGTGTGTACCACCAGAAGGAATGGTACAGATTTCAGGCCAACATGATGTAGATGAAATGTTGCATGCTTTAGAAGGGCTAAAGAAATGTCATTTGTACATTGTCAAGAATTGTGCAACCTCAGATGATGCACAAGTCTCATATGATAGTGACGATGACATGTCTGAACAGGTTGGTTATATTGCCAAGTTCACTTATTATACAAAAAATGGCCACATCATTTGCATGTTAATCTAAATACCTTTGGTATGCTTTTTGGACAGGACATGTCTGAGGAAGACATATATTCGTGTGGGTACAAGGATATCGGCGAGAGGGACATGGGCGAATATGGGTCATCGCCCAAAAGGAAGAAACTTGCAGATAACAATCCGAAGAAAGCATTGGATTTCGGCAGCAGTGATGAGCCTCTTCAAGAGGGCTTTTGTTTTTTCTATAATTTCAAGCTTTGGAGCTGAATTATTGTCCGAAGTAGTGTTTATATTATTTTCCATCCAACAATCACTTCATTCAAGTGACAATTGTGAGACGATGTTTACAATTATAGGCTTTCAACTTTGAGTTGTTGCTCAATTTTTAGATGCCACATACTAAATTGTGGCTTTTACTATTTTTTTATTGCATATGCTGCACTAGTCCAAACCAGTGTTATTTCACGCAACAGTTTGGTTATTTCTGATGCTTTAGCTTATTGGGAACCAAATAATCTGTCATACGGCTATTCTGTGTAAAGGAAAGATATTTCTATGGTCTGCACATTTATATGACAGAATTAAGAGATGCTTTTGTATGGCAGTGTTAATAATTAGATATCAAGTGTCATATTGTCTGGATAACTTTCATTAAGGCTTTAAGATGTAGTAACAACGTTTGGTTCGCAGAAAAGCCGCGGCTTCTGACTCCAATGCATTCCAAAACCGTAAAGTTGTATTTGTTTCACTCGCAATGTCTTTCATAGCCATGGTTTCTGATACAGGACTTAACAAAACTGAAGACGCCCAGATCGAAGCTGATTGGAAAACGGGAACACATCTGCGCCAACCGCATTTAAGCGCGGTTTCCAGTTAAATTAGTGTCTAGGCTACAATTGTCTTGCAGAAGTTGTACTAAAGTAGTTAGGCTGATTATCAAATTAGGATATGTACTGTAAAAACTCCAGAACTCTTGTATCTCACTTTTATAAGGATAGCTTTGTTCTACAACTCTTGTATCTCACTTTTGTATGTCCAAACATAAATCAACCGCTTTACTAGAAGAGATGCATTACAACACAGAACTTTCAAATTCCAATATATCCTAGCTTACGCAATAGCTTGAGCGCCATCCAGCTCCAATCATCATCTGAAGATACCTTGGGCTGCAGAACAAGGCAAAAGTGGATGCAACTTCAACACTAGCTTGTACAACAATTTATTTTCTCTAGAGATGAGCTTGCAGCTGAACATGTAGACAAGAATACCTGAAAAAATAGGAACATCAACTATTTTCAGGTGCATATCCAAGACAAAAGGTCAACAAAATTATCTAGTTGGATAAAGTTTAATTTATGCTAAAGGCCTTGTGAACGATACTACTTAAGATTTGCATGCTAGATCATGGCTCTTACTCCTAAAATCATTGGCAAGTGTTGATAACAAAATAAAAATGTTCTTACTTGCTACCATTAAAAAAGGATTTGTGTACAAGATTTTGATCTTAATGTCTGTTCTTCATTACCACGACGCACGGCATCCAACTTGCTTGCAGTTAAGAATCATCGAATAAAAATAAAAGTGTATATCTATAATTAAAGTTCACACGCACTACAGTTACATGTATCAGGATTCATTGAATTGGTAAGATCACTCCAGGCATGTACGCTAGATCGGTATTGTTGATTTTGAAGTACTGTTAGAGTGTGGATTTGCAACAAGAAAATAAATCATGAACAAGATAATGACTAGTAATGCTTTCAGAAATTTCAGTTGGGCATCAAAAGTGGAGTTTCATTTTGAGACCAACAAAGTGAACCAACAGAAAAACACAACAAAGAAAAAAGACTCATTCAGGTGCTTCAAAATTATCAACTGAAGAAGGAAAACAATCACAAAAATGCACTCTGTTGCTTATATGTGCAGGGCTACGAGGAGGTTGAGGCATCGCAGGGGACGGATCGGCAAGATCGTGGAAAATGAAATACTTGCAGAAATTAATACTTGAAAAATGGACCACAAGGGCAACAGTTTCCTACCAAGAAACCTCTTGCAGAGATAGTTGTAGCTAACAGTTTGCTGCCATCATTTCCTACACAGCACCAAATATAATTAGTGCACTATATTAATGAGTAAAGCAGATGCAAAATAAAAAATGGACATATTTGACACCTCTTGCAGTTTAGTGCAATTACGCCGATCATGACCTATCACCCCACAGTAGCCACATTTCCTCTTTGATCTTTGCTTCTTCATCTTTGCCTGCAACCTTTTCTTCGGTGCACCTCGGCCTTGCACATGCACTGGGTCCAGAACCTTTTCCAAATCTCCACAATCAGTTTCCGTCGTCTGTGGCAGCACCGGACCAAACCTAATGCATTCCTCCTGACCACGGTTTGATTCCTTGCTGCCATCTTGTCCATTCAGAACCATCTTGAGACGTTGATACTCCTCACTTTGGATTGACATGCCCGAAAACATGCCGCGTGACTCAAATTCCGCAACTCACGGTACCTCACAAGGCTTTACGAATAGTCATACATCTCGCTCTTTACGGTCGGCGGGAATGCAGACTTTGCACTCATCGTCCACCTCATGGGAACACAACACCTAGGTAGCAGTTCCACTTGACGTATTCCCAAGATGTAGAATATGTGAGAGCATGGTGTTCCCAAGCACTCCAGCTTACGACAAGAGCAACTGATCCTGTACAGAGAACCTTCCTTCAGCTCACAAAGACACTTGAACTTCTTCTCTCTTCTATCGATCTTAGCCACAACATATGTAGTCAACTCCCATGCATCTAGTATCTCGCTGATAACACATTTCTTGACGGCATTTATGCTCCATCGACCAACTCAAACATACAAGGAGTGAAAACTCGGGCAGCATGTTTCTCAAGACTTGAAGCATCCGCGATACGTAAATGGAACGGACTGCAAGGCCACGATGTCTAGGATTGCCTCATTCAAGCTGCCGTCCCGAAAGGCAACGCTCATAGTGCTCCAGCATATCAAACAATGTCATCTTACCCTCAAGATGTGTATGTAGCACGGAGTTTAGGCTCTCACTCCGCTGATTGCTGCTCAATCCTAAGAAACAGCGCCCCACCAGGTATGGAGCACACCACAACTTCCTCATCTGATACATCTGATGCAACCACGACTCCTCACTTGTCACTTCATTCCTTTGTAAGAACTGTATCCATTTTCTCTCATGCTCTTCAATACAAGACGAGTCATATATGAAAGATCTGAATTCTTCCCTAACCTCGTCATCATGCAGATGGCGTACGATGTTCTGTTGAATGTGCCATACACACAACCTGTGGTATGAGTCAGGCCACACCACCCTGATCGCTCTCTGCATTGCAAGGTCCCCGTCGGTGATTACAGATATCGGATGCTTCTGTGCCATGGCTTCAGAAACTGTCCGCAACATCCACTCGTACGCCTCGTTAGTTTCATGAGAAATGATCCCGCATCCAAAGATAACTGTGCTGCGGTGGTGATTCAACCCGACAAACGGCACAAACGGCAAATTGTACTTATTGGTCCTGTATGTGCTATCAAAAACCACAACATCGCCGAAAGCCTCGTAGTCAAGGCGAGATTGAGTATCGGACCAGAACAATCCCTTCAGATGCCCATCTTTATCAACCAAGTATTTGAAGAAATAATCTGGGTCTCTCTCTTGCCGTGCCATCATGTGACGGATCACCGTCCGAGCATCACCAGCAGCGACTGTTTCCTGCTTGTAGCGATGGCAGAAGTTATAGATGTCCCTCGTCACGCATCCAACCTGGTCATATCCACCGTACTGCATGCACAACACATCCATGATTTTGTGTTTCCGGATTCCAACACTTTCCATCTCTATAATGTCCGCTTTACGCTCGTCGCTGATTTTTCGTGGGAACGCATAAAAAGCAAGCAAGGTCTCGTCTTGACGAGAGGATGGTTGTGTTCATCGATGAAATCCTTCACAAACCACCGCCCTGTTTTGGCGACTCTTGCAATGACAAATTTCGCTTTACACCCCACACGAGTGATATTCCGTGGCTTCCTCTTCCTATCTTCTCTCTTCCTCTTCATGTGCTTCTCTTCACGGCAACCTTCACGACTCTGAGACAAGTTTCCTCAGAATTATCTTCTCGTTCGCTTCATCCCACTCAACATATCCTTTCCTCACACTAAAGCCTTTCTCAAGAGCATACTTGTTATAGAACTCAAAACCCTCTTCCTCGCTATCAAACATCCTGTTGACAATGCCGTCGTACTCAGCCATACACTCTGCACTTACATCGGCCATGACTTCCTGCATATGACATATAAATGATCAACCTGGTCTCAATCATGCACAGGAAGTAAAAGAATTTCCATGCTCACATATTCCCTCAAGATAAGAGGTTCAGAATAAGTTAAAAAATGTCCAACATCTCATGCCTTTTATGATTATAGTTTTTGTTCATATGAAGAAAGAAAAAGCTGCTGTACAAAGCTGCTGCACAGCATCTCATGACTTGTTGATTTTCAGAAACTAGATGATTTTTTGAACATTAATTCAGAAACTTGTTGATTTTTATATAAGTGATTTCAGAACATAGCAAACAAATTCAGAAAGTGCAAAGAGATCAGACCCATTCCACTGTAAACTACACCTACACATATTGGACGAACATATATTGTCAGTTCTCCACAGAAAGAGATTCAGAATTTGGAATACCTGCCCCAACACTGTGGTAGTAATTCAGATCAAAGAGATTCAGAAAGAGCAGAGCTAATAGAGCAAATAGATTCTGATTCAGCCAGGGGTTGAGGGAACAGGGAGGAGGAAGGCAGGAGTGGCGGCTACGTGCCTATGGACTGGTCGCCGGCGTTGCTGGTCGGCTTATCGGCAGCAGGAGGCGCTGCTCAAGGCGATGGAACACTACGACCGACCGCAGCTGGAGCCTCCAGGACCTCGCGCCAGCGTTGTCTCCGCCAGGACCTCACAGCGGCGCGGGGGTTGGGTGGCGTGGGGTAGCTTCCACCGGCCAAGCCCAGCCGGGGCTTCGCCTAATGGATGTCGCGGCGGCCTGGTCGCCAAGGTCGTCGCTCCTGCGCAACCGTCTAGCCAGATGCGGGGGATTGACCGAGGGATTGATAGAGTTACTAAAAAAACAATTACGCATGACCATAATACCCTTGTTGATTAAATTTAACCTTTTTAATTAACAAGTTATAATCAACAGTGGAGAATAATTAAGGGAGGAGTTACATCAAATTACAAGATGTAACTCCCCAATCACCGTAAAAGAGCTCCATATATAGTTTTATTAGCAGCACGGCAAAAAAAAAAGCAGCACGGCAAAAGAAGCCCATACAAACTTTAATAAGCTCCCGCTTCAACTTAAATTTGTACTTCACCAAGTTTTATTATCTCAGAACGATTTTTTCTCTCTCTCATCTTCTTTTGTTCACACCTAATATTATATGCATAGGTCTAGATGGGTTATTGAGGAAAATATAGAAATGATATATAACAGTGATAATTCAGTCCCAGTTTTAAAACATTGTTTACTTCGCATTTGTACCAAAAACTTTAGAACACATCATATCAATTTGTTAGCATCTTTCCTAGTTGATTGATAAATCTTAACACACTGGCTGGTAAATCTAAATGAAACTAAAGCTGACCATCCGTGTTGCGACAACGCCGGTGGTTCCATGGCGTGGTGACTGCTGCGATGGTGCCCCTGTTGCTCTGGCGATGCTGCGACGACTGCCGCCGTGTTGCAACGACCGCCACCATGCTGCGAGCAGGTGCTGCGACAGCCGCCGGCGTGCTACTGGTCGGTGTCCTGCGACGAGGGTTACCTGTTATGTGAGTCGGTTAGACAGTCACGACGGGTAAGAATCGTGCTACTAATGAGATGAAGAGTGCTTTTTTGTGTTGACGTGTCGGATGGCTGGGAGCCTGGGAAAGCATATATCAGGATGAATCGGACGATAGAGAGGGCAACTGTTCTTTTATTCGGTACAGCCGATTGGCACCTAGCGCCCACCTTTCGTTAATGCAATGGAACCGGGTTCTCTTGCCCTCCTGATAGTATACATGAGACCTTCTAGCCGGGTCTCACAAGTAACCCATTTTGAGAGTGAAATTAGAGGATTTATATGTGAAATACACAAAGCAAGGATGTTGGATCACCTCTCCATCCATCAGTACATAGCCATAAAACATGGTTATTAAAACCTCCTTGATGGTTGTATCAATCAATTTGTCTGTCGCATTGTACCTTCTGTGAGTAGGCACGTCACTTCTCTCTCTCTAAACAGCATGCTGATGGAGAGGTTCCGTCTGCTCCCAATAAAAGGAAATGCCAGCCGTTACTAGCAGCCTCGGATTTTCCTCAAGACACATGATGAAGAAGGTTCTTGTCATTTCATGTCCGATTTCTCTCACACACGTCTGACAAGACTATTTACGATTGTAGAATATGCAAGCACGTACGGGTATTCGACTATGAAAATACACCAGGTGCACAGCGAATTTGTTTACATATGCATATGGTCTACTATATGAACACCACACCTGCACAGTGGACAGGATGCGTTTCTTTGAAGCCAGTTGTCGATGCATGGCACATGGAAAATGTGCCCGCACTGAGGCAAAGCTCTCACAAATTGGCGCGATCCGAAATCCTGGTTAGTAGTTCAGCATGTCATCAGTTCAAGGAACTATTTTTTGGCGAACAATGCAAGTCAAGCTCACACACTAACCTGAAGGCACACTGAACAGCAGCAGCTCTCATCAGTTTCCTGATCAGAACCGGTTGCGGCGCTGAACCTGTTCGCTGGGATCTTGTTGATCAGATCGCTTGACATGCCATCCGTACCACCGGTCTCGAAAAGGTCACTGTTGTCGATGAATGGTGTACTCATTGAACTCATCTGCATTACACAAAACATTGGATCAGACCTAGCGTGGTGTGCAAGCAACTGCCATAGCAATCACATAGTAGAACCTTGCCAAGTCGCAATCAAAACCAAATGCAATTATACTTGTCGTGCCTAGAAGTCGTTATCGCTTCTGGCAGTCTCTGGTCCTATGAAATCAGAAAGAGTACTGTATGTGCATGTGCATTGAAGGAACACACTGTATATAGTCCTATATCATAGATGGTGTGAAATGATCACTCACAAGTTTAATCTTGGATAATGTGTGATCTATTCTTTCTTTAGCGGATAATGTGGAATCTACTCAATAATACATGTCAGTATCATGTTTTTTTTCTCAACTTCATATCGTACTATTACTTAGCATGATTGTTTGTTTGTTCTAAGATAATAGCACACACACACACACACACACATACCTGAAGAATTTGATATTTTAGATGCCACAACAAGGACATTTAAGGTTTGATCTTTGTAGCCCCACAATCTAGCTAGTTCTAGATATTTCTATGACTAGAAGCTTCCTTTGCAGGAGAAAGGGAAACGTTATTCTCCATATAACTATTTTAGTGCTAAGAATCGACTACAAAAGTTGAATTGTAAGGTTTGAAAGTGTTTTACTTATATTAGATGAATATATGAGATTTATTTTTACCACAACCTGCCGTGGTTACTGGGGTATCCTCCCATTTTAGCCATTAGAGAGCAATGATATCACACTACCAATCATTATGAATTTACATCTAGCTTATATGAAGAGCTATATACCTGGCTTTGCACTGCACGCTGCAATGCCGGGCTGACCTTCTCCCAAACAATTCGTCCACTGAAGAGGCTAGAGATGATGTCAAGCTGAAAGACCCAACACAGAACATCAGAACAAGTAAAACCTAACACGATCTGCTTACGAATGGCTGCTTCACCTATTCACACAAAAATGACGATGGCAATAGTATGAAGACAAACAAAATGCAATATTATTTCCTGGAGAAAACATTTACTTCTAGCATATGTTTCCATGGTTTCCCAATTTCTCCTCAATTGAATGACCTCCAAAATAAATCAGCCACTACGCACATCTCGTGCTTAGGCCTATCGCATCCTAGTGATGCATGAAAGAAAAAGAGGTCACTGAGTTCTTTCACACTCACCACAAAGAGAATGCTATATTTTCCAGATTCACTGGATCTCCAAATCTCGATGCAGGATTCAACGGCCTCGGTGCAGAAGACCCCTCCGGAGAGTGCTCCAACACCGGCGCCCCGGAGCACGCCGCTTTCGGTGGACATCCCCATGCAGGCACCAATGAAGAACCCAACTACCGAACCCACTGCATTCAAAAATAACAATTTACAATGTGGAAAACTTTCAGATAATGTACCAACCATTTACACAACATGGCCTACTCACGGAATAATTGCAATGCAATACCCATCGAATTAATTAAAAACTTGCAAGCAGGACCCAGACAGAGAACAAAAACATGATCGCCATGAACCACATAAAACCTGTACATTAACAATGAAAAGCGGAAGCTTTTAAGGTAACCTTAATAATTAGCATGTCTCGTGACAAAAGTGACAAAGAAGCTCCAAGGTTTCTGCCTACGAGATTGAATTGTTGCCAATTCGAGCAAATAAGGATGCACCACAAGTCCACAACGTAAACCTCAGAGTGCCAACAACTACGGGGAAGTAAAAATCTGCACAGGAACCCAAAACGGTACCCAATCTCGGGCAACCCCAAGTACAACTCGTACTAATCAAACAGCAAGGCTGCGGGTAGCAAACGGTTGGAGCCACGGGCGCAGCAAAGCATTGACCGATAGAACAGAAGAGAACCAAAACCTAGCACGTACCGAAGGCGAAGACCAAGGTGAGCAGCGCGCCGAGCGCCCACCAGGCCGCCGCCACAGCCGCGGCGCCGGACCTCCCGCATGCTCTCCGCACATCATCGAAGCGGCAGCGAGGATTCGAAGAAGCGGCGTCCGCGCCGGAGAAGGAAGAAGAAGGAGGCACCCAATGATCCATCAAGGCCGGCCAGCACCCTCGCAGGGGAATGAACTTGGCGAGCAAGCTACAACAAGGCTGGAATGTTTCGGGTCGGGGCCTCGAGGGGGCCGCGTATATATATACCGGGACGCGGGGGTGATGGGGTTACGGGGGATGAACCGACATAAATCGAGTGGGAACCATGTGATGTCTATCCATTATATTTCTTTATTTTATTTATAAATGTATCTTTTTTGGACATATATGTGATGTTACTTGACATCATGAACATGTGTGTAGCCTCGTAGACTTCGCCATGGAGCTTCTGCTCTTCTGGCAGCGTCGTCCTCACAGGGGCTCGCCGGTTGTTCTATTTGTGACGGGGACGACAGGCCGAGGAGTCCGGAATCTCATTCCGGCCGACGAGCTACAACGGTTAGGGTTTCGCCGCTCGCAGTGGGCAACCCCTGAGTCCGTGAAAAAGTGCAGATACGTGATGGTGCTCCTCCGTTCCATGGATTTGTGCATCGGCAATTGCTTCGGAGTCGTCGGAGTTCATTGGTTTGCGGCTGCGGCTGGCACCGGGTCCTCCGAGTATCTTAGTATCGTTTTCTCTTTTGTTCTGGGGCCTTTGTGCGACTTCTCGGTGTTTTCTCCTTTGTTCAAGGGTCTTTATGTTTACGCGTGCTCTACGATGCCTGTTCCTGTGGTTTGAATGCGTGCAACTTTCTTTAAAAATTTGGTAGAGAAGATTTTCTTTCGAGAACACCCGCGATTGCTGCCTATATATCTCCTGAACAATCTGTACTTTCTTTACTGTATTAGCATAGTCCATGGTTTAGTGCTTTCTTCGAAGCCGTGCCATACAACGACTTTAAAGAGTTTGGTACAATATATCTCGTGTTGACCAATTTTTTGTGTGAAAAGACCCTTTGATCCATTAATCATTCCATCAATACGAACACCCCTAGAGAACAAGAAAATCACAACAAGGACCCTGGGGTGCCGACGAACTCACACCCACCCGACCGGGCTGGTTGTGCGCCGCTGTCGCCGGCTCTGGCAGTCGCCGCTCCGCAGCCTCCACTGCCTGAGCCGGCCACTCTTGTTTTGATGCAGCTGGAAGTCAACGTGCCAAGGTCCTGCCGAGCCAGAACCCTTGAAGTAGACCCGCCATCACCGGGACGAACACGGATCCGAGAGCCCATCCGCCGGACAAGCAGCACAAGATCAACATCTTCAAAAGACAAACCCAAGCTCTACGGAGACGCCAAACATCACTGCAGTGGGGAAGGAGTAGGTGAGGCAAAAACCATATCACCAGTGCCGCCACTACCACGACACCAACGCTTGGGAGGTACAGATCAGCCACCCCGAAGGACGGCCAACAAACCACCACCACCACCCCCCCCCCCCCGGAACACGCCGACATCTTCGTTGGATAAACAACAAAACAAACTTCGCAGATCAGCAGTAGATCCACGCCGTCCGCAACTCGTCTGCATCCAAAGCACCACCTAGGCGAAGGGAGAGTGGCAAACGCCTTATTCCTAGGCGGCGATGAACCCTTCACCAAATCAAAGTTGTCGTAGACTACCTGTACCATATCTACATGCCGAAGACAGGGAGACGGGATCCCCACCTCCTGCATTGGAACGGCGAGCGAAGGAGGTAGGGATCCACGCCCTCGCCAGCGAAAGGAGGTGAATTGCAAGAACTCCCCCTTTCACGCTCTATCTATTGTAGCGGAGGGAAGGGGAAAGTAGAGCGCCCGTTTTCTCTCGTGTTGGCCAGTTTTGTGTTCAAAGCCAGAATGATTAATTTGCAAGATTGCATATCTATGTGTTCATGTTTTCTTTTTGAGAAACATTGTAAATGGTTTGCACGTACTGGAGAAGATACCCTTCGCGTTGTTGCGGACCTTCTGACTATATGTTGAAATAGACTTCTTGAGTAATGGGAGGAAATTATACTATATATATTTGTACAATTCTACGTTGATTGAGAAAGTTTTGCATGAGTAACTGGGAGAAAACCTATCTGTAAAAAGACGTGCACCAAGAAAAAACCATGGGACATAATAATAATGAGAGTACCAGCATAAGTAATATAAAGAAATGTACTATTGGGAGTACATACTTTGAGAGAGAGACGCATGGTGTATAAAGTCCTAGTGCTTATATTTATTCTACATTTATTTCAGGATTTTCGGGAATATGCGTTCAGTGGAAGGAGATGTTTCCATCGATTACGAGGCGTCTACGGTGACTTCGTAAAATTTCAAGATGATATGCCGGCTCAGTCTTCCGGAGATGCTCATAAGGATAGGGTGTGCGTGTGTGTTCATAGGGGTGAGAATATGCGTGCATATATGAGCGCTTGCATCTGTATTGTGTTAAAAAAAAGTCGAAGGTTCAGGAGACGATCGGGTGCAGGATGCAAATGATTACAAGTGGGAATTTTTTTAGGGGGCTTCAAGTGGGGAGATGAGATGAGGTTTAATGTTGGGGGATTTAAAAAATCCAGTATAGTGCGTGATTCTGTTCCTGCAAGGTTGTCTAATAATTGTGGTGAAGTGGTTGCCTTCTAAAAAATTGGTGATGTTATCTAAAAAAAATTGGTGACGTGACTAAATGAGAGAGCAGCAAAAATACTTAGTGGGTTCCAACTAATGTTCGAACTATTTAGAAATACCTAGAAGATAGGTTCCTGTCTAAAATGATTGAAAATTGAACTTGGCATGATGCATCTTTTTCGGTCCCTGTCAACAAAATGTACTAAAATTTGCTCCCAAAAAGGTACTAAAAGTAAGCAATTAACTGTCTTCATATCTAGATATAACAAATACTCAAAATTATGCATCCTTTTATAATATCCATGATACCATAATAATGTTGCTAGAATTGGGATGGATCTCCATAATGTGAACGGCTGTACCTACGCTTACGACCACAAACTACTTGTGCTGAATTTACTCATTATGGTTCAAATCATTATGATCAACCGGTGAGAATACTCCTAATTAATCCCTTTTTCAAAATATATATAATCGCCGTGTGATTTTGGTAATTCATAACAATATATACATCATTGAACTAATGCCTACTCAAAGAATATTTCAAGAAAATTCAATCTTGTTACAACAATTGATGTAAATGTGGACCCCTGATATATCTCCAACGTATCTATAATTTTTTATTTTTCCATGCTATTATATTATCAATCTTGAATATTTTATATATATTTATAAGCAATTTTATATCATTTTTTAGGACTAACCTACTAACTTAGTGCCCAGTGCCAGTTGTTGTTTTTTGCTGATTTTTTTACTTTGCAGAATATCAGTACCAAACGAAGTCCAAATGTCACGAAACTTTTTAGAGATTTTTTTCTAGCGATAAGAGACCCTGAAAGCTTCGGAAAGGAACGAGAAGACAAAGCAGTGGCCGCAAGCAAGCCTCTGTTTGACCTAACTCCGCCTCTATAAATTCCCAAAAATCACAAAACCTACCAGGAGTCCACGAAATACTTTTTCTGTCGCCGCAAGCCTCTGTTCTCGAGAGATCCCATCTGGGGACCCTTTCTGGCACTCTACCGGAGAGAGAGTCAATCACGGAGGGGCTCTACATCAACCTTGCATCCCCTTCGATGATGCGTGAGTAGTTTACCACAGACCTACGGGTCCGTAGTTAGTAGCTAGATGGCTTATTCTCTCTCGATGTTCTTCAATACAATGTTCTCCTTGATGTTCTTGGATTTCTATTCGATGTAATTCTTTTTTGTAGTGTGTTTGTTGGGATCCGATGAATTGTGAGTTTATGATCAGATCTATCCCTGAATAGTATTTGAATTTTCTCTGAACTCTTTTGTGCATGATGATTATAGCTTCGCATTTCTTCTCCGATCTATTGATTTGGTTTGGCCAACTAGATTGATTTATCTTGCCAAGGGAAGAGGTGCTTTGTAATGGGTTCGATCTTGTGGTGCTCAATCCCAGTGACAGAAAGGGACAAGACACGTATGTATCATTGCTATTAAGGGTAAAAATATGAGGTTTATTCATGCATGAGTTTATCTTGTCTACATCATGTCATCTTGCTTAAGGCATTATCCGTTTCTCGTGAACTTTATACACTAGATGCATGCTAGATAGCGCTTCATGTGTGGAGTAATAGTAGTAGGTGCAGAATCGTTTTGGTCTACTAATCTTGGACGTGATGCCTATATACATGATTATTGCCATGGATATCTTCATAATTATTTGCTTTTCTATCAATTGCCCAACAGTAATTTGTTTACCCACCGTATGCTATTTTCTCGAGAGAAGCCTCTAGTGAAAACTACGGCCCGGGCTCTATCTTTATCATATAAAAATCCTTAACATATTTTCTGCAATTTTTACTTTATTTATTTTATTTTATATTTTGTGCGATCTATTTATCTATCACCATACAATTTAATCTTGCAATTAACCGTCAAGGGATTGACAACCCCTTGTTCGCGTTGGGTGCGAAGATTTGTTATCTTGTGTGCAGGTACTGTTTACATAGTGTTGCTTGGTTCTCCTACTAGATTGATAAAATTGGTTTCATAACTGAGGGAAATATTTAATTCTACTGTACTACATCATCACCTCCTCTTCAGGGAAATCCCAATGCAGCTCACAAGTAGCAACCCCTCAAAATGCTAAGAACATATACTGGCAAAGTTTCAAGACTCTACATTTCTTTTAAGTGATCCAAGATCACATTGAGTCCATAGGAAACTCAATACTACCAAAAGGGGATGAGATTTTGATGATAGTCTAACTGCACAAATGCTTAGAGATATTGCTACAAAACCCTCAGCCACACTCTCACATTCCACTACATCCAAAACCTTAAATTCATCTCGGTCCCATGGAAACACATACACCCAGACTCATCGAGATACACTTGACATTTTCGTTGCTTAAACCCTAGCATCTTGATCTCACCGAGTTGGCCCTTTGGTCCCACCGAAGAGCACTTGCCAACCTTCTGTTACCAATTCAAATTGACGCAGAATTTCCGATCGGTTTCAATCGTTTACACCTAAGTGTGGAAAGTGCTTAGGTTGACTTGACTCAGTCTCACCGAGAGGTTTCATCTGGTCTCACCGAAAAGTCTAAAGTTCAAGCCTTTCACATAGGCCGGTCTCACCGAGTGGTTTCACCCGGTCCCACCGAAGTGTGCATAAAGGTATGTAATGGTTGGGTTTTTTGCTTCTATATATACCCCCACCCTCACGAAAACTCTCAGGAGAGCAACCATTCATAAGCATACACTTCACATATCCATTTCCTGAGAGAGAACCACCTATTCTTGTGTTGATATCAAAGGCTTTCCACTCCAACCATATAACTTTGATCTCTAGCCACCTCAATTGCTTTTCACCCAAATTCCTCTCCTACCACATAGCCAAATCTATGAAAGGGTGTTTGAGTGTTGAGAAGACTGTCTTTTGGTGCACAAGAGCATGAATCTCATCATGAACAACAACATCTATTAACTTTGGAGAGTGGTGTCTCCTAGATTGGTTAGGTGTCACTTGTGAGCCTCCAATGCTTGTGGAGTGAACCAAGGAGTTTGTAAGGGCAAGGGGATCGCCTACTTCTTGAAGATCTACTCGGGTGAGACTAGTCCTTTGTGGGCATAAGCCATGGTGGAATAGGCAATGTTGTTTCTTTGTGGATCTTCCATGGGTGGAGCCCTCCATGGACTCATGCATTTGTTATCCTTCATGGATTGAAGCCTCTACCAAAGTGGATGTACTATAGCATGACCTATCGGAACCACAAGGAAAATCTTCGTGCACCCCAAGCAGTTGCATATCTCCTTTCCTCTACTTTCCACCATGTGCAAAGTCTTTGCTTTCCACTGCTACTCTATTAGACTTGCTTGTGTAGAGTGTTCGTAGACTTGTTAGAATTGCTAAAATATGTCAAGAACTAAAATTGGAAAAATGCTAGATTTTATTGGGCAACTAGTCTAATCCCCCCCTACTTAGAGCTACTTTCGATCCTACACTTTTTATTCTAAAACATACCTCTAATGCAACTTCCACGCTAAACCACATCACCATAAAAGATCAGTCATTGGATTTTTATCGATGATCAGTCAAGTCCATAAGAACTTGACAATTGGGACCTACCAACAGTCATATCCTTTGGTGAATGACGTCTCTTTGTGGAAAGGAATGTCCCTTGGTGGAATGAGGTCTCTTCATGAAGTACCACCACCAACCATCCAAGCCACCACACTCACCGAACCCAGGGAACCAGCGCTAGGATCGCCTGTCAAGAAGAGGTACAACGCCACCTTCCCCAGCGCACTGGCTAGTGCCATCGGAGCGGGCCCGCCCGGTACCGCGCCCCCACGGCCAAGGGCAGCCCCTCCACCTCCACGGTCAAGGCCGAGCCTCGCCGACGGGAGGGACACCACCAGCCTCCG
The DNA here is from genome assembly GCA_021605145.1 of Aegilops bicornis. NCBI lineage: Eukaryota > Viridiplantae > Streptophyta > Magnoliopsida > Poales > Poaceae > Aegilops > Aegilops bicornis. The sequence goes on from CM038675.1 coordinate 836,118,149, forward strand.
CCACCAGAGTTGCACATCAACACCACCACCCTCCACCTTCTTCTCGATCAGCGACCTCCTACAACCACCAGCCGCGGCCACAACAAGCCGAGCCGCCGCCCATGCATAGGTTAGATCCAAACGGGAGGTATGAGAAGGAAGCCCCCTCGAGCCGTTGCCTCCGCCTGGACCATCGCCGGCACCGCTCCTCCCGCCCGAGCCGCCCCGAGCTCGCAGCCGATGTCGAATGTGCACCCAGCCGAGGCGCGCGAGCAGTGGCGAACCTAGAATCGTAGGCTTGGGGGCGCCATAGTTCAAAGTTTGCAACAAGTAGTCATAAAATAGCAACAACTTGATGGATATTTAGCTTTAATTTCCAGTTAGTTTTAAAGGGGGTGCCATGGCACCCACGGCATCCCACTAGATCTGCCCCTCCTCGCGAGCCTCCGTCAGATCTTCCACCATGCGCCGCCCCGTCAGATGCGGGGAAGAGAATAGGCCCCGATGCCGCCGACGCAGCGCAGGCTTTGCCCGACGACGGCGGATGAGGGGGCGAAGTGGGGAAGAGTTGTACCGGCTGGCTAGGGTTTCCTCCTGGGTCGCCCGCGGGGGCGTCGCGGGAGGGAGAAGGGGGGAGGAATCAAGTGGACCATTCTGATTGTTCGCACACTCGTAATTATTAATGGTCGTAAAGGATGTTCTTGTGTGTTAACTAGATTCTTAAATAGATGCTTAATGGTATTGTATGTTCTCACACTTCTACTAATAATTTTTTAGGCGACATTGGATTAAGGATGTCAGGTCGAATACATCGCAATACGACCGAGAACACAAAACGAAATTAAACAACTTGTTGAGGTGAGGAAGAAAAGAAGAAAAATATAGTTTCTGTCGGCAACCCATTTCACTTTGCGATTAATGATATGTGTATAGTTCAATTTACGATATATACAGTTCAATAAAAAAATCTGAATCAGAAGCTTCGTGTGATACGAATAGGACAAATCTTTTAATTTGATCCCTTCTGAGCAGCCCGCTGCATTGGATGTATCGCTTGCTCACCTGTAAAACTGGAGCAAATCTCTGTAGACCGTACGACGCTTCTTCTAAGTTCCGGAATAACAAGTAGTACTACCAGAGGTATCCCTTTCTCCACAAAGAACAAAAGGACTACCAGAGGTTTCTGAATCCTTCACTATACCAGCAAATAGTAACAAGCAGTCCTTCTCTACTAATTAATCCTCTTGTCTAATTTATGAGATTGGGTCCCTTTCAAAAAAAAATCCTCTTATATCTACTGCTGAGAGCCTTTTTATTTTCGAGAAAACACTACTTTTCAAAGCCTGAAATACATTCTTGGAGGAAACTGCACAGGATGACTTATGGATGAGTATTCCTGCGTAAGAAGAGGTGTGCCCTAATTTCATATGAACATGACAACCTGCGTAACAAGGAGTATATCCTGACATTCCGCTGAGGACATCAGATGCATCTCAACGAATCACGCCACGGCCGGTCCGATCACCATTACCGTCCGGATCGCCCCTTTTGTGATCTTGTGTTTAGCCTATCAACTTCGTCAAGTCTATTTTGCCTACCCCACGATGCATTTATATAATATAGGCTCAAGTTTAGGGGTGGAGTTCAAGTCGAGTCTAGCCGCTAGAGCTCGTTAAGACAACAAGTTAGCTCGGCTCGACTCATTAACATAACAAGTTTAGATTCGAACTCGGGTTGACTCGTGTAACTCGCGAGCTAGCTCGTTATAGACGCGAATAACAAAAATGTATGAATATGTATTGTGTGTGCAATTAATCTACAAAACTATATTTGTAGACAATCACAACAATCAACAATTTACACTAAAGGAACACTTGGTACACTTCACAAATGACAACACAACCTACAGCAATATTGGTACTTATCTGACTTTCCTTCTGATTAATGAGCTAAATGAGTAACTCATTAGCTCGGTTCGTTAAGCTCATTTTGTTAACGAGCTTGGATTAAAACTCCACTCGACTCTTTAGTCACCGAGTTCGACTCGAGCCGAGTCGAGTCACGAGCTACAAGTTTAGCTCACAAGTTTCAAGTTTAAATTGCAGCCCTATCCGCGATATACGTGTTCGACTCAAACATTTATCCCTTCACATACACCAAGTCTAACTGTAACTCTACAGACATATTTGACACCAATTCTATTACAATGCACAAGCAAATTTTTGGGACAAAATATGCTAGATCGTGTTATTCACAAGAAAAGACAAGAATTTAGTGACAAATAGCAACTTTTTTCTACATTGAATATGTTATTTTTCAAACAATGTGCATTGTAGTCGCATGTTTCCCAGCCCATTCTATCAACTAACTGTTTCCCGCGCTTCTAAAAAAGTTTCCGGTGTCCGTGATGCGGTATTCAACACAGACATAACCACTTGGTACAAGTAGCTTCCGGAGGAGATTTAAGCCGCTGCCTCCGCCGCCTCAGCTTTACCATATCTGAGTTACTGCCACTACTTGTGTCGAGAATTGAGGCTGGATTTGCCTACTGCTAGAGGTAAGCGGGTAGTAGAGGGGGTAACACTCGATTTGCGCCATCCCGTGCTGACAGATTTTGGTCTCCCGCCATCCCCATGTAGATTCCCCCTTGCACCGCCGCGTAGGACGTTCCCCCTTTTGCGCTCAAATCATCCTAGGGGCGAACCCACATAAAGGTGAGTGGGGGCCAGCCCCCCCACTGAAAATTTGAAATATTATTAAGATTTGCTTGTGTTTTTCAAAAAATATTCTTAAACTCTATGAATTTCTAGAGAATATGCCACCACTCCATTAGTTTGCCCCCACTACAAATACTTTCTAGGTCTGCCACTAAATCATCCTAGCTCGTTGGAAATTATCGGTTCAAGCGTTCCGAGCGAGGTAGGCTCTGGGCAGGGCCGGCCCTGATGGGGTGGCAGGGGGGCGGCCGCCCAGGGCCCCCAAAATCTAGGGGCCCCCTCCAGGGTTCGCAAGGAGCCCATGGCCCAGACCATCGCGAGTTCGCCGCTTCGTGACGATCCTATTCCCCAGAGGGCCCCGATCGCGAGCCGCGACGCCGATGTAGATCGCTCTCCGCCATGCGGCCGGCTGGTCTTCCTCCAGGTCCCCGGTCCCGCTGTGTTATCCCCCCTTTGTGAGATGCCTCTCATGTGCAAGAGGAAGCCACCCCACTTATAAGGTCATCTCTAACCTCCTCTTTCTAGTTGGTCAGATCTTAGAAGGTCTCGCATATGATGTAGCAGCAGTCAGCAGTACAAAATTGTAGATAGTGTTTACAATAGCCCGTTTGTTCATATGGTGCTACTGTACAAAATTTACAATTGTACTGCATCATATCCCCCGTTTGTCTAATTAAGTAAAGGAATACACTATTTACAATTTTCGCTTTATTTTGGAACAATAGACAATAATAAGTTAGGTAAAGGAATGAATCTAAAAAGAAACGAGATTATTATTTTGATCTTTATAGTAGGGGCCCCGGGTTGTAATTTCGCCCTGGGCCCCTGAAATATCAGGACCGGCCCTGGCTCTGGGGTGCATTGAGATTTGTGCACGTACAATCTAGCACCTCATATATGCAACCAAACATATTTTTCTTGCATTCAGTGAATTTGTTTAGAAGATTGCATGCAACAGAACAATCCCTCAAAGTTTGCAACAATATTAATGGGTGGAGAGAAGCACGAGCCATGGAAGTCGGCTTGCCCGCAGGCCACAGCGCCACGGCCGCCCGCATGCCCCAGTGAAAAAGGGAAGTTATGGTTGGGCCTTTGGCCTACAATTATGTATGTGGTGGTCTGGAGAGATGCAAAGGCATAATCTTATAATACACAGAGAGGGAGTGAGAAAGAGTTGAGCCCATCTTGCCCGCAGGATGAAAACTATATTTGAAGCTTCCTTGGAGCAGCGGCGGTAGTGTGCCTGGATCAGATCGGAAGTTTCCTTGGAGCTTCAGCGATTACATTCCAATTCATCACAGAACCAACTACTCTTGAAGCACGGGTGATTCGAGAAGGGAAACCATTGGCACAAGATCTTTACATCAATCAGATTCAAATTGCACTAGATTCCAACACGGTGGTGAATGACGTCAAGCAGAACTCGTCAGTAGAGTATGGCGCCATAGTACATGAAATAATAGAACGCTCCAGAGGTTTAATGCTTCTAACATAGTTCACAAGTTTAGGAGCTCGAATTTCAAGGCTCATAATCTCGCTAAGCATGCTTTATCACTCGGTTTTGGTCGCCATGTTTGGTTGGGCCAACCGAGAGCTACATTTCTTACCTGTAAACATTTTCGAGTCTGAATAAAGCTTAGCGAGAATGTCTAAAAAAACCTATATCTCGCTGACCAAGTGTGGCCTCGTATCAATGGACGTGCTAGTGGGGTGGCCCAGTATGGTTTCGTTCGTTATTTCTTTCTTTCTTCCTTTCTTTTGGTTTTTTCTTTGTTCTGAATTTTTTCAAGTTTATATTCTGAAATATTCTATAATACATATATTTCAGGTATTTAATTTAGTAAAAACATATAAGTGTTCATGGTGCATTGAAAACTATCCATGCATGTAAAAAAATTCTTCGTGTAACCTTTAAAAAATGTATGTACCACCCAAAAAAAGTTTCACATGTATTCTTAAACTGATAAATGCAATTCAAAAAACGTTCAGTTAACATGTATTAAAAAAACACTCACACAAGTATAAAAAACTTCATCATGTATTTGGAAAATGTTCAATGTGTATCAAAAACAGCTCAACGCTGATACAAAAAATGTGCAATTTGTATTTCATTATTATTTTTAAATGTTCAAGGTGTATCTCAAAAACAATTCATGTGTATTAAAAAGATTCCATGTGCATTAAAAAATATCCAAAATGTATTTATAAATGTTTAACATGTGTTTGAAAAATGTTCAAACTTGTATTTCAAAAACTTATTCATCATGTGTTTGAAAAAGGTTCATCACGTATGCAAAAAATGTACAACTTGTATTCAAGAAAATGTTCAACATGAATTTAGAAAACATTATCATGTATTCTAAAACAATGTTCAATGTTTATCTAATAAAAAATCAAAGTTATTAAAAAAAACAGTCAATGTGTATACAAAACATGTTCAACGACTATTTGATTTTTTTATCTTGTATTCAAACAAATGTTCAATAATGTATTTGGAAAACGGTCATCATTTATTATAAAAATCATCAACATGTATAAAGAATTCCGCGTGTCTATGAAAATGTCTAAAAATGTATTGGAAAAAGTTAACATGCATTTGACGAAGAAAAAGGAAAATATAAAAGAAGAAACAAAATATAGTAAATATGGGGAAAAAGTAAAAAAAAGAGCAAAAGCAATCCAATAAAATCATAAAGAAAGACACAGAAAAATGGGGTAATAAACCACTTGGAACGTTTCAAAACTGGCAAAAACCGGTGGAATGTTACACAAACTGATACCCAGAACCTTTCCAAAAGTGTTTCCCTGGGCCGGCCAACCAGGTCGACATTGTAGCAAGCGCCATAGGTGAGGTGGAGCTAGTATTTCATAGCCTCCGCGGAAACGGTTAGACAATGTACGCGGGCATTTTGGGGCGCGACTATGTCTCACGTCACGCCAGACAGACCTAGGTCTTGCCTGAAGGACAACGCTAATGGGTCGGCCTAGCACGCGGCAGGCCACTGCCTCGTTCTTAACCTTTAATATATATATTAATATTTTTATTTCTTTCTCTTCTCTTTTTTACACTACTTAAACATATATATTAAATAAATACTTTACAAAATGTTTTGAAAAATGTTAATCATGCATTTAAAAATTGCTAAATGTGTCTAGGAAAAATGTTGACCATGTATACAAAAAATGCACACAAATAGTATACAATGTGTGTGAAAACGATTGATCATGTATTTAATAAATGTCAATCCAGCATTTTCAAAAAGAGTTAAACACATATTTGAAAAAAATTAATCAAGCATTTGAAAAATGTTAATCAAGAATTTGAAAAATGTTAACTGTCTATAAAAAACTGTTTACCATGTATTCAAAAACGTTATTCATGAATTGTATTGAAATAAGTTAAAATTGTGTGTGAATAATATTATTCAAGCATTTCAAAAATATTAAAGATTAATTTTTAATTCAAAAATGTTCAACTTGTATTACAATGTTGACCATTTTTCAATGTTAAAGGTTAATTTGTATTCAAAAAATGTAACTCAAGCATTGGAAAAATGTTAAGTATCTAATTAAAAATATTTACCATGTATTAAAAAAATGACAAAATTGTATTGTATTCGAACAATGTTAAACTTGTATTGCAAAATTATTCATCAAGCATTTAAAAAATGTTAAATGTCTATAGAGAAAATGTGACCATTTTTCAAAAATGTTGATATTGTATTTGAAACATGTTGATCAAGCATTTGAATTTTTTTTATGTGTATAGAAGAACATTGACCATGTATTCAAAAAATATTGTTATTTTTTTGAAAAATGTTAACCAACCATTTGAAAAAGTAAAATATGTACTGTTTTTACCAGGTATTGATAAAATGTTGATCTTATATTTGAATTTTTTTAATATGTATTTGAAAAAATTATTAAATCAAATACATTACAAAAAATGTGATAATAAAAACAATGTAAACCATGAGAAAACAAAAAACCCGAACAAATATGAGGAAAAATCAAACATACCGCAGGAAAAAGAAAGAAATCAAAGCCAATGGAAAAGGAGAAAGCAACAAGGAACACAGAAAAAAAGGAAAAAAATAAAAAAAAGGTGAATAGCAGGAATGAAGAAGACTTATGTAAAAAAATAGAAACAGGAAAATCCGTGGGAAAACTGGCTCTTTTACCTAAAGTAGGTCTTGCCTAGAGTTTCACGACGAACTGGTCATAGACCCGATAGCTAAAACCACTGCCAACAACCTAGGAGACCTGGTTTGAGGTCTATCCCCCCTGTGCGCCACCTTTTTCACTACTATTTCTTCTAATTATGTACTAATGGGCTGGTCCGTTACATTTAGACACTTTACGTGAGAGATTCTTCTGCCTCACGTGAAGCAAGATATAGGGGGTGTTTGGTTCCCTACACTGCATGTGATCCGCATCCATCATGCAAATTTTCGTTGTTTGGTATTCTGCATGGGCTTTTCAGCCAGGCCCGGTGGATGTAAAAAGAGGCCTCTCAGCCAGGCTGAGGGAAACGCAGGAATCGAGCGTAGCTCACGTGCAGGCGCGTTCATTGGCTTTTCTGTTCCCTTTCGTTCACTTCTGACCAAAGACTGCAGCCGCCCTCGTCAAGTAATCGCCGTGGCCTCTTCAAGCGCCACCGCCGCCGCGCCCTCGTCAAGTACCGTAGCCGCCGCACGCCTTGGTCAACCGCCGCCGCCGTCGTGCCCTAGTCAAGCGCCGCCGCTCCCTGCTCAGGCGTCGCCACCTCCGCGCCCTCGTCAAGCTCAGCCCCCGGCCTCGTCGGCGAGCGCCGCCCGACCTCGTTCTCCCGTCAAGCTCAACCTCACCTCGTCGGCGCCGCCGGCCATTCGTCGGCGCCGCAGCAACCTCGTTCTCCCCGTCGAGCATAGCCGTCGGCCTGGTTCTCCCTCGTCGAGCACCGCCGGCGGCCTCATCGAGCCTGGATCCCATCGCCCAATACTACTGCGTGATCCCCTTTCCTCCCTGATTTTAGCTACATTTGGAAGAACCTGCACCTTCATATCATACAAGTTTCACCAAACACTCATCTCGGCCAATCTTGCATCGGCTCAACCAGGCCACACTCACCCAGCATCCCCCATGCCATGCAGCCAAAAGCTACCCAGGGAACCAAACACGCCCATAGCTCCCGCGGGCATGTTGTCACCTAATTGCAACTTGGTTGTTAAGATTTGGGCTGCCCCGTCAGCCTAGCATACTATATGATTTTTTAATTTAATTCATGGAACGCTTTAGATGGCTCCATTTTCTTTCTTTCTTCTTCTTTCCATTCATTTTTCCCTTTGTTTTTGTTTTTATTTTTTTAATTCTTTTTAATTTATCAATAGTTAAAATTTTGAAAGAATAATCAAAATTATAAATAAATCATTTTCAAAGGTGCTCGAGTTGAAAAATGATATTCTAATTTTTAAAAAGTTTAAAAGATTATAAAAATGTCAAATTCGTATAAAAATTTACCAAAAATAGAACTATGCTGCTTCTAAACAATGTTCAGAGATATTTTACAAAATATTCTTATAAAAATTAGAAATTTTTAACATGTTAGAATTTTAAATTTAGAAATAATAGTTTACTTTTGGTTTTTCTTTAAAATCAAACAAATAACCTCGACAAAAAGACAAAAAACTACTACAAACCATTAGAATACTAGGAAAAACGCTCGCAATATGATGTCGTGCCATTTGCCTCCCGTTTGACGTAGCGAGGTAAAATAGTAATTCCCACACGCGTCTGCATTTGCCGGAAAAGCGCACGCTCGGCCAGACGACCGCCCTGTGCTTCGTACTCCCTTCCCAGGAGCCGGCGACCCGTCATGCGAAACAAGAAATGGAGGTTCTGGTGCAGGCCTTGGCCAGTTAGTCGAATGACGCAGAAGCAGGCGTTGCGTCACAAACTGCCTGCCAGTCAGCCTCGCCACATCCCGGCCCCATCTGACCGGTGTAGCTCTAATATGTGGAAGGCAAATCCTCGCCTTTCCTCATGGTACTAGCATTTTCTAAAGGTTAACACGCCATGAGTGGTACAACCTGCATTGGATAATAAGCAAAGGTCGAGAGTGGACTGGTTGACGGAAGGGGACCAGAACACAAAATATTTCCAAAACCGAGCCTCGCACCGCAAACGAAAGAATACGGTCAAAGCCTTGAGGAGGGAGGACGGAACGAAGTGTACTGATGATGAAGGAATGCGTACGATGGCTGCACAGTTCTAATGTGCATCTTTTTTTTTTTGCGGATGTGCATCTTTTTGCCTCTAGAGGATCGAATAACAAAGAGAATGTTTTGCAACATATTCAAGGACTGGTTACTGATGAGATGAACACAAAATTGGCAATACCTTTCTCTGGTGAGGAGATTAGATCGGCCCTGTTTCAAATGGGGCCAACCAAGGCGCCGGGGCCGGACGGCCTCCCTGCAATGTTTTACCAACGCCACTAGTGAAGGAGGATGTGTGCGGAGCCGTCAGAGAGTTTTTGGAGGGGAAGGCGGCTCCAAACAATTTTAATGACACGATCATTGTGATGATTCCGAAAGTAAACTCACCGGAGTTATTCTCGCAATTCCGCCCCATTAGCCTGTGTAATGTACTTTAGAAAATTGCGGCAAAGGCATTGGCCAACCGCCTGAAAGTGGTGCTTCCTTTCATGATCTCAGAGGAGCAAAGTGTGTTTATGCCTGGCAGACTAATAACGGATAATGTACTCGTAGCTTATGAGTGTGTACATGCGATCAGGAAGAGGAAACGTAAGAAGCCAATGTGTGCGGTTAAGTTAGAAATGATGAAGGCATATGACAGAGTAGAGTGGGACTTTCTCGAGCAAATGCTACTGAAGTTTGGATTCTCTTGTCACTGGACGGAGATGGTTATGCGATGTGTGAAATCCCCTACTTTTTCCGTCAAGCTGAATGGGGGGCTGTCTCAGCGATTCAACACTTCCAGAGGACTGAGACAAGGGGATTGTCGGTGTCAAAACCGGCGGATCTCGGGTAGGGGGTTCCGAACTGTGCGTCTAGACGGATGGTAACAGGAGACAAGGGACACGATGTTTTACCCAGGTTCGGGCCCTCTTGATGGAGGTAAAACCCTACGTCCTGCTAGATTAATATTGATGATGTGTGTTACAAGAGTGGATCTACCACGAGATCAAAGAGGCTAAACCCTAGAAGCTAGCCTATGGTATGATTGTTGTTCGTCCTATGGACTAAAGCCATCCGGTTTATATAGACACCGGAGAGGGCTAGGGTTACACAGAGTCGGTTACTAAGGTAGGAGATCTACATATCCGTATCGCCAAGCTTGCCTTCCACGCCAAGGAAAGTCCCATCCGGACATGGGACGAAGTCTTCAATCTTGTATCTTCATAGTCTTGGAGTCCGGCCGATGATCATAGTTCGGCTATCCGGACACCCCTAGTCCGGAACTCCTCAAGAGCCCTCGAACCAGGCTTCAATGACGGCGAGTCCGGCGCGCATGTTGTCTTCGGCATTGCAAGGCGGGTTCTTCCTCCGAATAATTTATAGAAGATTGTGAACACCAGGATAGTGTGCGGCTCGCAAAAATAATTCCACATACCACCGTAGAGAGAATAATATAACACAAGATCAATCCGGCGTGATACGTGGGCGTGACGTCGCACCACTACCAAGCCTTTACTCAAATTGTTTTTATTGTTCCACCCGGTAGCGTTTAAGCGGCGGTTTCCTTGGCACGTCTTGTCGAAGCAGAGATCGTGTTCCCCTTATTCCGGGATTCCCATCAATACGGACGTGGGTAACCCAACCGCGCCATTGAGTGTGACGCTTGGGAGATAAGCGAGTTTTACCAGGCCGGTGGGGGCACATGTTTTTGTCGGCCCATATAAGGGGATAAAGATCCAACCTTTTTACCTTCGCCTTCTTCCTCCTTGGCTTATCCATCTCCGCGAACTCGAGCTCCAGCGCCCAAGTCCGCACTTCTCACCTCAACCTTATCCAACTATGTCCGGAGCGGGAGGCAAGTGGATGGCCTCCTCCGTCACGGAGGGGCAGATCCAGAAGCTGCGCGACGCCGGATATTTGTCCAGCATCGGCTCCCCGACGAGGGAGAGCTCGTCCCCAACCCCAGTCCCCATGAGAGGGTAGTATTTCTTCCCCATTTCCTCTGCGGACTGGGCTTCCCGCTTCATCCCTTTGTCCGGGGGCTCATGTTCTACTACGGCCTAGATTTCCATGATCTGGCCCCGAATTTCATCCTCAACATCTCGGCGTTTATCGTCGTGTGCGAGGCCTTCCTCTGCATCCAACCCCACTTCGGTTTGCGGCTCAAGACCTTGATGTCAAGCGAAGGTTGTGAAGGGCAGCCAAGCGGAGTGCGGAGGCGCCATGGTGGGCAGGATGTCCCACGTTACGTGGTGGAGGGCACTTTCGTGGAAACCATCAAGGGGTGGCAATTGGAGTGGTTCTACATCACCGAGCAGCGTGACCACGATTGGGCAGCCCCCGAATTCAGATCAGCATCCCTACACGGCTCACCTCCCGGAAAGAGAGTGGCGGATTTGGGGATTCGGAGGAGCCGACCGGACTCCAAGCCTGTATCCAGTGGTGGACAAGAAGCTCAAGCTTGTCAACGTAGTCCAGTCATGCTCATCCGCCGGATTCTCCCGTGCAATGACGGGGCTTCAACATGTGGGAGTTTGATCCGGCGCACCGGACCACTGGCGGGCTCTTGACACTACGTCACGAAGATGTCCGGAAGGTGCTGTTCAAGGCGCTGAAGCTCCGCATCCGCCATCAAGATCGCGGATTCCGCTCGCAGCGTCCAGCTGACGAGGTAAGTGATTTCACCACTTGTTTTCCATAGTTTGGCTCTATGCGGGATCTAAACTCCCTTTTCCTTTGACAGGAATGGCTGGCGAAGGCCGAACGGATTACCTGTCCGGCCCCATTGCCAGAGGACCCAGCGGACGCCCGCCTAACGGGGCTTGGCTCCGGCACCCTGCGTGGTGCCGGAGAAGAAGGCCAGAAAGACGGCCACGAGGACTCGGAAGAGTTCCGTTTTCAGGTGCCATCGGATGATGAATCCGAGGCCGACTCCTCCCACCAAGGCGAGGAGGAGAAGAAGAAAGCCTCTCCCCCAGCGGGGGGAGGGAAGAAAAGGAAGGCCTCCCCAACAAGGGAGGCCGAAGGTCCAAGAAGGGAAAAACTCTTCCCCCGGACTGCTCCGCCAACGCCAGTGATGACGACGAGGACTGGCCTCCAAGGGCCAAGCCCCTGGCGAGATCGTAAGTATCCGGACTCCCGAATAACTTCAAGGTTTCTTATTTTCGCCACATAATGTCTTTCTAATGCCGCATACAACCCTGCAGTCCGCCCAAGGATGATCTTCCCGTTTAAATCGAGCGGGTCCTTGGGTGCGTCGGATATGGATTCCCTTTCGACTGCCTCCACCCCCCGTGCCGCGGACGACGCCGAGGTGGGATCCCAGAAAAGGACCCACCAGGAGGAGGAGGCCCCGGAGGTGTCACAGGACACCCTCCCGGACTGTGCACCGGACTCGGCCCCGGAGGCCACAGTGGCTCCGGAGTCCGGCAGGCGACGCCTGTAAGAAGGGCAAGACCGTGGACGCCGGCTGCCTCCGTCCAACCGGAGGTGCCGGATAATTCTTGCTGGGCGCTCAACGGCGCCTCCATCGAAGAGGAACACCGCCTCGTTATGAGTGCGGTGATTGAAGGTTCAGCTTCGCCAAGAGCGGGCTGACCGAAGCTCGCAGCAGCCTTCTAACGGCTTTGAGGTAAGAATTTCAATATATGTAAAATGGTACCCGCATAGGCGGTAGCCCACGATGCTCGGTTCGGTGTTGGAAAGAAAAGCCGGGCTGAGGATCTTTTAGAAAGATAAACGCAGGAGTCATAAGAATATGTCAATATGGGATTGCAGGGCTATCTTTAGCCGACCTCCGCCGATTGCGAAGGTCAATACTTTGAAGGAAAACCTCGGCGGTCCGAGAAGCAGGCTCGGCCATGCCAAGAAGCAGCTCGAGGAAAAAGAAGGTGAGTAAATACCTTATGAAAATTGTACCTTCTGAGAAAAGGATTTGGTTGCAAGAAAAATGACAAGGATAACGTGGGTATTGTAGGGGCCACTAACGAGGTGGCGACCACGAAGGAGGCGGTGGCCGGCCGAACGTAATGCGGTTGCGTGAGCGCACCGAGCGAGAGAGAAGCGAGGCGCGGGTGGCGGAGGTACAGCAAGAGCTCCAGGATCTCGTGAAAAAAATGAGAACTTGGAGCGTGACTCGAAGACTCGAGAGTCTGAGCTTGCAACGGCTCTTGAGAGTGCCAAAGCCGCTAAGGCCGAAGCCTACAAGGCCCTCCAGGAGATTGAGGTGGTGAAGAAAATAGCAGCGGATAAGGCATTTTTCATGCAAAGTAAGCATGTGAGAGTTAATTACCTGTCGCTTACCCGAATTCGGAGCTCTCTAGGAGCGTTCGCAGATCTTCCTCGCAGCATGTCTGATGCTGCCGCATTCTACCGGGCCGAGGAGGGGAGCTCGACGGAGAAGGTCTTACGGTCTCGGTATCTTTGAGGCCGGACATCCGGTGCCCCTTAGCGACCAGCTGAAGCAGCTGGTCGAGCTCCACAAGGTGGCTGAACAGGCCATGAAGGGCCTCATAGTTCGGCGGCTGTGGCCTAAGGAGGCCATGCCTGGGAGCTACTTCGGCCTGGTGCGGCAGCTGATGGATGCGTGCCTGTGGGTTGAAGTTATCAAGCATTCCGCTTGTATTGAGGGTGCCCGTCGGGCCCTTGCCCGCGCAAAGGTGCACTGGGGCAAGATGGATGCCCAGAAGCTCGTGACGGACCCGCCACCAGAGGGCAAGGAGCATCGCACGCCCGAGATGCATTATAAGAGTGTGCTGAAGGGCGCCCGCACTATTGTGGGTGAGTGCTCCAAAGATGTAATATTTGAGTAGACTCGCATTTTGTTATCCCGTCGCTGAAAACTTAGTTCATATGCGCTATAGCAACGCTTGTTAATTTAAAATATTACCTTACGTGCAGCTGTTTATCAAATCTGAGAGATGGCTAGTCGTCGGCTTCAGCCCCCATGCCACGAGTCTTTGGGGTGTTGGGATAAACTTGAGCTCTTGTTCCCATTTTGGGTCCATCTAGGAGGCGCTCAACACAGCGAACAAGGCAACCGGACTTATAATGCTTGAACACTCTCACTTAGCCATAGAATTATATAATTTTAAATTTCGTGAAGCCCCTAGTCTTCGGAAGGTCAATTTGGGGCGCTATCCACGCCTTGGCCGGACAGTATCCGGCTCCTCGCTCTAAGCGGCATAAGTCTTTAAGGACTTGCAAAAACCTCTCGAACAGCGACGGTCTCTCGCCTCATCATGACGGTCAGTTTTAGCTCCACTGAGGCGTTAACCCAGCTCAACTGGGGCGGAATCGCAGTGGTTCTCCCAGTGCTACCTTAGCCGATATAACGGAACGTAAGGTACCAAAACATGGGAGCCGGGCAAACCCAACTATTGACCCAAGACATGATTCGGAGCCGATGCATATAGTGCTATAAGTTCGGGGTGTCGCACTTGTGAAAGTGTTCGGACTTGTCACACCATAATGCGGGGAACATAAGCCCCTGGTGTATATTAGCCGTACCAAAGTGTACGGATGCAACATGCCGTGAATGAACATATGTTTGAAAAAGAAATGCAATTATAAACAAAAGGTGCTGCATTGTTTTATTCAATAAGTGCTGCTACGAATGCAGAACGATACAAATAGTGCAATAAGCAAGGTATGAGACTGTTAAACATGTCCCCCTCCAGGGGTAGGCTGCATATTGGTGTATAAAAATGCTCGTAATGGAGACCACCTGTATATTCGTTGTAGCCTTTATCCTTCCCTGGTTGTTGCATCGTGAGTTCGGCAGGTCTGCTGCCGGACAGGGCTTCTGACAAACGGAGTCCTGTGGGTAAAAAGTAAAAGGTAAAAAGAAAAGAAAAAGGAACGACACACTTGAGAGCCCCTGGTGTGGTTGAGCCGCATGATCTGGGTTTATCGTGGTCGTGCCCTCTCCCCATGCCCATGGTATCTTCAGAGCGTAATGGTGTACGCGAAGGACCTGCTTTGACGTTTCGCAGGAGCTGGGGTTGGGGCCGCACTACTACGCGTGCTCAGAACGTGCCAGGTGGTCTTGTTGTAAGTTACTCCGGGCGCGCTTGGCTATGTCCGGCCGCTTAACGGCCGGACTCGAGAATTGCCTTAAGAGGCTGCATTGCACTTCTGCCGCGAGAGCCGCTGTATGTTCCTCCATGCGGAGTGAACATTCAGTGTTTCCGTTGACCGTGATGACTCCTCGAGGGCCTGGCATCTTGAGCTTGAGGTATGCGTAGTGCGGCACCGCGTTGAACTTTGCAACGCGGCACGTCCGGAGCAAGGCATGATAGCCGCTGCGGAACGGGACTATGTTGAAGATTAACTCCTCGCCGGAAGTTATCCGAGGATCCGAAGACCACTTCGGTGTAATTGAGCCTGTACAATTGGCTTCTACACCTGGTATGACGCCTTTAAAGGTCGTTTTGGTAGGTTTAATCCTTGAGGGTCTATGCCCATTTTGCACTATATCCCGGTAAAGCAGGTTCAGTTGCCGCCGCCATTCATCAAGACTACGGTTAGGTGAAATCCATCGACGATTGGGTCTAAGACCGGTCTGGCCGAATCGGCGTGGCGGATCTTTGGTGGGGTGGTCCTTCGGTCAAAAGTGATCGGGCAGGAGGACCATGGATTGAACTTCGGGGCAACTGGCTCCATCGCGTAGACATCCCTGAGTGCATGCTTCCGCTCCCTTTTGGGTATGTGTGTTGCGTATATCATGTTCACCGTCCGCACCTGTGGGGGGAAACCCTTCTGTCCTCTATTGTTTGGCGGTTGGGTCTCGTCCTCGTCATTGCTATGCAGCCCCTTGTCATTGTTTTCGGCAATTAACTTGCCTGCCTGCTTGAATACCCAACAGTCCCTGTTGGTGTGGTTAGCTGGCTTTTCGGGGGTGCCGTGTATCTGGCACAAGCGGTCGAGTATTCGGTCCAAATTGGACGGACCCGGAGTAGTACTTTTGAATGGCTTTTTCCGCTGACCGGGTTTAGAGCCTCTGAATCCGGCATGTACTGCCGTATCTGCAATATTGTCGCCGTTAATGGGGCGTTGGTTGTTGTTATGACGCGGCCTGCCATTTCGGTCCTTGAAGTCCGGACCGCCAGAATTTTTGCCGAGGTTGTTGCTGCGTGCTAGCTAGCTGTCCTCACCCGTGAAGCGGGTCATGAGTGATGTGAGGGCTGCCATGGATTTCGGCTTTTCCTGTCCTAGGTGCCGGGCAAGCCACTCGTCATGGATGTTATGCTTGAAGGCCGCGAGGGCCTCCGCATCCGGACGATCGGCGATTTGGTTTTTCTTGGTTAAGAACCGTGTCTGTAATTGTCCGGCCGATTCGTCTGGCTGCTGAATTATGTGGCTTAGGTCATCAGCGTCTGGTGGTCGCACATAAGTGCCCTGGAAGTTATCGAGGAATGCGGCTTCCAGGTCCTCCCAGCTCCCAATTGACTCCGCTAGCAAGCTGTTGAGCCAATGTCGGGCTGGTCCTTTAAGCTTGAGGGGGAGGTATTTGATGGCGTGAAGATCGTCACCGCGAGCCATGTGGATGTGAAGGAGATAGTCTTTGATCCAAACCGCGGGGTCTGTTGTGCCATCATAGGATTTAAACCCTTCGGGGATTTGATGATCCATTACTTCGTCTGTGAAGCATAGTGGGTGTGCGGCGCCTCTGTACTGGGCAATATCACGACGGAGCTCAAGAGAGCTTTGCTTGTTTTGTTCGGCCCGGCCGGACTTACTGTGTCCGGCGCGACGGTTGTCGTCACGGACCGTGGGGCGCCCACGCGATCCATAGATCGATCTTGATTGTCTTGCCTTGTCCTCCAATATATCTCGCAGGTCCGGAGCTTTCCCCTGTGGTCGTGTGCTTTTTGAGCGATGCTGGGGTATGATTCTAGTGAAGGGCCTAGAGGCCTCTCTGTCGCGACCACGGGGTGGTCGGTCAGCCGTATTGTCTCCTGGTGATGCGGGTTCGTAAGCTTCCTCCTCTAATCGGGGGAGCAGCTTGCGTTTAGGGTAGCTTTTGGAGGCGTTCGAGCTCATGCTCTTGACGCGAGGACTTGATCCATCATCGGCTAGCAGATCCTGATCAGCTCTAAGCCGTTGCTGCTTTTTCTTGAGGCTGTTCGCCGTGGCCATAAGCCTGCGTCTAAAACGCTCTTGTCCAACGGGATCCTCAGGCACGGCGAATTCATTGTCGTC
This sequence comes from Aegilops bicornis, assembly GCA_021605145.1. Taxonomy (NCBI): domain Eukaryota; kingdom Viridiplantae; phylum Streptophyta; class Magnoliopsida; order Poales; family Poaceae; genus Aegilops; species Aegilops bicornis. Next base: position 836,135,226 of record CM038675.1, read on the forward strand.
GAGGCTTGCTTCGTATTTGGAGGGAGGCATATAATCCTCTACCTCTTCTTCTGCCGCTCTCTCGTGAGGGCTGGCGTCTCCATCCTCCTGCGCTGGATCTTGCTGGAGTGGATTGTCTTCAACCTTTGTCCGATGTATTGTTATCTTCGGTGCCGGAATCTTCATTCTTCTTTGTGGCGGGATTTAGAGCGGCGCCAGACGCCTTGGCGCTTGGGGCTGCTTCTTGGAGGGTCATCCTCCGTTGTTCCATCGCCGTTCCCATCTTTTGGGATGTCCACCATATATATGTCGTATGACGAGGTGGCCTTCGATTGCCTGTAGGCGCTGGGTCTTGTTAAATCTCCGGCATCGTCGTCCATACCGTCAATGTCTTTGGAGTTGTAGTCTAGCATGTCGGTTAGATCATCGGCAATGACTACCAAGTGGGTGGTGGGTGGGCTTTGAATTTTTTCGTTGTCCGCATCTCCAACCGGCCCCGACCGCAGTCCGCCAGGGCTCTCGATAACGAGAGGTACTTTAGCGAACTCAAGATGTCGCGAAAGGTGAGTGCTGAAAGATGTCATGACCATGAACTCCATAACGGGCGCCCAATCGGATTCAATTGGCAAGGGCGCGGAGGGTGCGGAGTCCGGAGAGGAGTCCGGCACCCCGGAGTCGAGGTCTTCGCAAAGGACAGGGATAGAGTTCGGCTCGATCGCCATAGAGATTAAAGCCCCCGAGGCGGTGTCCAACCACTCGTCCTCGATCGGGGAATCCGGCTCCGGATTAAGGGTCGAAGCGGATTACGTGCGACCTCGTGGCACTTTGTTCGCTGCAGAGCTAGATCGTGCCCATCGAGACAGTGCGGCACGCTTGGCTGCGGCTCGAATCCGTCGAAGATCAAGTCTCCGCGGATATCGACCGTATAGTTTAGACTTCCAAATCTGACCTGACGGCCAGGGGCGTAGCCTTCGATCTGCTCCAGATGGCCAAGCGAATTGGCCCGCAGTGCAAAGCCTCCGAACACGAAGATCTTTCCGGGGAGAAAAGTCTCACCCTGGACCGCGTCGTTGTTGATGATCGAAGAAGCCATCGGGCCTATCGGTGACGACACAGAGGAACTCTCAATGAAAGCACCAATGTCGGTGTCAAAACCGGCGGATCTCGGGTAAGGGGTCCCGAACTGTGCGTCTAGGCGGATGGTAACAGGAGACAAGGGACACGATGTTTTACCTGTGTTCTGGCCCTCTTGATGGAGGTAAAACCCTACGTCCTGCTAGATTAATATTGATGATGTGTGTTACAAGAGTGGATCTACCACGAGATCAAAGAGGCTAAACCCTAGAAGCTAGCCTATGGTATGATTGTTGTTCGTCCTATGGACTAAAGCCATCCGGTTTATATAGACACCGGAGAGGGCTAGGGTTACAGAGTCGGTTACAAAGGTAGGAGATCTACATATCCGTATCGCCAAGCTTGCCTTCCACGCCAAGGAAAGTCCCATCCGGACACGGGACGAAGTCTTCAATCTTGTATCTTCATAGTCTTGGAGTCCGGCCGATGATCATAGTTCGGCTATCCGGACACCCCCTAGTCCGGAACTCCCTCAGGGATCCTCTCTTGCCGTGTCTTTTTCTCTTCTGCGTGGAGGGTTTCTAGGCATTGCTAAAGAAGGCGCATGAGGAGGCAGAAATCAAGGTGGATTCTTTCAGTAGCAGCAGGCCAACTATTACTCATCTACTTTTCGCAGATGACAGCGTGGTCTTTGTGGAAGGTTCGAGGAAAAACTTTGAGTCACTACAACTATTCTGCGGGAGTACGTGTTGGAAATATCCCTAGAGGCAATAATAAAATGGTTATTATTATATTTCTTTGTTCATGAAAATAGTCTGTTATTCATGCTATAATTGTGTTATCCGGAAATCGTAATACACGTGTGAATACATAGACCACAACGTGTCCCTAGTGAGCCTCTAGTTGACTAGCTCGTTGATCAACAGATAGTCATGGTTTCCTGACTACGGACATTGTATACGGGGTTGCTTGAATCCTCGACATTGTGGTTCATCCGATGAGATCATCGAGTAGCATGTGGGAGCCAACATGGGTATCCAGATCCCGCTGTTGGTTATTGACCGGAGAGGCGTCTCGGTCATGTATACGCATGTCTCCCGAACCCGTAGGGTCTACACACTTAAGGTTCGGTGACGCTAGGGTTGTATAGATATGAGTATGCAGTAACCCAAAAGTTGTTCGGAGTCCCGGATGAGATCCCGGACATCACAAGGAGTTCCGGAATGATCCGGAGGTAAAGAATTATATATAGGAAGTCAGGTTTCGGCCATCGAGAAAGTTTCGGGGGTCACCGGTATTGTCTGGGACCACCGGAAGGGTCCCGAGGTCCATCGGGTGGGGCCACCTATCCCGGAGGGCCCCATGGGCTGAAGTGGGAGGATCCAGCCTGGTGGGCTGGTGCGCCCCCTGCCCTGCGCCTAGGGTTGGGAAACCCTAGGGGTGGGCGCCTCCACCGGCTTGGGGGCAAGCCACCCCTGCCCCTGTGAGGCCTATATAAAGAGGGGAGGGAGGGCAGCCGCACCCTATGCTCTTGGCGCCTCCCTCTCCCCTTGCTACACCTCTCCCTCTCATGCAGAAGCTTGGCGAAGCCTGCCGAGATCGCTTGCATCCACCACCACGCCGTCTTCTTTGGATCTTCATCAACCTCTCCTTCCCCTTGCTGGATCAAGAAGGAGGAGACGTCTTCCTCAACGTACGTGTGTTGAACGCGGAGGTGTTGTCCGTTCAGCACTAGGATCATCGGTGATTTGGATCACGACGAGTACAACTCCATCAACCCCATTCTCTTGAACGCTTCCGCTCGATCTACAAGGGTACGTAGATGCACTCCTCTCTCTCGTTGCTAGATGAACTCATAGATTGATCTTGGTGAAACCGTACAAAATTTTTATTTTCTGCAACGTTCCCCAACAGTACGAGGCTGCGTCCGGACAAAAGGTGAACCTAAATAAGTCTTCAATATTCTTTTGGAAAGGTACGGAGGATGCTACAAAAGAAGAGCTAAAGCAGGCGTTGGGTATTGCGGAGGAGGCGCTGAGTGAAAGGTATCTGGGATTACCTACAGTGGTGGAGAGCTCGAAGGATGCAACTTTCAAATATGTTAAGGAGAGAGCAAGAGGGAAAGTATCAGGGTGGAAAGGACAAGGATTATCCAAGACGGCGAGAGAGGTGCTTGTTAAATCCTGTCTCCAATCAACACCAACTTTTACCATGAGCTGCTTCCAACTCACAAAGAAAATGTGCGGGAATCTGTCATCTATTTGTCAAACTTCTGGTGGGGTGAAGCAAATGGTCAGAAGAGGGTTCATTGAATCGCTTGGGATAAAATGTGCACAAGAAAGCAGGAAGGAGGGCTAGGGTTCCGGGACCCGTTGGCTTTTAACCAAGCTTTTCTTGCCAAGCAAGCTTGGCGACTTTTTCAGGTGCCATCGTCGCTGTGTGCTAGGGTCTTGAAAGACCGGTATTACTCAGAGGGATCAATTCTAAATGCAACCTGCCCAGGGGGGCTCGGACACATTCGGAAGCATTTTACATGGGAGTGACCTGCTGGTGGATGGCCTCATATGGCGAATTGGAGATGGCTCTAATATAAGTATACATCATGACAACTGGATTGCCAGGAAGGGTAGCCTAAAGCCATTGGACCAAAGCTACATCCCTGGGATTGTGCGAGTTAGCAATCTTATGGAGCCAGACGGAGCCTCATGGAATATGAACATGGTACAGACCATGTTTGCCCCGGATGAGGTTCAGGAAATCTTACAAATCCCAGTGGGAGGCTTAGAGACTGAGGATTATCAGGCGTGGAATTACACTAAGAACGGTGACTTCTCGGTTAGGTCGGCATACCACCTGCATATGAGCCAGAAAAGGGCGCGAGCGGGGAGGCCGGAATCATCCTCAAGTATGGCAGACCACAAGTCATGGCTGAGTTTGTGGGATACAGTGGCACCAGGGAAAGTAAAAACGCATATGTGGCGAATCATAAGAAATGGCATAGATGTGGGAACGGAGCTGCAGAGGAGGAAAATCAAAGCGGGAGTCTTTTGTGTTGCTTGTGAAAGAGAGGAGGCAATCTACCACAGATTTTGGGGCTGCTACCACTCGGTTATGTTTTGGAAGATAATGCATTCGGAATTGGGGGTGCCGCTGGCGATCCCACCAGAGTCATGTACGTAGCCCTCAGGGTGCGTTGTCGAGATGGCTCATGTCATGGTTTGCTGAAGCTTCAGATGATGAACGTGCGGTCATGGTACAGGGTGTATATGCCCTTTGGTTAGCAAGAAATAATGCTCGCGATGGGCAAAGGGTAGAGGAAGCGGAGGCGGTAGCAAGGAGATTGTTTAACCTAATAGTGGAATGGCAGTCCATCCATGGGTGCAAGAGCAAACCGGAAAGAACGAGGACAACAGAGAAGTGGAGGCCACCAGTAGAGGGATGGGTCAAGGCCAACGTTGATGGTGTGACGGCAAAGACAGGGGATGGAGGAGCTGGTGTGGTTCTCAGAAATCATGACGGAGCATACATATCCAGTGCTTTCCACTTTTCTCCCAAAGTGCAACGACCCAACGAGAGCAGAACTTCAAGTTTGCCGACAAGCCGCCATCCTGGCGGAAGCGCTAAATGCTCCTAAAGTGTATATCAAATTAGACTGTCAAGAGATAGTATGCAAAATCCGGAGCAAGGAGAAGGATCTGTCTCCTCTGGGGCCGATCGTGGAGGAGGTCAAGAGGCTAATGGAGGCAAGGGAGGAACGGAAGATTGCATGGGTCAGGAGAGATGCAAATTGGGCTGCACATCTTTTAGCTAGGGAAGCTGTGTCTAATCTCTGTATGGTGTGGCCGAATATGCCCCCAGACATCATTCTGCATGTAATTTCGGACGTGATCCCCAGTGGGGATAGTTGAATAAATTAAACGTTAAGTTAAAAAAAAACCAAATTGGTGCTAAAAAGTCGCAAAAATACATGTGTTTGAGTAGCTGAGCACATATACGATTTTCTGCATGAGGTGTAGGTCATTCCGTCAGCACGTGGTGGGTGGTTGAAATGGGCCGCTTGTGTGTGTATAGAAAAAGAGTAGGCCGTGAACGGCCGAACGTCGTCCAGTCAAATGCATCACAAAGTAGGCCACGTATCGATGGCCCGTCGAAAAAGGAAAGCAGGCCTGGACCGGGCCGTGGCCGCCCTACCGTGCCGTAATTTTTTCCCCCTCTCCCGAGTCGAAACGAACGAGGGCGTCCGTCGCATCGTGCCACGAACAGGCGACCTGAAGCTCGGACAGACAGATCCGTGCAATTGTGCAAACCGCTGAAAAAAGAGAGACGGGTCAGTGCAAAGTTAAAGAGGTGACAAGCGCATCACGACGAGCTAATGTGAGCAGTGATGACGCGCGCCACAACGGCGGCCTCGTGCCCCGTGCGGCCCTGACTGACACGGCGACGAATATCCTATTGCACGGGCGGGCGGGTGCGATCGATGCATCCTCGCATGGACGCACGGACATGACAGCGCGATCGGGGCTGGCTGGATCATACGAGCGGTTGAGTCGCAGAGCGGGCAAAGATCTCCTCTGTTTTGTTTAAGCCAAACAAAGCGACGAGACCGTCCGAGGAAGCTGCGACGAAGCTGCGTCCCTCCCTCCCTCCCTCCCCGCCGCCGCGCGGATCCAGACGGCGGTGGGCTGGTGGCAACGGCGGTTGGGACTTGGGGCAGTACGTATCGTACCCGGTCGTACCTGTCGGTGGGGCTGGGGACCGTCCCAACCTCGGCCCCACGTCCCGCCTCCCCCGCTCTGACTGTTACCGGCCACGTTGCTTTCGGTCACCGGCTCGCCGCGAGCGCTCCGTGGCGTCCGGGTGCAACGGCGACCAGGCCTCCCGTGGGCAGCGCAGATGATACGTACTACTTGCAAGACGAGGAGCACGGCCGCATGCAGGCGTGCTGTACGTACGTAGCGCGGCAGCGGCGTCGGCGTGCCACGGTCTCGCCTCGCTGCACACGAGCCGGTGAGGAGCCGCGTCCCGCGAGCAGCGCGCCTAGTCTGGGGAAGACGAGCGCAGTGCGCTCCAGGCTGTCCGCGCGGACCGAGGACCCGGACCGACGGGCGAACGTGCGGGTGGGCCCACCCGTCATGGGCTCGAGCGTACGTCGGCAGTGGGGTAGGAGATGGAGCATGAGTACCTGCTGTACAGTACGGTAGTGCATGCATATCATCATCGGGTATGGCAAGGTCGGGGTGGACGGAGCCCGCGCGGGTCGGGTGGACGGTTGCGCGCGGATGGACGGGCTCGATGAAGGTCAAGGGGGCATGGATCGGCGCCCAACGTACACTGGTTGGTTTCGGGCCTCTTTCAAATTCTAAAACGTGGGAATAGAAAAAACATGAGATTAAAGTGGAATGTCGTTTTGAATCCTACAGGATTGTACGAGTGTTTGATTGTGCATAGAAAAACCGTAGGAATTCTTTTAAAGAGGTTTGAGTGGATGAAAAGTTTCCTATGAAATCTAGTGCAAATGAATCCTATGAAAAAGTTTCTATGGTTTACAATACTACGAATCAAACAATCAAGATAGAAAAAATTCCTAAGGATTAGAATCCTCCTAATTTTCTTTGAGAATCCTTTGAATCAAAGAAGCTCTTCGAGTCCACTCCACTCCACCGCCCGTGTCTATCCATCCAACCAGAGCCGCAAAACGACGAAATACTACCAACGATCTCCGTCCAAGTTGGATCTAAACGGAACGAGATGGAGATATGCATGCATGGCTCGCTTGGTTCCGTCCACTGGTAGTTTGAACAAGAGTTTCATTCACCTACCACACACAGGTAGCGGTAGACTATCGACAAGACACGGATCGAAACCCCAACAAACTCGGTCGAACTTGATGGATCCAAACGAAACAAGATAAGCATGGCTCGTTCGGTCCTGTCGAGCCAAAATCACGGCTCTGTCCTTCGTGCCTTGGTTTAGAACCATTTGACCGTGTTTGAAGAAAACCGTATCTGACCCTTTTTTTTTATCTCCGTGCCTAGGTTTAACTTCTAACTTCTTTTTTTTTTTGAATGTTGGCAAAGCTTGCTAAATTCATTGATCAGAAGGGGAGTAACAGAACACCTCCAAAAAAAGAAAGCACAGCAAAAGGGCTGGTGCAGAAAGAAAAGAAAGAAAAAGGACACCTGCCGACACAAACACAACCCCAAGATCCGCCAGCAACCGTGCACATCATCGGAATCCATCATCGAGGCCTCCAAGATGACGCCTTCAAGAAGGAAGTGGTATCTAAAACACCACCGTCATCCGATCTGGCTACGCCAGATCTTAGGTTTTCACCCGGAGACCTCCGCCATGAGGCAGGAAGAGCAATGAGCTCCACGGCGGTACCTCCAAGGAAGAAGACGACATCCAAAAATGCCGTTATCGTCGGCACCGACGAGGTCGATGCAGGATTTTCATCCGGAGCCAAGCCTTCTGCCAACCATTCAGAATCCGAGACCAACCCAGCACCACCGGGCAGAACAAGGCCAAGCACACCACCAGACACGGGATAGTCGCCGCCGCACGCAGAACCTAGGCGAGCACACGCCAACCTCGACCGTCCGCACCGGCCGCCGCAGGACTGGGCGAACCAAATCGACTCGCCATCCTTCGCCCGCGGCGCAGACCGGGCGAGAATTCGCACCGCAGCGCACAGGAAATACCAAAGTAGATCCATAGTTGACCGGCCCGCACCGCAGCGCGCCGAACGGAGCAAAACCAAGCCAAAACTTAACGTGTTTCGGCCGCGCGGCGCAAGGATCGGACCTCCGTCTGGATCTAGTACGCCCGAGCTTCCTCTAGCACCAACAGTTAGAAGGCGTCCCTCGCTCCAGAGCCGGGCGTACACGCTGGAAGGGGAACCCACCAAAGCATCCACCGGCCACCGCCCCGCCGCTTCTATCCAAAAGCATCATATCGAGATCCGGGCGCAGGACCGCCAGAACTTCAGATCGGGCTTGGAGCCCTCACCGCCGTGTCGCCAACCCTCCTCACGCATTGACGCCGCCACTGGCAGATCCGCTGGGCGTCGGCAGCGTTTCATGCCGCGTCCACGCCGATCCGCGCCACCTGCAGCCTCCTCCACCGCACGCGCCGCGCGGCCGATCGATCTGCGCTATTCTCACGGCCCTCCACTCGCAGACGCCGGGCCGCGCCAGATCCGCGCCACCTGCAGCGCCTCGCCACTCGCTGCCGACGCCGCCGCGCTTAAGGCGCAGCAAGGACGCGCCCAATCGCGACGCCGACGACCGCCGCCGTCACCGCCAGAACCCGACGGCGCCGCCGAGATCCACATCTCGAGGCCGAACCGCTTCAGCAGCTCAAGCTCCTCGCGAGATGGCGAAGACCCCGCCGCCGCCGCCGCCGCTCGGGCTTTGCCCAGCGGCGTACTCCGGCGGCGGCGAGGGGGGTAGGGCGAGGTGGGAAGTTGACTGGCGGCGGCGATTCAGGGTTCTCCCGGGCCGCTGCGGGGAGCGACACGGGAGCAGCTCCTACATATTAACTTCTAACTTCTAAGGATCGATGGGGAGGCGGAACGATGGACTCATGTTTCCATTCGAACAAAAATATGATATTAGGTAATGTAAATGTTTTCAAAGAGCACATGGTTCACTCACTCATTTGTTTAGGACCGACGCACACCAGTGATGAGAGAAGGGGCTGACAAAATCTCTCAGCTACGCATCTATCTGAACGCGCTTTCCAGCTGAAAGTCGATGCTTACTTATTTTATATATATGATAGCTCTTGCTGGTTGCCTTCTTTGTCCGTCTTGAATCTGTTCTATATATCTTCTGCCAGTTTGGGTAGCAGTTGTTATCTGACTCGGCTACTTTGGCTTACCATGAGCAATGTGAACAGTGATATGTTTTGCTTGCCTTGTACAGGGGTATAGCCATGTCTAGGGCTACCCGGGTCGTGGCCCTGGGCGTGGAGAGGAAATCCATCATGTATTGTAGCAACAGTAGCGCACTGTATCTACAATACATACCGTGCCAACGAGGCTGGCCCGGGGCGTAGACATATCCTGCCTACGCCACTGGCCTCGTATAATAAAATGTGATTGGGGAAACACCTTTCGATCAAACAAAAAATCGATCGAAGTACAGGAGCGAGGACAAACAATCACTCTCTATGTCGCGCTTTCACTTTCCTAACTACCTCTCCAGCGGCAAACTCATAAACAGACCAACAGAAACGACACTATGGTTCAAATTAAAAAATGGTTTAAAGAGTATCACTGAGGTGTGTCGACATCTCCCTCTTTGCAGTTGTGTTTGAGTCTCGTCTCCGGGCGAAAGCTATGTTCGTAATGGCGGTGTTCTCGGTGTCGCTCCCCTGTTGGGAGCATCATGTACAGAAGACATGAATTGGAAGTCCCGCATTGCGTTCCTTCGGTGCTCGTTGATGTCTACGTTTATATTCAAGGGCGCTACGTAAGTCATTGGTGGTGCGTCCAAGACGATGCCTTCCTCGTGACTGTCCAAGTCCTGTCACCTACTCGACAAATCTCTTTTAGGCATTCATGAGGTGGATGGTGCATCCGCGAGGTAGGTCTAAGTTGGTGTGTGTCTTGGGAGGTGACATGGACGCTGCCTTTTCTTTCAGTTTAGGATAGGCCCCTTGTGTTTGTGGTTGTAATGGGTGTGGTGGCTTGTCATCGGACTGCCCTGGTGGATGTTGGCTTGTCTTCGGACTTGCCTCAGTGAGAAGTGGACTGTGCACTGCACTTGTTGTTCGCGATAGAAGTACTCTTCTTGTAACTTATTTCTGCCTTCTACAGAAATTTGATACTCTTAAGCGCACTCTTTTTTTTTGGAAAAAGCCTCTTTCGATAAAAAAAAACAATTGAAGTACAAGAGCGAGGCCGACCAAACACCAAAAATGCTAGACCTACGTACGACCTATGTGAAAATTAAGTAACTTGCCTTAACTTATCTCTTCGCCCCCTGAATTCAACCAGGGGTGGGGCCCCTCCCCTTATTTCCTCTAACCAAAACGTGCCACCTAATCAGTTAGGTTAATTACATAGAAATCAAACACAATGTACCACTTCGACGACAAACTCGCAAACAAACCAACCGAAACGACGTTACGGTTCAAATTTTGAAAATGGTTTAAACAGAATGTTACTGTACCACCGCTGTCTGGCCTGCAGGTGGGGCCAGTGCGACGCGGCCCCACATGGCATCCAGCCAGGGCAAACGACAAGCGCCGCGGGTGGGATAGGACCGGACGAGGCAGGAGGTTTCGTTTCCGGTGCCGTTGCGTGCATGCATGCAGTTGGATGGGGCCTCGTGCGGCCAGCTGTTGCTGCCGGCCACATCACCGTCCGCCCCCAGGCTACAAATACCACCTCCCATCTCCTTCCCCGACAACCACCACCGCCGCTCGCCGCCCACAACCCATTCAATCGTCTTCCCATACCTGTCTCCATCTTCCGGTCGTAGCAGCAGCAAGCCAGCTATGGAGGGGTGCGACCGGATCAGGGGCCCTTGGAGCCCGGAGGAGGACGCCGCGCTGCGGCAGCTGGTGGAGCGCCACGGCGCGCGTAACTGGACGGCCATCGGCCGCGGGGTGCCGGGACGCTCCGGCAAGTCCTGCCGCCTGCGTTGGTGCAACCAGCTCTCTCCCGGGGTGGAGCGCAGGCCCTTCACGGCCGACGAGGACGCCATCATCGCGCGCGCTCATGCGAGGCTCGGCAACCGCTGGGCCGCCATCGCGCGCCACCTCCGTGGCCGCACCGACAACGCCGTCAAGAACCACTGGAACTGCTCCCTCAAGCGCAGGCTCGGCGCCGTCGACGTCGCCGGAGAGGGCGAGGAGGAGCGGCCGTGCAAGCGCGCCAGCGTCACGCCGGAGAGCACCTCCGGATCGGGGTCGGGGTCTGCCTCCGGGTCGGACCGCAGCGACCTCAGCCATGGCGGCGGGTTTGTGCTCCAGGTTTACCGGCCGGTGGCGCGGGCCGGCGGGTTCGAGCCCGCGGACTGCGCCATGAGCCAGCGACACGAGGAGGCGGAGGAGCAGGAGGACCCATTCACGTCGCTCTCGCTCTCCCTCCCCGGCACGGATGCCCACGGGTTCCACCACGATAGCTCCCACAGCCATTTCCACCAGCCATCTCCCTCCCCGCCACAGGCGTCGTCATACCCGTTCTCCCCCGCCTTTGCCGCGGCGATGCAGGAGATGATCCGTGACGAGGTGCGCAGGTACATCTCCGGCGTGAGCTGCGGCGCCAACCTGCCGTCCATGCCGCAGCTGGTAGATGGCGTGATGCGCGCCGCGGCGGAGCGCGCCGGCGGGGTCTCGAGGATGCAGTGACCGATGATCAATCGATTCAATCGGGACGAGTAGATCGGCAGCAATGCCTGGCGCGACTCGACCAATCAGTCTAGCACAGCGGCCATTTGCTCAGTGGCCTTGCTTTATTTCGTTAGTATCTGAAGTCTGAACTGACTTAGCAATGGGAGAAACATGCTTATTTCTGTACATAAAACAAATGAAATGGAAAGAAACTTGCATATGTGTCCAACTTTGAGCTCACTCATGTCAAATTTGTTCCCCTGAAAGAGAAAATCTATCTGTATATATAGATCTAAAGCGAAAAATCCCTCATTCTACATTTGACTGTTTTGACATACAAATATGCCAAGTAACATCAAGCGTCGCAAACGGCTCGGCAAAAAGCTACAAGTATGCTCCAGGATGGAGAAGTTGAACGATCAGATGAAACGGTGACCAAAACAAATTTACAGCCAAAGGCTTTCATGTATGAAAAATAAAATCATAATTGAATAATTTTTAGAAGTTCACTGAATTGAAAATAATGTACGAAATTCGAAAAATGTTCTGGACGTGAATTTCAAAAAATGTTCATAAATTTTTAAATATTTGCGACTTTGAAAAATATTCAAGAATTCCCAAAATTTTGTGAACTACAAAAACATGAATTCAAGAAGCATTCATGAAATTCAAAGATTTTTTGCAATTTTGAAAAAGTTCATCATCCGTTTAAGAAATGTTCATGCAGTGTAAAAAAAGTTCATCGGCCATTCAGAAAATATATTCATGACAATTGAAATATATTCACGTGTTTCAATAATATGTTCATCACATTAAGAAAACTTATAAAAAATCTTTTGTAAAACAACTGTTCCATAACTTATAAAAAATGTCCAACTATATGAAAAAAGCGTCCATTTCAAAATATGTTTATGTCGTATAAAACAAGTTAATTCAATGTAAAGAAATATTCAGGTAATTTAGAAAAAAAGAAATGTTTCCCACAATTTTTAATAGTGTTCACGCATTTAACAAAATGTGTTTGTGACAATTAAAAAAAAATCTTTGCATAGTTAAAAGGAGATTTGAACCATTTTAAAAAAGTGTTCACGCATTTAAAAAATGTGTTTGTGACATTTTAAAAAATGTTGTCATATTTAAAAGGAGTTTTATACTGTTTTAAAAAGCGTTCAGTGATGACGCGCGCCACAACGAGCGCTACTACACACACGGTCAATTTTGGACGATCTTCGAACGATACAGCACATCAGCCGTTCATGCATGTGTGAAGCAGAACTTGATAGCACCGTCAAACCTTCCATCGTCTAGAGTTCGTGCGGGCTACTGTCGTCCACTCAGTAGTTTCGCGCCACAACTGCCGGCTCGTGCGGTCGTGCGGCTCTGACAGAGCGGCGAATATCATATTGCACGGGCGCGGGTGGGCGCGATGGATGCACCTGCACAGACATGACAGCGCGATCGTGGCCATCTGGATCATACCAGTAGTTGAAGGAGATAGAGCGGGCAAAGATCTCCCCGGTTTTGTTTAAGCGACGGGACCGTCCGAGGAAGCTGCGACGAAGCTGCCTCCCTTCCCGCCGCGCGCGGATCCAAGACGCCGGTACGCCGTGGACTCATGGTGGTGCGTGCTGTGGATCGTTGGTTGCCAACGGCGGTTGCGGTTGGGACCTGGGGCAGTAGTAGAGTACGTACGTAGCGTACCCGGTGGTACCTGTCGGTGGGACGGGGGGCCGCCCCAACCTCGGCCAGCCTGGCCTCCAGAACCCATCGCCACCGTTGCTTCCGGTGAGAGTGAGACGGCCACGTCCCGCGAAGCAGCGTGCCTGGTCTTCGAACAGCCTGTCCGCGCGGACCGAGGAGCCCGACGGACGTGCGGGTGGACCCACCCGTCATGGGCACGGAGGGGGCGTCGGCAGTGGGGCAGGGGAGGGAACACGTACCCGCTGCTGTACGGTACGGTTGTGCATGCATGCATCGGGCGTGGCGGGGTGGAGGGAGCCCGCGCGGGTCGGGTGGACGGTTGCTCGCGCGGATGCATCCATCGGCGCTGCCCAACGTACACACACTGGTTGCATCGTTCCGAGTCCACTCCACCGCCCCGCTGCTCACCGGTCGTGTCGTGTCTATCTATCCATGCGCAAAAACGCCAAAATACCAACAACTGTGATCCAAGTTGGCTCCAAACGAAGCGATATCCAGGTATGGAATCGCTCAGTCCCGTCCATCTACGTGGTTCTTCTATGTGTAGAGATTCAGTTGGCTCCTACTGCGATTCTCTCTCTCACACACACAAAAGCTGGCTCCTGCTGCTGCTGAGTGCATCTCCAGCCGTTGGCCCCCCAGGAAGGGCAAAAAATCGCCTCCTGGGACGCACCGGCGCTAAACCGCGCACTGGGACCGTGATGCCCTCACTCACGGCGCCCACGGTTAGTAAAGAAAGGCAAATACGGCGCAAAAACGACTCAAATTTAACACAAACATCGGCGAGTTCATTCAAACTTAAACATATTTTACAAAAAAAAAGAAAAAAACTACCGCGGGCTACCCCCGCCGTCTCCTCGCCGCCTTTGGCCGCCGTCACCACGCAGTTCTACATGTCGAGGCGGTAGAACCGCTGTAGTCACCGCCGTCGTCATCATCGTCGCTGCCGCCGCCGCCGCTTCGCCACGCCTCGCCGTCCTGCATCCTTCCCGGTTGGCGCGGCGGGTTGGACGATCCGGGTGTCGTCTGCTATCATTGCCGAGACCACGACGCCGTGCCCCTCGCGCCCGGCCGCGGGCGGCGAACTCCTCCAGGTTCGGCGGGGCCAGCGCCGGACCATCTCGTCGCGGAGGTAGTCGCCCGCGCCCACCGCATGGCGTCCTCGTCGGAGATGCCGCTGGCTATCTCCTCGTACTCGAGGGCAAGCCGGGCTCCGGCTTAGGCTCGACGAGGACGAGGCGGCCGGGCGGTGGAGAGCGTTAGGCGCCGTCACAGACGCCAGCTGGCTTGGTGCGCCTTGACCTGCGCCACAGGGCTCCGGCTTGACGGGGCGGAGGCAGGGCGAGCCGCCGGACGAGGAGGAGGACCCCCCGGTCTCCATGCGCCTCGGGGTCCAGGAGCTTCCCCGACGGCGTGAGAAAGAAGGGGGAGCTGTTGGGGAACGCAGTAATTTCAAAAAATTTCCTACGCACACGCAAGATCATGGTGATGACATAGCAACGAGAGGGGAGAGTGTATGTCCACGTACCCTCGTAGACCGTAAGCGGAAGCGTTATAACAACGCGGTTGATGTAGTCATACGTCTTCACGATCCGACCGATCCAAGTACCGAACGCATACGGCACCTCCGAGTTCAAAGACACGTTCAGCTCGATGGCGATCCCGGACTCCGATCCAAAGCAAAGTGTCGGGGATGAGTTCCGTCAAGACGACGGCGTGGTGACAATGATGATGCTTCACCGGCGCAGGCTTCGCCTAAGCTCATGACGATATGACCGAGGTGGAATATGGTGGAGGGGCACCACACACGGCTAAGGAACGATCACGTAGATCAACTTGTGTGTCATGGGGTGCCCCTGCCCGTATATAAAGGAGGGAGGGGGAGGTGCGGCCGGCCCTCCTAGGGTGCGCCTGGAGGAGTCCTACTCCCACCGGGAGTAGGACTCCCCCCTCTTGCCTTGTTGGAGAAGGAAAAGGGGAGAGGGGAAAGAGGGGGGCGCCGCCCCCCCTCTCCTTGTCCTATTCGGACTAGGGGGGAGGGGGCGCGCGGCCTGCCCTGGCCGGCCCTCCTCTTCTCCCTTATGGCCCATTAAGGCCCAACATCCCCGGGAGGTTCCGGTAACCCCGGTGTTCCGGAAAATTTCCGATTTCATCCGGAACCATTCCGATATCCAAATATAGGCTTCTAATATATCAATCTTTATGTCTCGACCATTTCGTGACTCCTCGTCATGTCCGTGATCACATCCGGGACTCCGAACAAACTTCGGTACATCAAAAAGTATGAACTCATAATAAAGCATCATCGTAACATTAAGCTTCACGGGTTCGAGAACTATGTAGACATGACCTAGAACTATTCTCGGTCAATAACTAATAGCGGAACCTGGATGCCCATATTGGTTCCTACATATTCTTCGAAGATCTTTATCGGTCAAACCGCGTAACGACATACGTTGTTCCCTTTGTCATCGGTATGTTACTTACCCGAGATTCGATCGTCGGTATCCAATACCTAGTTCAATCTCGTTACCGGTAAGTCTCTTTACTCGTTCCGTAATACATCATCTCACAACTAACTTATTAGTTGCAATGCTTGCAAGGCTTATGTGATGTGTATTACCGAGAAGGCCTAAAGATACCTCTGCGACAATCGGAGTGACAAAACCTAATCTCGAAATACGCCAACCCAACATGTACCTTTGGAGACACCTGTAGTACTCCTTTATAATCACCCGATTACGTTGTGACGTTTGGTAGCACCCAAAGTGTTCCTCCGTAAACGGAGTTGCATAATCTCATAGTTACAGGAACATGTATAAGTCATGAAGAAAGCAATAGCAATATACTAAGCGATCAAGTGCTAGGCTAACGGAATGGGTCATGTCAATCACACCATTCTCCTAATGATGTGATCCCATTAATCAAATGACAACACATGTCTATGGTTAGGAAACATAACCATCTTTGATTAATGAGCTAGTCAAGTAGAGGCATACTAGTGACTATATGTTTGTCTATGTATTCACACATGTATTATGTTTCCGGTTAATACAATTCTAGCATGAATAATAAACATTTATCATGATATAAGGAAATAAATAATAACTTTATTATTGCCTCTAGGGCATATTTCCTTCAGTCTTCCACTTGCACTAGAGTCAATAATCTAGATTACACAGGAATGATTCTAACACCCATGGAGCCTTGGTGCTGATCATGTTTTGCTCGTGGAAGAGGCTTAGTCAACGGGTCGCAACATTCAGATCCGTATGTATCTTGCAAATCTCTATGTCTCCCACTTGGACTTGGTCTCGAATGGAATTGAAGCGTCTCTTGATATGCTTGGTCCTCTTGTGAAATCTGGATTCTTTTGCCAAGGCAATTGCACCAAGATTGTCACAGAAGATCTTCATTGGTCCCGATGCACTAGGTATGACACCTAGATCGGAAATGAACTCTTTCATCCAGACTCCTTCATTTGCTGCTTCCGAAGCAGCTATGTACTCCGCTTCACATGTAGATCCCGCCACGACGCTTTGTTTAGAACTGCACCAACTGACAGCTCCACCGTTTAATAAAAACACGTATCCGGTTTGCGATTTAGAATCGTCCGGATCAGTGTCAAAGATTGCATCGTCGTAACCATTTACGACCAGCTCTTTGTCACCTCCATATACGAGAAACATATCCTTAGTCCTTTTCAGGTATTTCAGGATGTTCTTGACCGCTGTCCAGTGATCCACTCCTGGATTACTTTGGTACCTCCTGCCAAGCTTATTGCTAAGCATACGTTAGGTCTGGTACACAGCATTGCATACATGATAGAGCCTATGGCTGAAGCATAGGGAACATCTTTCATTTTCTCTCTATCTTCTGCTGTGGTTGGGCATTGAGTCTGACTCAATTTCACACCTTGTAATACAGGTAAAAAACCTTTCTTTGCCTGATCCATTTTGAACTTTTTCAAAACTTTATCAAGGTATGTGCTTTGTGAAAGTCCAATTAAGCGTTTTTGATCTATCTCTATAGATCTTGATGCCCAATATGTAAGCAGCTTCATCGAGGTCTTTCATTGAAAAACTTTTATTCAAGTATCCTTTTATGCTATCCACAAATTCTATATCATTTCCAATCAATAATATGTCGTCCACATATAATATCAGAAATGTTACAGAGCTCCCACTCACTTTCTTGTAAATACAGGCTTCTCCAAAAGTCTGTATAAAACCATATGCTTTGATCACACTATCAAAGCGTTTATTCCAACTCCGAGAGGCTTGCACCAGACCATAAATTGATCCATGGAGCTTGCACACTTTGTTAGCACCCTTTGGATCAACAAAACCTTCTGGTTGCATCATATACAACTCTTCTTCTAGAAATCCATTCAAGAATGCAGTTTTTACATCCATTTGCCAAATTTCATAATCATAAAATGCAGCAATTGCTAACATGATTCAGACAGACTTAAGCTTCGCTACGGGTGAGAAAGTCTCATCGTAGTCAACCCCTTGAACTTGTCGAAAACCTTTCGCAACAAGTCGAGCTTTATAGGCAATTACATTACCATCAGCGTCAGTCTTCTTCTTAAAGATCCATTTATTCTCAATAGCTTGCCGATCATCGGGCAAGTCAACCAAAGTCCATACTTTGTTCTCATACATGGATCCCATCTCAGATTTCATGGCTTCCAGCCATTTCATGAATCTGGGCTCACCATCGCTTCTTCATAGTTTGTAGGTTCGCCATGGTCAAGTAACATGACTTCCAGAATAGGATTACCGTACCACTCTGGTGCAGATCTTACTCTAGTTGACCTACGTAGTTCAGTAGAAACTTGATCTGAAGTTTCATGATCAATATCATTAGCTTCCTCACTGATTAGTGTAGTTGTCACAGGAACCGGTTCTTGTGATGAACTATTTTCGATGAGGAACAGAATCTGATTATCTCATCAAGTTCTACTTTCCTCCCACTCACTTCTTTCGAGAGAAACTCTTTTCTAGAGAGGATCCGAATTTAGCAACGAAAATCTTGCCCTCAGATCTGTGATAGAAGGTGTACCCAATAGTCTCTTTTGGGTATCCTATGAAGACACATTTCTCCGATTTAGGTTCGAGCTTATCTGGTTGAAGTTTCTTCACATAAGCATCGCAGCCCCAAACTTTAAGATCGACAACTTTGGTTTCTTGCTAAACCATAGTTCATAAGGTGTCGTTTCAACGGATTTTGATGGTGCCCTATTTAACGTGAATGCGGCCGTCTCTAAAGCATAACCCCAATACGAAGCGGTAAATCAGTAAGAGACATCATAGATCGCACCATATCTAGTAAAGTACGATTACGACGTTCGGATACACCATTTCGTTGTGGTGTTCCGGGTGGCGTGAGCTGCGAAACTATTCCGCATTGTTTCGAATGCAGACCAAACTCGTAACTCAAATATTCTCCTCCACGATCAGATCGTAGAAATTTTATTTTCTTGTTACGATGAGTTTCCACTTCACTCTGAAATTCTTTGAACTTTTCAAATGTTTCAGACTTATGTTTCATCAAGTAGATATACCCATATCTGCTCAAAACATCTGTGAAGGTGAGAAAATACTTGATACACTTGGCGTGCCTCAACATTCATTGGACCACAAACATCGGTATGTATGATTTCCAACAAATCCTTTGCTCGCTCCATAGTTCCGGAGAACGGCGTTTTAGTCATCTTGCCCATGAGGCACGGTTACATAAGTACCAAGTGATTCATAATCAAGTGATTCCAAAAGTCCATCAATATGGAGTTTCTTCATGCGTTTTACACCGATATGACCCAAACGGCAGTGCCACAAATAAGTTGCATTATCATTATCAACTCTGTATCTTTTGGTTTCAACACTATGAATATGTGTATTACTACTATCGAGATTCAATAAAAATAGACCACTCTTCAAGGGTGCAAGACCATAAAAGATATTATTCATATAAATAGAACAACCATTATTCTCTGACTTAAATGAATAACCGTCTCGCATCAAACAAGATCCAGATATAATGTTCATGCTTAACGCTGGCACCAAATAACAATTATTTAGGTCTAAAACTAATCCCGATGGTAGATGTAGAGGTAGCGTGCCGACTGCGATCACATCGACTTTGGAACCATTTCCCACGCGCATCGTCACCTCGTCCTTAGCCAATCTTCGCTTAATCCGTAGTTCCTGTTTCGAGTTGCAAATATTAGCAATGTAACCAGTATCAAATACCTGGTACTACTGCGAGTATTAGTAAGGTACACATCAATAACATGTATATCACATATACCTTTGTTCACCTTGACATCCTTCTTATCCGCCAAATACTTGGGGCAGTTCCGCTTCCAAAGTGTCGATCGCTTGCGGTAGAAGCACTCAGTTTCAGGCTTAGGTCCAGACTTGGGTTTCTTCTCTTGAGCAGCAACTTGTTTGCTGTTCTTCTTGAAGTTCCTTCTTCTTCCCTTTGCCCTTTTCTTGAAACTGGTGGTCTTGTTAACCATCAACACTTGATGCTCCTTTTTGATTTCTACCTCCGCAGCTTTTAGCATTGCGAAGAGCTCGGGAATAGACTTGTCCATCCCTTGCATATTATAGTTCATCACAAAGCTCTTGTAGCTTGGTGGCAGTGATTGAAGAATTCTGTCAATGACACTATCATCAGGAAGATTAACTCCCGATTGAATCAAGTGATTATTATACCCAGACATTTTGAGTATGTGTTCACTGACAGAACTATTTTCCTCCATCTTGCAGCTATAGAACTTATTGGAGACTTCATATCTCTCAATCCGGGCATTTGCTTGAAATATTAACTTCAACTCCTGGAACATCTCATATGCTCCATGACGATCAAAACGTCTTTGAAGGCCAGTTCTAAGCCGTAAAGCATGGCACACTGAACTATCGAGTAGTCATCAGCTTTGCTCGCGAGACGTTCTTAACGCCGTCGGTTACATCAGCAGGCCTGGCACCCAGCGGTGCTTCCAGGACATAATTCTTCTGTGCAGCAATGAGGATAATCCTCAGATTACGGACCCAGTCCGTGTAATTGCTACCATCATCTTTCAACTTTGCTTTCTCAAGGAACGCATTAAAATTCAACGGAACAACAGCACGAGCCATCTATCTACAGTAAACATAGACAAGCAAAATACTATCAGGTTCTAAGTTCATGATAAATTTAAGTTCATTTAATCATATTACTAAAGAACTCCCACTTAGATAGACATCCCTCTAGTTATCTAAGTGATTACGTGATCCAAATCAACCAAACCATGTCCGATCATCACGTGAGATGGAGTAGTTTCAATGGTGAACATCACTATGTTGATCATATCTACTATATGATTCACGTTCGACCTTCGGTCTCCGTGCTCGAGGCCATATCTGTATATGCTAGGCTCGTCAAGTTTGACCTGAGTATTCGCGTGTGCAACTGTTTTGCACCGTTGTATTTGAACGTAGAGCCTATCACACCCGATCATCACGTGGTGTCTCAAAGACGAAGAACTTTCATAACGGTGCATAATCAGGAAGAACACTTCTTGATATTTAGTGAGAGATCATCTTATAATGCTACCGTCAATCAAAGCAAAATAAGATGCATAAAGGATAAACATCACATGCAATCAATATAAGTGATATGATATGGCCATCATCATCTTGTGCTTGTGATCTCCATCTCCGAAGCACCGTCGTGATCACCATCGCCACCGGTAGCGACACCTTGATCTCCATCGTAGCATCGTTGTCGTTTCGCCAACTATTGCTTCTATGACTATCGCTACCGCTTAGTGATAAAGTAAAGCAATTACATGGCGTTTGCATTTCATACAATAAGCGACAACCATATGACTCCTGCCATTTGCCGATAACTTGGTTACAAAACATGATCATCTCATACAATAAAATATAGCATCACGTCTTGACCATATCACATCACAACATGCCCTGCAAAAACAAGTTAGACGTCCTCTACTTTGTTGTTGCAAATTTTACGTGGCTGCTAAGGGCTGAGCAAGAACCGTTCTTTACCTACGCATCAAAACCACAACGATAGTTTGTCAAGTTGGTGCTGTTTTAACCTTCGCAAGGACCGGGCGTAGCCACACTCGGTTCAACTAAAGTGAGAGAGACAGACACCCGCCGGTCACCTTTAAGCAACGAGTGCTCGAAGCGGTGAAACCAGTCTCGCGTAAGCGTACGCGTAATGTCGGTCCGGGCAGCTTCATCTCACAATACCGCCGAACCAAAGTATGACATGCTGATAAGTAGTATGACTTATATCGCCCACAACTCACTTGTGTTCTACTCGTGCATATGACATCAACGCATAAAACCAGGCTCGGATGCCACTGTTGGGGAACGCAGTAATTTCAAAAAAATTCCTACGCACACGCAAGATCATGGTGATGGCATAGCAACGAGAGGGGAGAGTGTATGTCCACGTACCCTCGTAGACCGTAAGCGGAAGCGTTATAACAACGCGGTTGATGTAGTCGTACATCTTCACGATCCAACCGATCCAAGTACCGAACGCACGGCACCTCGAAGTTCAGCACACGTTCAGCTCGATGGCGATCCCGGACTCGATCCAACGAAGTGTCGGGGATGAGTTCCGTCGGCCGCGACGGCGTGGTGACGATGATGATGCTTCACCGGCGCAGGGCTTCGCCTAAGCTCATGACGATATGACCGAGGTGGAATATGGTGGAGGGGCACCGCACGGCTAAGGAGCGATCACGTAGATCAACTTGTGTGTCATGGGGTGCCCCCCTGCCCCCGTATATAAAGGAGGGAGGGGGAGGTGCGGCCAGCCCTCCTAGGGTGCGCCTGGAGGAGTCCTACTCCCACCGGGAGTAGGACTCCCCCCTCTTGCCTTGTTGGAGAAGGAAAGGGGGGGGGGAGAGGAAGGGGGGCGCCGCCCCCCCTCTCCTTGTCCTATTCGAACTAGGGGGGGGGAGGGGGCGTGCGGCCTGCCCTGGCCGGCCCTCCTCTTCTCCCTCATGGCCCACTAAGGCCCATTATCCCCCGGGAGGGTTCGGTAACCCCGGTGTTAGGAAAATTCGATTTCATCCGGAACCATTCCGATATCCAAATATAGGCTTCTAATATATCAATCTTTATGTCTCGACCATTTCGTGACTCCTCGTCATGTCCGTGATCACATCCGGGACTCCGAACAAACTTCGGTACATCAAAACTTATGAACTCATAATAAACTGTCATCGTAACATTAAGCCTACGGGTTCGAGAACTATGTAGACATGACCTAGAACTATTCTCGGTCAATAACTAATAGCGGAACCTGGATGCCCATATTGGTTCCTACATATTCTTCGAAGATCTTTATCGGTCAAACCGCGTAACGACATACGTTGTTCCCTTTGTCATCGGTATGTTACTTACGAGATTCGATCGTCGGTATCCAATACCTAGTTCAATCTCGTTACCGGTAAGTCTCTTTACTCGTTCCGTAATACATCATCTCACAACTAACTTATTAGTTGCAATGCTTGCAAGGCTTATGTGATGTGTATTACCGAGAAGGCCTAAAGATACCTCTGCGACAATCGGAGTGACAAAACCTAATCTCGAAATACGCCAACCCAACATGTACCTTTGGAGACACCTGTAGTACTCCTTTATAATCACCCAGTTACGTTGTGACGTTTGGTAGCACCCAAAGTGTTCCTCCAGTA
Source organism: Aegilops bicornis (assembly GCA_021605145.1). Taxonomy (NCBI): domain Eukaryota; kingdom Viridiplantae; phylum Streptophyta; class Magnoliopsida; order Poales; family Poaceae; genus Aegilops; species Aegilops bicornis. The sequence continues at coordinate 836,158,048 of CM038675.1, forward strand.
AACGGGAGTTGCATAATCTCATAGTTACAGGAACATGTATAAGTCATGAAGAAAGCAATAGCAATATACTAAACGATCAAGTGCTAGGCTAACGGAATGGGTCATGACAATCACACCATTCTCCTAATGATGTGATCCCATTAATCAAATGACAACACATGTCTATGGTTAGGAAACATAACCATCTTTGATTAATGAGCTAGTCAAGTAGAGGCATACTAGTGACTATATGTTTGTCTATGTATTCACACATGTATTATGTTTCCGGTTAATACAATTCTAGCATGAATAATAAACATTTATCATGATATAAGGAAATAAATAATAACTTTATTATTGCCTCTAGGGCATATTTCCTTCAGGAGCGGGGTACTCGAGGCGCGGCGTGTTGCCTCCCTCGATGTACTCGAGGACGGCCTCCAACGTGCGCCCGGGCACGCCCCACCACCGACGTCGGCCGGCGGCGTTGAGCCTGCCGGAGGGCTCGACGCCGTTGGTGGCCTCGAGCTGCTGGGCGTGACGGCGGCGGAAGTAGGGTTCCCAGAGCGGGCTGACGGGGACGAATCGTGGCCCCTCCCTCGCCGCGCGCGGCATGTTCTAGCGGATGCGTGTGATCTCCGAACGCCGGGCCACTCCGGTGGGTATCGGGGCACCGCACGCCGCCCGCTGATCCTCCATGCCCCGGGCACCCGCATGTCCGGCGGGACCGGGTGCTCGGCCTCGTAAAGGAGGCGAGCCTCGTCTTCATGAAGATGGCGGCGGCCGAAGCCGTTCGCCGCCGCGCCGTCGCCTGGGAAGCGCTCGGCCATGGATGTGAAACTGGAGACGGCGAAAGAGAGGAGAGGAGAGGGAGAAACGACGACGGCGGGAGAGTGTGATGAGTCGCCGAGTGCGCCGGGGCGCGCGTGCCACCGTGTGTACGCGTGGCGGGCGAGGGAGGGCGAGGGACGCGCGTGTCCGGTCTTCACTGCGCCGCCCGTGAGCACCAATGGCAGGCTGACCGGCGCGGCAGCTTTGGCATTGATTCGCCGCGGGAAACGAGGCGATGAGGACGACGAAGGGCCGAGAAGAGAGCCGTGTCGCTGACGCGGCGGGCCCGCGGCTTTTTCGCGCCAAAACAGTTCGCCCGGCGCCCCCGGGCGCCCCCCAGCGCGCCGGGTTCGAGTTGGGTCTGCCGACGCTGTTTTCGGCCCAAGCCGGCGAAAATCGGGCTCATGGGGGCGCGACTGGGCCGTTTTTTTGGCGCCGGCGCGAAAAAAACGCCTGGGGAGGCCTTCCTGGGGGCGCGGCTGGAGATGCCCTGAGTGGTGACTGGTGAGTGCTAAAATTCAGGTGGACACATCCCTCACCTTCCGGTCATAAGGCCAACTCCACCGCGAGACCCCAAACGGACGTCCGTTTTGTTCGGTTTCTGTCCGTTTGGGTATGGATTTAGTGTCGTGTCCATCTCGCCACGAATGCGGTGGCTTGCGCCAGCGGCCACAAGTCAAGATCCATTTGCCCCATCCTGTCCGTCAGGGCCAAAAATACCCAAATTTGCATTAAAACTAGTTTTCAACCCAAATATTTGTCTGAAAATTAAAATAGTTACAACCCAATTGAAATTGTCTTTAATAAAATAGTTTTACAACCAAATCGAAATTGTCTTGACTGAACATAAAATGGACCAATACATCTATTGGTTGCCAATGTGATCCCAGACGTGCTCAACCAAGTCATTTTGAAGATTTAAATGAGTGTGCCAATCACGCATCTCACGGTGGAATTGGGCAAACTGTTCAAATGTGGCCGGGTCTTGGTGCAGGGGCTCAATATTTTCACCTTGATAATCAAATCCTTGGTCGAAGATACTCTCATCACGCTCGTCCTCGACGATCATGTTGTGCATGATCAAACAAGCAGTCATCCACTGTCCATACCTTTGTTGGCAAAAGGTTGAACACCTTGCGGTCGTGGTGGCGAAGAGGCCGCGATGATCACCTCAACGCAGCAGGGGCGGTTGCCGGCCGGCTACTGGCTGCTCTGGAGTTCTCGTCGGAATTTGCCTCGGCCGTCGTGTCCCCTCCGCCACCGGCAAGGACGGCGACGGCCAAACCTCCCCCGATAGACGACCAAAACTACGGCGAAAGCGCGGGCGTGGTGGCGGCCATGTCGAGACGTGGTTTGGTATGAACGGCGGGGGGCTGCACGGTGAGGAGGCGGCCGGAGAATAGCGGCGGCGTCGGCGGCGGGGCGTGGCAGGGAGAGAGGGTGAAGCGTTGGGAGCGGAGGGACTGCTAGTGTCCCCGACAGGCGGGCCACGGGGGGGACAAGGGCGTGCGTCGCGGCCGTCCGCGCGCGTCCGTTTCACCCCAAACCGAGCGCAAGTTTGGGCCGGGGATGGGTCGAAAACGGACGGAATCCGGACATTTGTCCGTTTGAGGCCGTGCGCTGAGCCGCCTCTTTTGTCCTTTTACCCTAAGCGGACGGAGCCGGACATGATAGGGTCGCGCGGTGGAGTTGGCCTAGGCGGTTCAGCGCGCGGGAGCAAACGAACTTTTGTCCGCTTTCGACCCATCCGCGGCCCAAGTTTGCGCCGCTTTTGGGGTGAAACGGACACCACGCGGACGCGCCGGCCGTCTGCGCGTGTCCTCCCCTGGCTCGCCCGTCGGTGGCACAGGACGGGCCTTTTTCTATCCGCCCCCTCCCTCCCTCCGTCCGCATCCAACTCCACTCTTCTCCACTCTTCCCCACTCTCGCCGCCGCCGCCGCTGTCATTGCAGCCGTGCAACTCGGACGCGCGCTCGCCCAACCCCTTTCCCTCGTCGCCGCCAAGCTACCGCACCACGGCCACCTGGTTTGCGCACCCGCCGGCCGGATTTGGGAGGGATCCGGTCGGTCTTGAGCTTGCCCGGCTGTGGGAGGCCGGGCGGCGCCATGGACTGGTCGGGCACCTCGCCGGAAGGCCCTAGCAGGGCCGCAAGGCCACATGCAGGCAGTGGCTCGTCCTCTAGCCGCTCAGATCTGCATCGTCGGTGGCCTGCCGGCAGGTACGCGAATGGCGGCCGGCCGGGCTCAGTGCTTGCCCAAAAGCTCATCGGCGCATCGTTGCCCCTCATCAAGTGCGACCATTGCCCAAGGAAGGCCGTGCGCAGTGTGTCTACGACGCCGGAGCATCCCGGATGGGTGTTCATCAAGTGCTTAAACAGTGGGGTATATGCTCTTTTTAGCTTCGGTTTGTGCTCTCGGATTAGACTAGTTGTGCTAACTTTAAGTTCTATTGTGTAGAATGGATGCAAGTTTTGGTATTGGGAAGAAGAGTACATCGATATATTGATAGAGCGAAATCTAGTACATGTTTGTGCACTTTTAGCTAGCCTAGATGCAGTAGATGAGACAAATGTACTTGTTGCTAGATTAGAGGCTAGGCACGGTACTACGTGCGAGGAAGCAGGCACGATACTACGTGTGAGGAAGCAACGTCGACTTCTGGCTTGAAGAAGAAAGGAGGGTGCAACGTCGAGCCTCCTCCACAGATCAACAATGAGTGTATCGAGAAGGCCCTAACCCAACTCAAGGGAGCAGTTATGAAAGTTGGGTATCTTCTCAAATGTATTCTTGTGGTTCTTGGTTTTTTCTGGACTTGCTTTACTAGTCAAAATGTGATGATGTATTGTCATGTATCAAAAATGAATGATAAAAAAATTTAGGACTTGCAAAGAAATATGCACACGGACAAGATGCGGCCGGGATGCGTCCGCACGCTGGGCGCACGGCCACCGCATCCCGGAAACTGCCTGGACACGACCCCATTGCCCTACCTAAACGGACAGAATCCGGACAAAACGGACGTCCGTTTGAGGTCGCGCGGTACGGTGGAGTTGGCCTAAGAGCATCTACGGCCGGACTTTGCAAATCAGACCCCTCAAATGCCCCCAAACACGTTCAAGCGCATCCACGGACACTAACCGGTCAAGCCTCAGATTTGCCTTCTCACAACTGAATTATGAAAATAGACCTAGGGACATTTTAACCGAATTACAAATAAAATATAGTAAAAATGGTCAATTTTGGTTGAAGCTTTTTTGACACAAGTATTACCTAATGTATTACTGAAGTATTACCTAATGTATTACTCATGTGTAAAGTTTCGCGACAAAGAGACTTTTTTGCTATTCTGAACGAATAAAAACAAACCGATACTATTGTTAGGCTTACTATTCACATAGCCTGTAGTTGTATTTTTGTCCTTTTTGTTAGCAATACCATATAAATAAATTTTTTTACTCTTTTTATTTCTTTCTTGCTTATAATCAGGTGCGCCTCAGGTTCCAAAAATCCACACCGCTCAAATTAGCACATTCCAAGGAAAGGGAGCGGCGACGGCTTGTTCTGGCGACAACAGTGGTCGTTCGATGGTCCATGGACCAAGATATAACTTTTATTATGTTTGAGGTGGTGAATCTTTATAATAGATCTGACCCTTCTAGAAAAAAAATGCTCTTAGTTTCAGAAATACGAGTGGAAGGATGAGCACAGAGACCGGATTTGCGGATCCATTTCCTCCACGTATCACGACGCAAACCAACCAAAACAACACTACTCCACGCTTCAAATTTTGGGAGTCGAAGCTGCGATGGCGGGGCCCCGATGGGGAAAAAGTCCATTTCAAACCTTGAACTTGTAGAGGTCGAGCGAAACAAACCCTCAAGTCAAAATCCCGGTCGATTGCACCCTGAACTCTGCAATCCCGGTCTAAATCGAACCTTCGGGTCATTTTCCAAACATGGATTGTCGACGTGGCAAAGAATGACCGGGATTGGGGAGGAAAAGCCCGCAGCGCCTTGGGTTGGCCGGCCCAGTTCGCGCCAGCGTGTGTGCTGCACGTTGTTGCTTCAGTTTTTTCGTTCGTTATTTGTTTTTTTTTTCAGTTTTCCTTTTCTGGTTCTTTTTTCTTTTATTTTTATATTTATACTTATCATCTTTTCTTTTTCTTTTTTACTATTTTTTTACTGTTTCTTTTTCCCTATATTATACAAAGTCCATTGCGTGTTATAAAAATATTCATTGTTTATTTAGGAATGTTCACGGTATATTTAAAAAAGTTCATCATGAATTATAAAATATTAATCGTATATTAGAAATTGCTCAATAAATATAAATTGTTCCCTATGTTACAGAAATTTGTGTATTCGAAAATTGTTCAACATATATTTGAAAAAATTTAATGGGTATTCGAAAATTGTTCAACGTACATTACAAATGTTCAATTCATATTCGAAAAATGTTCAACACATATATTTATAGTTTTTCCAAAATGTTCATTGTGTATAATTTAAAATGTTCATCGTATAGTAAGAAAATGTTCAATGGATATTACAAAATCTAAAGTGCAGAACTTTTCCAGATATTTTTTGCGCGCCTGCTATTCAATAGCTCCAAATGGGCGGTTTTTATATACTTTAAAACAATCTGAGCATTCAAAAAAATTGTTTGCAATTTTCGGAAAATGATCATTCATAAATTTATTTTTATTTTTTAAATTCGTTGTGTTTTATTGTTTTCCATTTTTGGAGGAGTTTCAAATTTTTAATTTTTCAAAAAATGTTCATGTTTTCAAACTCTGTTAGTGTTTTTCATAAATTGTTCGACAATGTTTTTTTTTCAAAAAATATTAACTTTTTCTAAAAGAAATCATGTTTGAAATTTAAAAAAATGCCTACATTGGTTGCAGCTTACAGTGCTTATGCACCGGGCTGCAATTTTGTACGGAAATTCCCAGGAATTATAGTGGCTAGCGACCTGGTTCCCTATCAGGAGGTGCTCGTTTTGATCCCTCAGTGAAACTTTAGTTTTTGTGATATTTTAGAAAATGTTAGGTTTTATCCCTCTCGTCTGTTTCTTTTAGTGTGGCGTTGCACTTTAAGCACAAGAGCTTGTTGGCTGCTATGGCTAGCCCAGCGCGCGTAGCAACGTGTATATTAGTTCGAATCCCAGCGGAAGCGTTTTATCGCTCTCGTGTGTTACTTTTTTTGCATCTTACATCTCGTGAAATCAAATGGGCCGGCCCAATTGTCATACGCCTATGCGAACCCTAGACTCTTCGACGCAAGCAGTGTCACATAGGAGCTCCCGGTGTAAATTGGGATTATCTCAGAGGAATAATGACAAAATTGGGATTTGATCAAAACTGGATAGATACAGTCATGGGTATGATATCTTCTGTCTCCTTTTCAGTTTGTTTTAATGGAGAAAGGCTTGATTCTTTTAATCCTACCCGAGGTATTCGGCAGGGAGACCCGATCTCGCCCTACTTATTCTTGATTGCAGCAGAGGGCCTTTCGTGCCTCCTTAAATCAAGTTCTCCGCCGTCTTTGACAGGAATCAAGGTGGCTCCCACGGCTCCCACCGTGAACCATCTCCTGTTTGCGGATGACAGCCTGTTGCTATTCAAGGCCAGTGGGGAAGGATCCATCGCGGTGTCAAACCTACTTGATACTTATTGTAATGCTTCTGGACAAAGGATCAACAATGAAAAATCTTCGATATTCTTCAGTAAGGGCTGCCCGGCTGTTTTGAGGGAAACTGTGAAGAACAACTTACATGTTCACAATGAATCGCTGAGCAAGCGCTATCTTGGCATGCCTACTGATTTAGGTCACTCGAAGAATGGAACGTTCAGATATCTTCGAGATAGGGTGTGGGAGAAGATAAAGGGGTGGATGGAAAAACTTCTTTCATCGGCGGGAAAGGAAGTCTTGATCAAGTCAGTAGCCCAGGCAATTCCGGTGTTCTCAATGTCTTGCTTCAGGCTACCCCGGGGGCTCTGTGACAATATTACAGCCACCATCCGACAGTTCTTTTGGGGTTCTAAGCGGGGGCACAGGAAGCCAAGTTGGGTAGCATGGGATATCCTAACAATGCCAAAACACTTGGGAGGGCTAGGGTTTAGGGATTTGGAAATTTTTAACCTAGCACTCCTGGCCAGGCAAGCTTGGAGGACATTAACAGACAGTTCCTCACTCAGCGCAAGGATTTTGAAAGCTGTCTATTTCCCGAATTGTACACTGCTGCATGTGGAACTGGGAGCTCATCCATCCCAAATTTGGCGGGCTGTTCTGGACGGAAGGGACATTTTGGCTCAAGGGATCATACGCAGAATTGGAGATGGGGAATCCGTGAGCATATGGCACGACAACTGGATCCCGAGGGACAGTTTTAAGCGCCCGATCACCTCGCTTCAACGTAACCCGCCTGAGAGAGTGGCAGAACTCATTAACGCTTCATCAGCAAGTTGGAACGAGGGCCGGGTCCGGGCAGTTTTCACTCATTTCAATGCAGAAGCTATACTCAAAATTCCATTGTGCACGCGAAGGGTGGCAGATTTTTGGGCATGGCATGAGGAAAGCAGGGGGGCTTCTCTGTGAGATCGGCTTACCGCATGATCTTACGAACGAAGCAAAGCAGAGAGGCGTGGCTGTACGAGGAGGGGGGAACGTCCTACGATCGCAGCGAGACAAGCAAATGGGCAATGATATGGCATCTCAAAGTTCCCTCTAAACTGAAGATGTTCGTCTGGAGGCTGGTGAGGCAGTCTATGCCAACATGAGCGGTACTGAAGCACCGGAACATGGCGACAGAGGATACTTGTATGCTATGTGGAGCAGTTGGTACATGGAAGCACGCTCTAATATCATGCCCGTTGGCAGCAAGTATTTGGGCACTGGCCCCTGATGATCTGGTAGAAGGAATGCTTGAGCGGGCTGAGGAGACCCCTAAAGAGTGGCTGTTTGCTTTGTATGAATCTCTGAAACATGATCTGTTTGATCGACTCGTTGTCACCCTATGGACAATTTGGAGAGTAAGGAGGAAAGCCATTCATGAGGATATATTCCAATCACCCCAGTCGGTGGACGGCTTCATATCAAACTACTTGGGTGAGCTGCGGTTCATTAATACCAAGTTAACAACACACACTACATCTGCAGTTCGAAGATCGTCTAGCTGGGTTGCACCGACGGAAGGCAATGCTAAAATCAATGTCGATGCTGCTGTATCCAGGAGAGGAGGTGGCTCAGTTGGCGTTATTTGCAGAGATCAAGACGGAGGGTTTTTGGGAGCATCTTCGATTTGTTTTCCAAATATTTCAGATCCTCCAACTCTTGAAGCCCTAGCCATCAGGGAATCACTTGCTTTGGCAGACGACTTATATCTCAGACGAATTCAAGTCGCATCCGATTGCAAGCCTGTGGTTGAAAGCTTACACAAGGAAAATCGGGCGAGCTATGGCGCAATAGTACATGAGATACTTGATCACTCTATTGCTTTTGATTTTTGCAAATTTAGTCATGAGTATAGGAGCTCTAATTATGAGGCTCACAACATAGCGAAGCATGCGTTATCCCTCGGTGGTGGCCGCCATGTTTGGTTAGGCAACCCCGGGAATTTACCGTCCGTCCATGTAAACATTGTGACGAATTAATAAAGCTTCGCGACGTTGTCTCAAAAAAAAAAGAGCTCCCGGTGTGCGCCCTTTGGAAATTTTATTTTTGAACGAAAAAAAATCTCTAACAGGCCGGCCCACCAGACGAATCCCGGTTCAGACGATGTCAGGGTTCAATTTAGACCGGGATTATATAGTTCGGGGTGCAATCGACCGGGATTTCGACTTAAGGGTTCATTTCATCCGACCTCTACAAGTTCAAGCTTTAAAATGGACTTTTTCCGCCCCGACGGTATACGATGACAAGTAGTAGGTGGTTTGTTAGATGATCTTTTGCGGCTCCAGTTGTGCCTAGTTCTCCTTCAGAGTCGGAGCTGCGCTATTTGAGCACGGGTGGCTGGGTCTGGCGTGGACCTTCATGCATATCTACACGGCCTCTTCGGTGTGGGCTGGGTCGACGATCACCTATGACGAAGTGGGAGTCGTTTGCTCGGCGTTTAGGGATGGCGATGACGCCTAGAAGGTGTGATGACGATGACGCCTGCGTGCTGTGCCCATGAGACCCTCTTTGGAGTTGTGTGTGTAGAGTGTTTATGTGTGCCACTCAGTATTGTAATGGTTTTCGCCCCGTTCTTCATAATTAACCGGACAATCTAGTTTTCGTTCGATTTTATTTATTTTAACGTTCATACCCTCAATTTTCTTTAAAAAAATCCAGGCTTCCAGAAGAAAAAACTATAACCATTTATGTCAGTCATACGTGGGCCCATCCTCGATGCTACCCCACATGGCATCCAGCCAGGGAAAACGACAAGCGCCGCGGGTGGGATAGGACCGGAGCAGGGCAGGAGGTTTCGTTTCCGTTGTGTGCATGCATGCAGTTGCACGAGGCCTCGTGCGGCCAGCTGTTGCTGCCGGCCACATCACCGGCCGTCCCCGGCTACAAATACACCACTCCCATCTCCTCCCCCCCGACAACCACCACCGCCGATCACCCCCACCCACAACGAGTCAATCGTCTCCCCATAATCCCATCCCAGTCTCCTGCTCCCGTCGTAGACTCGTACAAGATGGAGGGGTGTGACCGGATCAGAGGGCCGTGGAGCCCGGAGGAGGACGCCACGCTGCGGCAGCTGGTGGAACGCCACGGCGCGCGCAACTGGACGGCCATCGGCCGCGGGGTGCCGGGCCGTTCCGGCAAGTCCTGCCGCCTACGGTGGTGTAACCAGCTGTCGCCCGGGGTAGAGCGCAGGCCGTTCACGGCCGACGAGGACGCCACCATCGCACGCGCCCATGCCCGGCTCGGCAACCGCTGGGCCGCCATCGCGCGTCTCCTCCATGGCCGCACCGACAACGCCGTCAAGAACCACTGGAACTGCTCCCTCAAGCGCAGGCTCGGCGACCTTGGTGCTGACGGAGTCGCCGAGGGTGAGCTGGAGGAGCGGCCGTGCAAGCGCGCCAGCGTCACGCCGGAGAGCACATCCGGGTCGGGGTCTGGGTCGGGGTCTGGGTCTGGATCGGACCGCAGCGACCTCAGCCATGGCGGCGCGTTCGGGCTCGCCCAGGTCTACCGCCCGGTGGCGCGGGCCGGCGGGTTCGAGCCGGCGGACTGCGCTATGAGCCAGCGACACGAGGAGGAGGAGGAGCAGGATGACCCATTCACGTCGCTCTCGCTCTCCCTCCCCGGCACGGATGCCCACGGGTTCCACCACGACAGCTCCCACAGCCATTTCCATCAGCCGTCTCCCTCCCCGTCGCCGCCGCCCGCTCCGGCGCCGACGTCGTATCCGTTCAGCCCCGAGTTTGCGGCGGTGATGCAGGAGATGATCCGTGACGAGGTGCTCAGGTACATCTCCGGCGTCGGCTGCGGCGCCAACCTGCCGTCCATGCCGCAGATGGTGGATGGCGTGAAACGCGCGGCGGCAGAGCGCGACGGCGGGGTCTCGAGGATGCAGTGACCGATGATCAATCGATTCGATCCGGCCACAATGCTTGGCTGGCTCGACTCGACCAATTAGTCTAGGACAGAAATGGTCTTGCTTCATTTCGTTAGGATCTGAAGTCTCAAGTCTGAACTGAATTAGGAGTGGCCAGTGGGAGAAAGAAGAACAAGCAAAGCTGACGATTTGCTTCTTTCTGTACATTACAAACACATGAAATGGGAAGAAACATGCATGCATATGTGTCCATCTTAAAATCAAAACTAGTGGTGTTTGCTTTAGAGTGGTGGCTGTCTATGGTTCCCCATATGAAGAAGGAAAGGATGACTTCATCTCAGAGCTGCATAGCTTATTTGTAGATGAACATCTTCCCACTTTTATAGGGGGAGACTTTAATTTGGTTAGATACCAGCAAGACAAGAATAATGGTAACATTAATCACCATTGGGCTGATAAGTTCAATGCATGGGTAGAAATCTGGAGTTTATTGGAGATTAGGATGTCAGGTAGAAAATTTACCTGGGCTAATAACCAGGGTGATCCTGTCATGTCTGTTATTGATAGGATTTTTTGCACTACTGAATTAGATGCTCTGTTTCCCCTGAGCACTTCCCAAGCTCTCCCCAGAACAGGCAGTGATCATACTCCCCTGCTCTGGGACTCAGGCATGGGGAGCTCCCCTAGAACAGCTAGCTATAAGTTTGAGAAATGGTGGCTGTTACACCAAGATTTCAAAGACTTAGTTGCTAGGAACTGGGCTGCTCCAGTTAGGATGACTAAATCAATAGATGTATGGCAGGAAAAAGTAAGAAGGTTTAGAAGATTCTCTAGAGGCTGGAGTAAGAACTTGGAGGCTAATATTAGGAAGAAGAAAAATGAACTCACTGTAGAATTTGATATGCTAGATATCAAATCTGAATCTACACATCTGTCTGATGTGGAGAGTGATAGAATGCAGAATATCCTTAGGGATCTTCATGCAATATGGCTGAAGGAAGAAACTAAAGCTAGGCAGAGATCTAGAGACAAAGAAATCCTAGAGGGAGATAGAAATACCAAGTATTTCAATGCTGTAGCTAATCAAAGGAGAAGGAAAACCCTGATCCATGCTTTAGAAGGGCCAGATGGCACCACATCTGACATTAATGAGATGTTGAAAATAGCTTCTGATTACTATAAGGATTTATTTAAAAAAGAGGATAGACTTGGCTTCTCTCTAAGTCAAGATTTCTTCTCCTCTGAGGAGAAAATATCAAATGAGAAAAATGAAGCCCTTCAAGCCCCATTTTCTGAAGAGGAGGTGAAGGAGGCCATATTTGGTTCCTACTCTGATGGAGCACCGGGGCCAGATGGCCTCTCCTTCCTATTCCTCCAAGAATTTTGGGAGGTCATCAAAGGTGATGTGATGGCAATGTTTAAAGATTTTCATGTTGGTAATTTAGACATCTATAGGCTTAATTTTGCCATGATTACTCTTATCTCAAAAGAGGAAGATGCCACCAGTATGAAAAAGTTTAGGCCAATTAGCTTGTTAAACTGCATCTTTAAGGTTTTTACCAAGGTGCTAACTAATAGGCTTGCTGTTTTTATGAATTTCCTAACATCTAACAATCAGTCAGCCTTCATAAAAGGGAGGTTCATTCTGGAAAGTGTGGTGACAGCCCATGAGGTCTTGCACTCTACTCACCACTCTGACAACCCAGGCCTGGTGCTTAAACTAGATTATGAGAAGGCCTTTGATAAAGTTAATTTGGACTTTCTGTTGGAAATCCTTCATAAGAGGAACTTTGGTCCTGTTTGGATCAATTGGATTCACCAGATCACTCACATGGGATCTGTGGGTGTCAAAGTGAATGGGGTGGAGAGCAATTTCTTTGTAACAAACAAAGGATTAAGGCAAGGGGATCCTGCTTCACCCCTACTTTTTAACCTTGTTGTACATGTTTTAACTAGAATGCTTGCTAAAGCATCCTCACATAGCTTGATTAGAGGGTTAGGTTCTGATCTCATCCCAGGGGGGGTCATCTGCTTGCAATATGCAGATGACACCATCCTGTTCATGGATGATGACAAGACCAAAGCAGCTAATTTAAAAAAAGTCCTAACTTGTTTTGAAAATGTCTCTGGCATGAGAATTAATTACACTAAGAGTGAGCTGATCCCCTTGGGAGTAGATGAGGGAGAAGTAGCAACTTTTGCTGAGATCTTTGGGTGTACTGTAGGTACCTTTCTCATAAAATACCTAGGGATCCCATTACACTTTGATAAACTGAGAAGGGAGGACATCCAGCCACTTATAGATAAAATCCTGAAGAGGATGGCTGGGTGGAGAGGGAAGTTACTTTCTTACTCAGCCAGGCTTACCCTGATCAAGGCCTGTTTGGCAAGCATCCCAGTTTATCTATTGTCCTTCTTTAGATTCCCAAAATGGGCCTTAGACTTAATTAATAGTCAACTGGCACACTGTTTGTGGAGTGATTTTGAGGGGAATAGGAAACTTCACTTAGCTAACTGGCACTTAGTCTGCATGAAAAAAGAACATGGAGGCTTAGGAGTGCCAAATATCAAGGATGTAAATCTTTGTCTGCTTGGGAGCTGGGTTAAGAGATATTCTCAAGATGATGGGAAAATCTGGAAGACCATTGTAGATAATAAGTATGTTAGGAGTGCCCCCAATATCTTTGCTAGCAGACCGCAAGCAACCTCAAAATTTTGGCAGGGTGTGATGTGGGCTGCGAAGGCTTTGAAGTTTGGATATAGATGGAAAATTGGGAGAGGGACAAAAATCAGATTCTGGGAAGACATCTGGTTTGGGACCTCACCCCTCTCTGTGCAGTTCTGGCACTTGTACTCTATCTGCCACCAGCAATGCGTAACAGTGTCTGAAGTTCGGGATGGGGAGAATATCAAGTTAACTTTTAGGAGAGTTTTTACCACTGCTATGATGGAGGATTGGTACTGTCTTGAACAGATCATTAAGCAGACTATCCTCTCTGAGGAAGTTGATGCTATGATTTGGCAGTATGAATCAAAAGGGATTTACACCTCTAGCTCCCTTTATGCTATTATCAATTTTAGGGGTGTGACACCTGTTTATATCCCCTCCATATGGTCTTTGGTAATCCCACCTAGGGTACAGGTTTTTCTGTGGCTGCTTGCACACAACAAACTGATGACCAAAAATAACTTGCTCAAGAGGGGGATTGAAAAACCCCCGGAATGTGTGTTCTGTCTTGAACAAGAAACGGTTGACCATTTGTTGGTGTGGTTGCCAAGAAGATCTGGAGTGATATTTCAAATTTTTACTCTGTTGATTTAGGTACAAACTATCTATCCATTGCCAGGTTTTGGCCGGCTAACAAGAAACACACAGCTATGAATGCTTTTGTGGCTTGTGTCTTGTGGAGCATATGGAAAACTAGGAACAATCATGTGTTTAATAATGCTGTTTGGTCTGACCTGAAGCAGATTTGGTGGTTAATCTGGAGAATGCTCAAAAGATGGATGATCCTGCACAAAGAGGAGACGCTAGAGAAGCTTCAGCAAATCTCTCTCTGGATATCAGGCGTTCTCGCAGCCCCTTTTCAGCTGACAGTGGGGTGAATGATGGTGAAATTGACACTGAAGGTGTCTTTCAAGCCTCTAAACTCGCTAACCTGTCACTGAAAATGGGCGAGGACTCTCTGAAGCAGAACACTACCCGAGCGCGGGATCTACCGCCGAAGAAAGTTGTTCAAGCTACATCAAGCCCAGTCACTCCTCTGGAGATGCCTGGCTCGCCGACCCAGCCGCTCAAGAAGATGAAGAGCGAGGTCGTGGAGCAGATCAAGATGGCAAGGCTTATGCTAATCGCTCGAGATGCTGCTCCTCCAATGGGACTGAGCTGAAGATGATGCCTGGGAGCTATTGATGTTTCTTAAGAAGCTCGTCTTTTAATGTAATATAAAGTTTTAATTAGATAGGCTGGAGGCCAATGCAGTTAAGTCTTCCGCTCCTTTGTTGAACTGATTTGCGAGACATGCTCCAGTGGGAGTGTGATGTAAGACTTTGTGGTTTCATTCTTCAATGGAACCGGGGGCTCAAAATCCCCTTATGCTCTAAAAAAAATATGTGTCCAAGTTTGGGCTCACTCATGTCAAATTTGTTTTCCTGCGTATCCGTATATATGGATCTGAAGCGAAAAATCCCTCATTCTACATTTGACGCACGGAGATGCAGAGTAGCATTAGCATCAAGCGTTGCAAACGACGCGACAAAACCTATGTGCTCCACGATGGAGAAGTTGAACAGTCAGACAAAAAAGGAAGGAAAACAATATTGCAGCAAAAGGCGTTCAAGCATAAATATAAAATCATGATTCATGGATTTTAAGAAGTTCAGAAATTTGAACAAAAAGGTTCATAAATTCAAAAAAATGTTTCGGACGTGAATTTCAAAAAATGTTCATTAATGTTTCCAATATTTACGAGTTTAAAAACTGTAAAAGAATTAAAAAAAGTGTGAGGTTACAAAAAACACGAATTCAAGAAGCATTCATGAAATTCAAAGATTGTTTGCAATTTTAGAAGGCGATTCATCACTCGTTTAAGAAATGTTCAGGCGGATTTCGTATGGCGGGGTACTCGACCATGGATGATTGTTGTGTGATGTGTTGTTTGCCGTATCTGCGGATTTCGTATGGAGGAGCACACGGGAGATTGTAAGTTTTGCTTCTTCTTTCTCAACTTGTTGATTGAATCATTCGTTCACTCAATTTTACTTACTCTACACATTGTGTAGGTTGTATGTGCTGCCGTGATGTACGACAATGTTGGATGGCTGCCTCCGGCATCAGTGTCCGCGGGCAGCGTTGGATACCAGAGCAAATTTGCGGGTTAGTACTGTAGATGCCCTAAAATGATTTTTTAGTGATCTACACACTCTTATATTTCTTTATACTTTATAGGGGTATCATCTAAAGAAACATTCAATGTGTATTTGAAAAGAGTCGTGAGAAATACCGGAGGCTGGAGCTCATCACAAAATAGCCCTTCCTTTCCGCGGGTGAGAAGCGCATCCCGACGAGCTACTCTGAGCAGTGATGACGCGCGGCAACAACGGCCGGCTCGTGCGGTCGTGCGGCTCTGACAGGGCGGCGAATATCCTATTGCACGGGCGGATGCGATCGACGCACCTGCACGAACATGACAGCGCGACCGTGGCTTGCCGGATCATACTAACAGCAGTTGTTGAAGGAGATGTAGCGGGCAAAGATCTCCTCTGTTTTGTTTAAGCGAACAAACCCAATCGACCGTCCGAGGAAGCTGCGACGAAGCTGCCTGCCTCCCTCCCTCCCTTCCCGGATCCAAGACGCCCGTCCGTCCGTCCGCCGTGGACTCATCACAGGTGGCGCGTGCGTGCTGTGGTTCGTTCGTCGAGGACGATGGCTCCTCCCTCGTCGCGGCCCCGGCGTCGAGTGGAGAACTGCTCTAGGGCGCGGACTTGGCGCTCTAGCTCCGTCTGCGCCCAATCATCGCGCGCCCACTTCAACGCCGCCTCCTCGGAGAGGCCCGGCTCCGTCTTCACCGCGGTGAGCCCGGGCTCCGTCTTCGACTTGACGAAGCGGGGAGGGGCCGAGGAGGAGGTGCACCCGCCATCGCTGATAACGATGCCGGCGTTGCTTGTTCGCCGGCCGAGCGGCATCTCGCCGGGCTCGGCCTTTACGCTGAGCAGCGCAGGTGACCCCGACGAGGAGGAACAGGAGGAGGAGGAAGAATAGGACGCCGCCGATCCAAGCCGGTGCGGGAGGGTATGTCAGGGCCGGGTTGTTGCCGCCCTCGAGGTGCCCGAGGACGGCGTCAAGCGAGCGGCCGGGGGCGCCCCACCACAGGTGGTGCCCCTCGCTGTTCTGTCTGCCCATGACCACCGCCGCCTCGTTGGTGGAGGCGATCCGCTGCGCCTGCCGGTGTTGGAAGTACGCCGCCCACGCATCGTGGTTGCCGACAGCGTACTGCAGGAGGGCCCGCTGCTCGTACGTCAGCGACGCCCGGACACGGTCGACCTCGGCGGCGAAGAGGTCGGGGCGCGCGTCGAAGTTGGGCACCGGGGGGATGGGGACGCTGCCGGCACTGAGCCTCCAACCAGATGGCCCGGCGTGCATGTCGGGAGGCACCGGGATGTTGGCCTCGAAGAGTAGGTAGGCCCCCCAGCCATGGAGGGAGCGACGGCCGAAGCCGTTCGCCGCCGCCCAATCGCCGGGAAACCGCTCGGCCATCGTCTCGGGGAGGAGGGCTCAGGGGAGAGAGGGGGAAGAGAGGTGGAGCTCGGCGGTGGTGCGTGGGGTGAGATGCGGAGAGCTCGGCGGCGGGAGAGCCCTGGCTTTTATAGCGGGGCGCCGTGTGTACGCGTGGAGGAACGGGAGGCGTCGCCGCGCCGCCCGTGAGCGCCGCCCATGAGGAATCAATGGCAAGGCTGACCGGCGACAGCCTTGCCATTAATTCCCCGCGGGATACCAAGGCGTCGTGAGGACGACGAGGCGACTGTCGTGGACTCGGCGCGCCCGCATCGCGTTCGTGCCTAAACCGCTCGCCCAGGCGCCCCGGGGCTCCCCCCAGCGCGCCGGGTTCGGCCTGGGTACGCCGGTACCAATTTCGGTCCAAGCTGGCGAAAAATAGGCTCTTGGGGCGCGACTGGGCCGATTTTTGGGCGCCGGCGTGAAAAAATCGCATGGGGAGGGCCTGTTAGGGGCGCGACTAGAGATGCTCTAAGGCCTTATACAATGCTAGATGCTTAGGAAGACGCTTCAAAAAATAAACCGGATTTTCTGAAGCACTAGTGATTATTCTACAGAAGAGACGTGATAACCCATAAGTATAGGGGATCGCAACAGTTTTCGAGAGTAGAATATTCAACCCAAATTTATTGATTCGACACAAGGGGAGCCAAAGAATATTCTCAAGTATTAGCAGTTGAGTTGTCAATTCAACCACACCTGGATAACTTAGTATCTGCAGCAAAGTATTTAGTAGCAAAGTAGTATGATAGTAATGGTAACAGTGGCAAAAGTAATGATAGCAGCTTTGTAGTGATTGTAACAGTAGCAACAGAAAAGTAAATAAGCAAAGCACAATATGTGAAAAGCTCATAGGCATTGGATCAATGATGGATAATTATGTCGGATGCGATTCATCATGTAATAGTTATAACATAGGGTGACACAGAACTAGTTCCAGTTCATCAATGTAATGTAGGCATGTATTCCGAATATAGTCATACGTGCTTATGGAAAAGAATTTGCATGACATCTTTTGTCCTACCCTCCCGTGGCAGCGGGGTCCTAATGGAAACTAAGGGATATTAAGGCCTCCTTTTAATAGAGTACCAGACCAAAGCATTAGCACATAGTGAATACATGAACTCCTCAAACTATGGCCATCACTGAGAAGTATCCCGATTATTGTCACTTCGGGGTTGTCGGATCATAACACATAATAGGTGACTATAGACTTGTAAGATAGGATCAAGAAATCACATATATTCATGAAAACATAATAGGTTCAGATCTGAAATCATGGCACTCGGGCCCTAGTGACAAGCATTAAGCATAGCAAAGTCATAGCAACATCAATCTCAGAACATAGTGGATACTAGGGATCAAACCCTAACAAAACTAAATTGATTACATGGTAAATCTCATCCAACCCATCACCGTACAACAAGCCTACGATGGAATTACTCAAGCACGGCGGTGAGCATCATGAAATTGGTGATGGAGGATGGTTGATGATGACGACGACGACGAATCCCCCTCTCCGGAGCCCCGAATGGACTCCAGATCAGCCTTCCCGAGAGAGATTAGGGCTTGGCGGCGGCTCCGTATCGTAAAACGCGATCAAACTTTCTCTCTGATTTTTTTCTCCACGAAACGGAATATATAGAGTTGGAGTTGAGGTCAGTGGAGCATCAGGGGCCCATGAGACAGGGGGTGTGGGCCCCCTGGCCTTGATTCTTTCGCCAGTATTTTTTATATTTTCCAAAAGTTATCTCCGTGGATTTTTAGGTCATTCCGAGAACTTTTGTTTTCTGCACAATAAACAACACCATGGTAGTTCTGCTAAAAACAACGTCAGTCCGGGTTAGTTTCATTCAAATCATGCAAGTTAGAGTCCAAAACAAGGGCAAAAGTGTTTGGAAAAGTAGATACGTTGGAGACGTATCAATTCCCCCAAGATTAAACCTTTGCTTGTCCTCAAGCAATTCAGTTGACAAACTGAAAGTGATAAAGAAAAACTTTTACAAACTCTGTTTGCTCTTGTTGTTGTAAATATGTAAAGCCAGCATTCAAGTTTTCAGCAAAGATTATGAACTAACCATATTCACAATAACGCTTAGGTCTCATGTTTACTCATATCAATGGCATAATCAGCTAGCGAGCAATAATAATAAATCTCGGATGCCAACACTTTCTCAAAACAATCATAATATGATATAACAAGAAGATTTCGCTAGCCTTTCTGAGACCGCAAAACGTAAATGCAGAGCACCTTTAAAGATCAAGGACTGACTAAACATTGTAATTCATGGTAAAAGGGATCCAGTCAAGTCATACCCAATATAAACTAATAGTAATGGATGCAAATGACAGTGTGCTCTCCAGCGGGTGCTTTGTAATAATAGGGTGATGACTCAACATAAAAGTAAATAGATAGGCCCTTCGCAGAGGGAAGCAGGGATTTATAGAGGTGCCAGAGCTCGATTTTAAAATAGAGAGGAATAACATTTTGAGCGGTATACTTTCACTGTCAACGCAACAACTATGAGATCTCGATATCTTCCATGCTACATACATTATAGGCGGTTCCCAAACAGAATGGTAAAGTTTATACTCCCCGACCACCAACAAGCATCAATCGATGGCTTGCTCGAAACAATGAGTGCCTCCAACTAGCAACAGCCCTGGGGGAGTTTTGTTTAATTATTTTGATTTGCTTTGATCTTTTGATCATGGGACTGGGCATCCCGGTTACCAGCCATGTTCTCGTGAATGAGGAGCAGAGTCCACTCCTCTTGAGAATAACCCACCTAGCATGGAAGATACATACATCTCTAGTTGAAACATGAGCTGCTCGAGCATACAAAACAGAATTTCATTTGAAGGTTTGGAGTCTGGCACATACAAATTTACTTGGAACGGCAGGTAATTACCGCATATAGGAAGGTATGGGGGACTCATATGGAATAACTTTGGGGTTTATGGAGTTTGGATGCACAAGCAGTATTCCCGCTTAGTACAGGTGAAGGCTAGCAAAAGACTGGGAAGCGACCAACTGAGAGAGCGACAACAGTCATGAACATGCATTAAAATTAATCCACACTGAGTACAAGCATGAGTAGGATATAATACACCATGAACATAAATATCGTGAAGGCTATGTTGATTTTGTTTCAAATACATGCGTGAACATGTGACAAGTCAACACTACTAGGGAAAAGGCTAGCAGCAGCGCGGGTTTTAGGTGTATCAGTAGCGCGGGGAGTGGCGCTACTAATAAGGCGCTACAGCTAACACATAGCAGTAGCGCGTGCTCACCAGCGCTTAGCAGTAGCGCGTGCTCACCAGCGCTACTGCTACACAAGTGTAGCAGCAGCGTGCTTAGTGGAAGCTCGCTACTGCTAGTAGCTCTAGCGCGCTTTGCCTGGACGCGCTACTGCTATCGCGGCGCTGCTGCTAACTTTTATACACTCGCTACTGCTAATTTTAGTAGTTTTTTGTTTTTTTTGGCATATTTGTTTTGTATTTGAACAGGCTTTATAGAAGAATCTTTAGCACATACAAATGTCATCATGATACACATACAAATGCCTGCGAGATCACAAATGTAATCATATCATATACATACAAATAGTCTCATCATAATCATCATCCAACACAAAGTGGTATCTTGTCATCATCTCGAAAATAGCGATACACGCAAGTCTCGAATACTTGCAACTACAACAACGTCATCCATCTAAACAAAGGCATACACAAGAAGAGCTATCACTATGAGTGAGAGCGGAATTATGCAGTACATGAGGTGGCGGTTACGAGTCCTCTCTCGCGCTAGCGTGAACCTCAAGTAACTAGCTTCTCCTTCTTGTCTGCTTTTGAAGCCTTTATGGCTGGCGCCCGTGAACCCATTCCCTTGCGCCTGACACTCATGCCACTCGTTGTACACCCCCGGAACCTTCCCTTTGTACACGACATAGCAATTCCATCTCGCCATCAAGAAACTAGGTACCTGTTAGAGATGCATGTTCATGAAGAGGATGTACAATCATATATATGCAACAAAATATACTAGAGCAACACCGAAAAAGAAAGGGTTAGCAACTAGATGCAACATACAGTACGTAAATTAATTAACTAGAGGTACGCAGGTCATCGTACGCAAACTAACAAAGTAGCGTTACACAAGTTCGGTAGGGATCATGGACATCACAAAGTTTCATCGCTACAAAAAGTATACAAGTTCAACCGACACATATCATCATCATCGGCATCATAAATCACTAGAAGTTCTATCCTTCCATATCATCGAGGATGGACCCTAGCTTCTTGAACGGCGTGAGGTCTAGACGTTGCATGCCTATGCCAGCACTCGATATGCCAACTATGTAGCACAAATCATGCCTTTATTCACGGAAAATTTCGGCATGACCTTTGCTAAAAATGGACATATCGAGCGCCTGAAATTCACCGGAACGGAAATGAATCAACATTCCGGCGTAACATAGGCCACTCGGATCATTTTCCAAACATGACTTGTCCAAAACATGACATATCCACATATCACATGTCCAGTTCAAATTTGCATATAAATTCAGATAATTTTGAAACCTAGCTAAATTCATAACTAAATAAATAACCGAATTAACATACTGTCCTAACTAAAACCTAAGTAAATTAACCGAAGAACCCTAGCAGAGGAGGGGGGGGTTTACAGAGGGTGCAGGGCGCGGAGGCCGGCCCGACGATGGCCGAGGTTGGGAGGGGATGAAGCAGTGGAGGAAGGCGAGGGCCGACGGGTCGGGGCGAAGCGCTGGGGTCGGGGGCGAGCGCCGGGGTCGGGGGCGAGGGCCGGGTCGGGGCGAGCGCTGGGTCGGGTCGGGGCGAGGGCCGGTCGGGGCGAGCGCTGTCGGGGCGAGCGCCGCGCGCTGGTCGGGGCGAGCGCCGGGCTGGTCAAGGCTGGCAAAAGCGACGGGGAACAGAGAGTGGGGATTTGGGGGGAAAAGGCGGGATGAAGCAGGGAGAGTGAGAATTTTGGGTTAAGTGGACGTAGCAGTAGCGCGTTTGGACAAAACGCGCTGCTACTACCTTCAGTAGCTGTAGCGGTTTATATGAAATGCGCTACTACTACCTTCAGTAGCTGTAGCGGTTTAGACAAAACGCGCTGCTACTACCTTCGCTACTGCCAGTTTTCCTTTTTCTTTTCCTTTATTTTCTCCCACTTTTATTTCGCGAGAGCAGTGAACGAAGGGAGGGCGATATATATTGCATCATTTGACGGTTAAAATGTATGCAAAATAGGAACATATATATTACATCATTGGACCCATGCATAATAATGGCTAAGTGTGTATACAAAATATTAATATATATATATATATATATATATATATATATATATATATATATATAAATAACATCATTTGACCGATAACATACGGTTCCTCAGCGTTGACGTTTTCGTTTTTGAGTCAGCTTCTTTCCCTTCTTGTTCGTCGAAGAATAATTGAGCCCCTCATTGTGACTTTGCCTTTTCCATGGAGTATGATTTTTCTTAGGTAATGTAGTATTGATTCTTCTTTTGACGTATACTTCATCATCATCGTCATCTTCCCTCATTGGGTTGCCGTCTTGATCATAGTCTTCCTCGTTGGTGACTCCATCCATTCCAATGATGTTCCTTTTACCTCTCCTCACGACAACACGACTGGGATTGCATGGGTCGGTTATGAAGAAGCATTGTGTCACGTGCTTAGCGTGTACCCATGGCTCGTTTTTTGCGATAGCGTTCACGGTAGCGCTCTTGCCGTCGGGTATAGTCATGGTAGTGAAAGTCCGGTTTTCTCTTTCGACGTTCTTAGTCCATCTGACACGGAACATCGTCGTGTTGTGCAGTCCAGAGTAGTCAAGCTCCCAGATCTCCTCGACCCTTTGATAAAATCGTTCAGTTACGCCATTGTCGCTGCCGGTCATGCATTCCATCATCACCCCTGAGTTCTGATCATCACTGTCCATATCTTTGGCCTCCGTGTAGAACGTGTATCCGTTGATATCATATGCCTGATAGGTTACAAGGTTGGGCGAGGGGCCGTGTGCTAAGGCGTATATGAGCAATCCATCCTTAGAGCCCTCCTCCGGGGGATTAGCAATAATATGCTCTTTGAACCAATGCAGGAAAGTGGAGTTGTGCTCTCTAGTAACTTCGGCGTTAAGTCTGCATACCCCCGTCACGATACTTCTTTGCGATAATTTCTTTGTGCAGTGCCACGAAAGGATCTACCTCGTCTAGGTGTTGTAGCACTACCAAGTTTGCTCTGTCAAAGTCGTTAGTCGATCTGAGTATGCCACATGCAGTTCCTCGTGATCGCAGTGCAGTGACCATCTCCTTCGAGCCTCCCATCGTGCTTGTTAACGGGCAAACCAACACTAACACCGTGCAGCTGGTCTGCACCATATAGAAAATTCTCACGTAAAGAGATGCACTCTTGTGTCAAATAGCCCGGACGATGCTTCCATCCGGACGGGACATGTTACTGAACGAATCCTTTGATGATCCCATTCATCCTCTCAAACGGCATCATGTTGTGCAGGAATGACGGCCCCAGGTGTATTATGTCATCCACAATATGGACACACAGATGCACCATCACGTCAAAGAACGCGGGCGGGAAGTACAGCTCAAGCTCATTCAGTATCACAACAATCTCTTCATGTAGCCTTCGGAGCTGCTTCACACTGATCGACTTTCGAGAGATGACGTCGAAAAAGTTGCAGAGACCAATAAGCGTGTCATGGACGTGCTTGTCCATTATCCCTCTAAGGGCAACAGGTAGTATCTGCGTCATCATCACATGACAGTCATGAGACTTCATCCGCTGAACCTTTTCTTGTCCGTGTCTAGATATCCGCTTATCTTGCCACAAGAATCGGAACTAACTTTGACTCCGGTAAGGCACTTAAAGAATTGATTGATCTCAGCCTGACTTAAGGTGAAGCAAGAAGGGGGGCAATAATCCTCTTTCTTTATTTTCTTGCCCTTCTTCTCCCGTGCCTCTGTCTCTGTCTCTGTCTCGTCTGACATTTTACGGGGCGGCATGTGCAGATCTTCCCTGATTTTCAAATCTTGCAAGTCTTTTCTTGCCTTCGGCCCATCCTTGGTCTTATCTGGCATGTTCATCAGTGTTGCGAGCAAGCTCTCAAGGACATTCTTACAGATATGCATTTGATCAAGGCAATGAGGTGTATCGAGTTTGTGCCAGTACTCCAAGTCCCAGAACATAGACCTCGTCTTCCATACCTTCAGCAGCGGCTCCGGCGCCTTTCTCATCATCTTTCCTGGCGCGGGGCACTCCTTCCAGTTTTTCAATAGCTCATCGATTTCGGCACCGCTCTGCTTACGTGGAGGTCCTCGATGCTCAGCGTGACCATTGAATAGATCTCCACGGTTTCTCCACGGGTCATCCTGTTCAAGCCATCTTCGATGCCCCATGTACACGATTTTCCTAGACCCGCCATCTTTCCTTGACGTTAGCTGCCGAGACATTGTATCATCCATGCACCACGTGCATCCGCAATATCCATGGCACACCTGGCCTGCCACATATCCGTAACCGAGATAGTCGTGCACTGTCGTGATCAGCGCGGCTCTCATGTTGAAATACTCGCCTTTGCTGGCGTCCCATGTCTTGGCCGGTGTTTTCCATAACGTGTCTAACTCCTCTTGAAGTAGCCCCAGATACAAATTATTATTATTTTTTGGTTGTTTCGGCCCTTGAATAAGCATGCTCATGTGAATGTACTTCGGTTTCATGCACAACCAGGGGGGAGGTTGTACATCCATACAAACACGGGCCATGTGCTATGGTTGGTGTTCTGGTTGCCAAACGGATTCATGCCATCAGTACATCGCGCTGAGCACGATGTTCCTTGCATCACATTCAAAATACCGATTGAAGATGTTCAACGCTCTCCTCTGGATTGCATGCTTCTCGTGTCTCAGGTTCTGATCATCTCCATCGTCGGGCTTCTTCCTCTCCGCGTGCCAGCGGATTAGCTTTGCTTCCTTGGATCTACAAAATACCTCTGGAGACAGGGAGTGATCGGTAAGTACCATACAACTTTCTGGGGACATTTCTTCCTGGCCTTCTTGTATCGAGAAGCATTGCACACCGGACAGCTTGTTTTTTCCTCGTGCTCCTTCCGATAAATTATGCAATCGTTGATGCATGCATGGTATCTAACGTGTGGCAGATCAAAAGGGCACACGATCTTCTTGGCCTCATCAACACTAGTAGGACATAGATTACCCACGGGAAGAACATCCTTTAGGTACTTGAGATGCTCATCGAGGCTAGTGTCGGTCCATTTGTTTTTAGCCTTCGTCTTCAGGAGTTGGAGCGTGAAATTCAAGCGAGCCACCTCAGGATTGCAACCATCATACAATGGAGTGTTCGAGTCTACCACCAGTTGCTCCAACTTGGCCTCCTCTCTAGAAGCAGCTCTCTCAGTACTCGTCTCCTCATGAAGCAATGCTTGAACATGAGGGTCCTTGACGATTGAACTTAGTACTGACGAACTCTGTTGTGTGGATTCCATGTCGTTCTCTCCGCCGCCATGTCCGGCCCCTTCTCCTCCGCCATGTCCGGCCCCTTCTCCGCCGCCATGTCCGACCTCTTCCCCGCCGCCATTATCGATCATCTCTTCGTCTTGCCCTGTGTCATCATTGCCTGCCCCGTCGGCATCCTCAACATCGTCATCCTCATCTTGAATTATCCACCGAGTATAGCCATCCATGAAACCAGTCATGAGCAGGTTATTTTCATAGGGGTCGAGCCAAACTATTACTTTGCATTTTCGACATGGACATAAAACCTCTGTCAGGTTATTTTCTTTCATGTCCTGCACCGCCAACCGCAGCCACCTGTCCACCATCGTTCCATTGACCATCATGAACGTCTGCACGGTAATAATAAAACAAATTGATTATAAAAATGCATGTATGCATAAAAGTCATACAAAAATTCGGCATGACCTTCCCTAAAAATAGGACATATATGGATCTAGAGTTTGCCCGGAATTCGCCGAAATGGAAATAATCGACATTTCGGAAAAACATAGGCAACTCAAAAGCACAATTCGGCGTGAACTCATGCCACACACACAATTTCCATAAACATATCACACACACATAAACATATTTCCATTTTGCAAAAGCATGACATTTTAATCACCTCTATCTCGAGATCGAGCACACGGTGGAGATGATGTTGTAGGGAGATCAAAAGTTCACAAAGCTCTTCTTGACAAAGATAGATCTAGTTAGGGGGCAAATAGGTCACTTAACTAAATCCTACATCTACCTAGCTACCTAATTTGGGAGGAGACAACTTCTACTAGTGGAGGGGGAAGGAAAAAGAGAAAGGAGATGCATTAATGGAGGTGGTGTAGTTAGGTAGGAGTAATAAAGAGAGAGAAAGGTAGATAGAAGAGGGAGAGTAATGGGGGAGAAGTATTGAGGAAGAAGAAGAGTGAGAGTGGGAGCATGTGGGAGGTAGGGGAAAGGGAAGAGAGGAGGGGGAGGGGGAGGGACGTGTGGGGAAAAGGTGGTGGGTTGGTGCGGATTAGCAGTAGCGCGGGAGTTAAAATGCACTGCTGCTAAAGAAGTAGCAGCAGCGCGCTTTGGGCAACAACGCTACTGCTAATCGGGACCAAAAAGTGTGCCAATTTGAAATTTAGCAGCATCGACCTCAGAAAAAGCGCGCTACTACTACATCCATAGCAGTAGCGCGGCTCGCGGCACCGCGCTGCTGCTAAATGGAGTTTGGTGGACACCGCCAGTCGATATTTGTAGTAGCACGGTTTACACCGAGCGCGCTACTGCTAAAAACTTGTCAGTAGCGAGTTTCCCGCACATGCGCTACTACTAATTAGCAGCAGCGCTCCTTTTTGAGTCGTGCTGCTGCTAAGATTCTGTGTATAGGCTTTTCCCTAGTAGTGCAAGTCACTCAATTCATTCAAAGGAGGATACCACCCTATCATACCACATCACAACCATTTTAATAGAATGTTGGCACGCAAGGTAAACCATTATAAGCTCCTAGCTAATTAAGCATGGAATAAGCAACTATAATCTCTAATTGTCATTGCAAACATGTTTATTCATAATAGGCAGAATCAGGAACGATGAACTCATCATATTTACAAAAACAAAAGAGGTCGAGTTCATACCAGCTTCTCTCATCTCAATCAGTCCATCATAGATCGTCATTATTTCCTTTCACTTGCACGACCGAACGATGTGAATAATAATAATAGTGCACGAGCATTGGACTAAGCTGGAATCTGCAAGCATTCAACTCAAGGGAGAAGACAAGGTAATATGGGCTCTTGGTTAAATCAACAATAAAGCATGTGAGAGCCACTAAACATTTTCATTATGGTCTTCTCCTCTCAATTTCAAAGGAAAGAAAAGAAATAAAACTATTTACAGGGGAAAGCTCCCAACAAGCAAAAGAAGAACGAGAAATCTTTTTGGGTTTTCATTTTAATTACTACTACAAGCATGGAAATTAAACTAACTAATTTTTTTGGTTTTTTTCTTAAGGTTTATCAAACACACGAGAAGAAATCTAGAAAAATAAATTAAACTAGCATGGATAATACAATAAAAGAGTATGAGAACCGACAACTAGAATAGTGTGTGAACATGAATGTAAAGTCGGTGAGAAATACGTACTCCCCCAAGCTTAGGCTTTTGGCTTAAGTTGGTCTATGCCCAAGGATCGCGGCTACTTTCCCCGATATACTGAGGAGTGTCATCTGGATACCACTGGCTAGCGATCTCCTCCGGATCCCACTGATAAAATGATGGACGATAAGGGTCCAGTGGTGGTTCCGGCTCAGGCTCTAGAGCTGATGTCTGGCCTTCGGCAAGCCGAGGTAATGGTTGTTCGATCCGGTCGTGGAGGAAGTCGGTGAGGCCCGCATTTTCAGCCAAAGAATAGAAGTCTTCATAAATCCCGGCTGCTCTCAGAAAATTATCACAAGGCCATTCACACGGCCGTACTTCCGCTACACGAGGAAGATTGTACTTGGCCTTTTCCTTCTCCTTATCTTGTTTATCCTTGGAGTTTTGGCTAGAAGAGCCCCTCAATAATCTCCTCATCATTTTCTGAAAATTTCTGAAATTTTTAGTAACTTCAAAATAAAAGTGAATTAAACTAAACAAGATTGATATCAACTACTCCCACAAGTGCCTAGAGCCTATATCATGCATTAGAATTACTTGGGACCTCATAAATTTGACATGCAAGCTCAAGAACAGGGTCACCTAGGCAGCAAAAAATTGCAATGAATAAAGCACTAGAACAAAAACTAATTGGACCATTGGAGGAGTCACATACCAAGCAACAATCTCCCAAAGCAGTTTTGTGAATGGAGCTTTGAGCAAGAAGATCGAAAATCGCAGCAAAATGAGCTAGAACTCGTGCTTGAGCTGGATGGAGATTTTTTGGGAGGAAGATGGAGTGTGTGGGTGCAGGAATAAGTGGAGGGGGGCCACTGTGGGCCCACGAGGCAGGGGGCGCGCCTAGTCAGAGAGGGCGCGCCCTGGACCCTCGTGGCGAGGTGCTTGCCCCCCTGCTGTTTTCTCAGTGCCTAAAATCCTCAAATATTCCATAAAAAATCATACTAAATTTGCAGGGCATTTGGAGAACTTTTATTTTTGGGATATTTTTTATTGTATGGATAATTCAGAAAACAAACAGATAATACTATTTTCTCTTTATTTATTCTTAATAACAGAAAGTAAAAAGAGGGTATAGAAGGTTGTGCCTTCTAGTTTCATCCATCCCATGATCATCAAAAGGAATCCACTAACAAGGTTGATCAAGTCTTGTTAACAAACTCATTCCGAATAACATGGAACCGGAGAAATTTTGAATAACACTAGGTTACCTCAACGGGGATATGAACATCCCCAACAATAAGAATATCATATTTTTTTTGACACTAGGAAGAGGAAATTCAAAACCTCCAATAATGATAGTTGGAACCTTTCCAATAGAGTTGATGCTGTGAACTTGAGGTTGTTTCCTCGGAAAGTGTACCGTATGCTCATTACCATTAACATGAAAAGTGACATTGCCTTTGTTGCAATCAATAACAGCCCCTACAGTATTAAAAAAGGGTCTACCAAGGATAATCGACATACTATCGTCCTCGGGAATATCAAGAATAACAAAGTCCGTTAAGATAGTGACATTTGCAACCACAACAGGCACATCCTCACAAATACCGACAGGTATAGCAGTTGATTTATCAGCCATTTGCAAAGATATTTCAGTAGGTGTCAACTTATTCAATTCAAGTCTACGATATAAAGAGAGAGGCATAACACTAACACCGGCTCCAAGATCACATAAAGCAGTTTTAACATAATTTCTTTTAATGGAGCATGGTATAGTTGGTACCCCTGGATCTCCTAGTTTCTTAGGGATTCCACCCTTAAAAGTGTAATTAGCAAGTATGGTGGAAATTTCAGCTTCCGGTATCTTTCTTTTATTTGTCCTTCATATATTTAGCATAAGGATTTACTTTAAGCATATCAGTTAAGCGCATACATAAGAAGATAGGTCTAATCATTTTAGCAAAGCGCTCAAAATCCTCATCATCCTTTGTCTTGGATGGTTTAGGAGGACAAGGCATGGGTACTGAACCCATGGTTCTCTTTCTTTATTGTGCTTCCTAGCAACAAAATCTCTCGTATCATAACGTTGATTCTTTGATTGTGGGTTATCAAGATCAACAACAGGTTCAATCTCTACATCATTATTATTGCTAGGTTGAGCATCAACATGAACATTATCATTAACATTATCACTAGGTTCATGTTCATCACCTGATTGTGTTTTGTCATCAGAAATAGAAATATCATTAGGATTCTCAGTTGTGTATACAACAGGTTTACTAGAAGCATGCAAAGTCCTATCATTTTTCTTTTCTTCTTTTTAGAACGACTAGGTGCATCTACATTATTTCTCTGAAAATCCTGCTCGATTCTCTTAGGGTGGCCTTCAGGATACAAAGGTTCCTAAGTCATTCTACCAGTTCTAGTAGCCACTCTAACAACAAAATCATGTTTATTATTTAATTCATTAAGCAAATCATTTTGAGCTTTAAGTACTTGTTCAGCTAGAGTGGTAACCATAGAAGCATATTTGCTAATGAGGTTAAGTTCATCTTTAACTCTAGCCATATAATCACTCAAGCGTCCAATCATGAAAGTATTACTCTTTAATTATCTACCAACATAAGCATTAAAACTTTCTTGTCTAGCCATAAAGTCATCAAATTCATCTAAACATTGGCTAGGAAATTTAGTAGACAAGATTTCAACTTTATCATATCTATAGAGAGAATTTACCTTTGCTACCCGTGTCGGGTTATCAAGAAAATGTGTTTCTTCAACAGGCGGTATATGAAGACCATGTATTTCTTCAATAGGAGGTAAATTCTTGACATCTTCAGCTTTAATACCTTTTTCTTTCATTGATTTCTTTGCCTCTTGCATATCTTCAGGACTGAGAAATAGAACACCCCTCTTCTTCGGAGTTGGTTTAGGAATAGGCTCAGGAGTTGGCTCAATTGGATCAGGAATTGGCTCAGGAAGAGTCCAATTATTTTCATTAGTTAACATATTATTCAATAAAAATTCAGCTTGGTCGACTGTTCTTTCCCTGAAAACACAAACAACACAACTATCCAAGTGGTCCTTGGAGGCATCGGTTAGTCCATTATAAAAGATATCAAGTATTTCATTTTTCTTAAGAGGATGATGAGGCAAAGCATTAAGTAATCAGAGAAGCCTATCCCAAGCTTGTGGGAGACTCTCTTCTTCGATTTGCACAAAATTATATATTTCCCTCAAGGCAGCTTGTTTCTTATGAGCAGGGAAATACTTAGCAGAGAAGTAATAAATCATATCCTGGGGACTACTCACACAACCAGGATCAAGAGAATTAAACCAAGTTTTAGCATCACCCTATAATGAGAATGGAAATATCTTAAGGATATAACAGTAGCGAGATTTCTCATCATTAGTGAACAAGGTGGCTATATCATTTAACTTAGTAAGATGTGCCACAACAGTTTCAGATTCATTGCCATAAAAAGGATTAGGTTCAACCAAAGTAATAATTTCAGGATCAACAGAGAATTCATAATCCTTATCAGTAACACAGATAGGTGAAGTAGCAAAAAGCAGGGTCATGTTTCATTCGAGCATTAAGAGATTGCTGCTTCCATTTAGCTAATAACTTCTTAAGATCATATCTATCATTGCAAGCAAGAATAGCTCTAGCAGCTTCTTCATCCATAACATAACCCTCAGGAACAACATGCAATTCATACTTAGGGGGAGAACATTCATCATCACTATCATCAATAATTTCAACTTAAATAATTTCATTCTCTCTAAACCTAGCAAGTTGTTCATCAAGATATTTGTTGGGGAACGTTGCAGAAAAATAAAATTTTTCCTACGGTTTCACCAAGATCCATCTATGAGTTCATCTAAGCAACGAGTCATGGGAGAGTGATTGCATCTACATACCACTTGTAGATCGCGTGCGGAAGCGTCCAATGGAACGGGGATGATGGAGTCGCATTTCGCCGTGATTCAGATCACCGATGACCTAGTGCTGAACGGACAGCACCTCCGCGTTCAACACATGTACGGACCGGATGACGTCTCCTCCTTCTTGATCCAGAAAGGGGGAAGGAGAGGTTGATGATGATCCAGCAGCACGACGGCGTGGTGGTGGATGCAGCAGAACTCCGGCAGGGCTTCGCTAAGCAACTCCGGGCGGAGGAGGAGGTGTTGCAGGGAGGAGGGAGGCGCCAGACTTTCAGGGTGCGGCCACCCCTCCCTCCCCTCCCTTTATATAGGTGCAAGAGAGGGGGGGAGGGCGCAGCCTTGCCCCTTCCTCCAAGGAAGGGGTGCAGCCAAGAGGGGGAGGAGTCCATCCTCCCCAAGGCACCTCGGAGGTGCCTTCCCACTTTAGGACTCTCCCCTCCCCAAGTCTCCTTGGCGCATGGGCCTCTTGGGGCTGGTGCCCTTGGCCCATATAGGCCAAGGCGCACCCCTACAGCCCATGTGGCTCCCGGGCAGGTGGACCCCCGGTGGACCCCGGACCCCTTCGGCACTCCCGATACAATACCGATAAAGTCTGAAACTTTTCCGCATAAAAAATAAGACTTCCCATATATAAATCTTTACCTCCGGACCATTCCGAACTCCTCGTGATGTCCGGGATCTCATCCGGACTCGAACAACATTCGGTTTGCAGCATACTCAAATACATACAACCCTAGCGTCAACGAACCTTAAGTGAGTAGACCCTACGGGTTCGGGAGACATGCACACATGACCGAGACGGCTCTCGGGCAATAACCAACAGCGGGATCTGGATACCCATGTTGGCTCCCACATGCTCCTCGATGACATCATCGGATGAACCACGATGTCGACGATTCAATCAACCCCGTATACTATTCCCTTTGTCAATCGGTATTTTACTTGCCCGAGATTCGATCGTCGGTATCCCAATACCTCGTTCAATCTCGTTACCGGCAAGTCACTTTACTCGCATACCGTAATGCATGATCCCGTGACCAGACACTTGGTCACTTTGAGCTCATTATGATGATGCATTACCGAGTGAGCTCAGAGATACCTCTCCGTCATACGGAGTGACAAATCGATCTCGATCCGTGTCAACCCAACAGATACTTTCGGAGATACCTGTAGTGCACCTTTATAGTCACCCAGTTATGTTGTGACGTTTGGTACACCCAAAGCACTCTTACGGTATCCGGGAGTTACACGATCTCATGGTCAAAGGAAAAGATACTTGACAATGGAAAAGCTCTAGCAAAACGAACTACACAATCTTGTGCTATGCTTAGGATTGGGTCTTGTCCATCACATCATTCTCCTAATGATGTGATCCCGTTATCAACGACATCCAATGTCCATAGTCAGGAAACCATGACTATCAGTTGATCAACGAGCTAGTCAACTAGAGGCTCACTAGGGACATATTGTGGTCTATGTATTCACACGTGTATTACGATTTACGGATAATACAATTATAGCATGAATAAAAGACAATTATCATGAACAAGGAAATATAATAATAATACTTTTATTATTGCCTCTAGGGCATATTTCCAACAGTCTCCCACTTGCACTAGTCAATAATCTAGTTACATTGTGATGAATCGAACACCCATAGAGTTCTGGTGTTGATCATGTTTTGCCCGCGGAAGAGGTTTAGTCAACGGATCTGCGACATTCAGATCCGTTTGCACTTTGCAAATTTCTATGTCTCCTTCTTGAACATTTTCACGAATGGAGTTGAAGCGACGCTTTATGTGCCTGGTCTTCTTGTGAAACCTGGGCTCCTTGGCAATTTCAATAGCTCCAGTGTTGTCACAGAAGAATTTGATCGGCTCCGACGCATTGGGTATGACTCCTAGGTCGGTGATGAACTCCTTCACCCAAATTGCTTCATGTGCTGCCTCCGAGGCTGCCATGTACTCCGCTTCACATGTAGATCCCGCCACGACGCTCGCTTGCAGCTGTACCAGCTCTTGCTCCACCATTCAACATATACACGTATTCGGTTTGTGACTTTGAGTCATCGGATGCGTGTCGAAGCTAAGCGTCGACGTAACCCTTCTGACGAGCTCTTCGTCACCTCCATAAACGAAACATGTCCTTTGTCCTTTTCAGGTACTTCAGGATATTCTTGACCGCTGTCCAGTGTTCCTTGCCGGGATTACTTTGGTACCTTCCTACCAAACTTACGGCAAGGTTTACATCAGGTATGGTACACAGCATGGCATACATAATAGATCCTATGGCTGAGGCATAGGGGATGACACTCATCTCTTCTTTATCTTTTGCCGTGGTCGGGCATTGAGCCGAGCTCAATTTCACACCTTGCAAAACAGGCAAGAACCCTTTCTTGGACTGATCCATTTTGAACTTCTTCAAAATTTTATCAAGGTATGTGCTTTGTGAAAGACCTATGAGGCGTCTTGATCTATCCCTATAGATTTTGATGCCTAATATGTAAGCAGCTTCTCCAAGGTCCTTCATTGAAAAACTCTTATTCAAGTAGGCCTTAATGCTGTCCAAGAGTTCTATATCATTTCCCATCGAAGTATGTCATCTACATATAATATGAGAAATGCTCTGAGCTCCCACTCACTTTCTTGTAAACGCAGGCTTCTCCATAAGTCTGCATAAACCCAAACGCTTTGATCATCTCATCAAAGTGAATGTTCCAACTCGAGATGCTTGCACCAGCCCATAAATGGATCATTTGGAGCTTGCATACCTTGTTAGCATTCTTAGGATCGACAAAACCTTCCGGCTGCATCATATACAACTCTTCCTTAAGGTAACCGTTAAGGAATTCCGTTTTGACGTCCATCTGCCATATCTCATAATCATAGTATGCGGCAATTGCTAACATGATTCGGACGGACTTAAGCTTCGCCACGGGAGAGAAAGTCTCATCGTAGTCAATCCCTTGAACTTGTCGATAACCCTTAGCGACAAGTCGAGCTTTATAGATGGTAACATTACCATCCGCGTCCGTCTTCTTCTTAATGATCCATTTTTTTTCTATCGCTCGCCGATCATCGGGCAAGTCTGTCAAAGTCCATACTTTGTTTTCATACATGGATCCTATCTCGGATTGCATGGCTTCAAGCCATTTGTTGGAATCTGGGCCGCCATCGCTTCTTCATAGTTGAAGGTTCACCGTTGTCTAACAACATGATTTCCAGGACAGGGTTGCCGTACCACTGCAGTGCGGGCGTGTCCTAGTGGACCTCTGAAGTTCAGTAGCAACTTGATCCGAAGTACCTTGATCATCATCATTAATTTCCTCTCCAGTCGGTGTAGGCACCACAGGAACATTTTCCTGAGCTGCACTACTTTCCGGTTCAAGAGGTAGTACTTCTTCGAGTTCTACTTTCCTCCCACTTACTCCTTTCGAGAGAAACTCTTTTCCAGATAGGATCCGTTCTTGGCAACAAAGATCTTGCCTTGGATCTAAGGTAGAAGGTATACCCAATGGTTTCCTTAGGGTATCCTATGAAGACGCATTTTCCGACTTGGGTTCGAGCTTTTCAGGTTGAAGTTTCTTGACATAAGCATCGCATCCCCAAACTTTTAGAAACGACAGCTTAGGTTTCTTCCCAAACCATAATTCATACGGTGTCGTCTCAACGGATTTAGACGGTGCCCTATTTAAAGTGAATGTAGCTGTCTCTAGAGCGTATCCCCAAAATGATAGCGGTAAATCAGTGAGAGACATCATAGATCGCACCATATCCAATAGAGTGCGATTACGACGTTCGGACACACCGTTACGCTGAGGTGTTCCAGGCGGCGTGAGTTGTGAAACGATTCCACATTTCCTTAAGTGTGTACCAAATTCGTGACTTAAATATTCTCCTCCATGATCTGATCGCAAGAATTTTATCTTTCGGTCACGTTGATTCTCTACTTCATTCTGAAATTCCTTGAACTTTTCAAAGGTCTCAGACTTGTGTTTCATCAAGTAGACATACCCATATCTACTCAAGTCATCGGTGAGAGTGAGAACATAACGAGATCCTCCGCGAGCCTCAACACTCATTGGACCGCACACATCGGTATGTATGATTTCCAATAAGTTGGTTGCTCGCTCCATTGTTCCGGAGAACGGAGTCTTGTTCATCTTGCCGATGAGGCATGGTTCGCATGTGTCAAATGATTCATAATCGAGAGACTCTAAAAGTCCATCAGCATGGAGCTTCTTCATGCGCTTGACACCAATGTGACCAAGGCGGCGATTACCACAAGTATGTGGGACTATCGTTATGAACTCTACATCTTTTGGTATTCACACTATGAACATGTGTAACATAACGTTCGAGATTCATTAAGAATAAACCATTGACCATCGGAGCATGACCATAAAACATTTCTCTCATATAAATAGAACAACCATTATTCTCGGATTTAAATGAGGAGCCATCTCGTATGAACCGATATCTTGATACAATGTTCATGCTCAAACTTGGCACTAAATAACAATTATTGAGGTTTAAAACTAATCCCGTAGGTAAATGTAGAGGTAGCGTGCCGACGGCGATCACATCGACCTTGGAACCATTCCCGACGCGCATCGTCACCTCGTCCTTCGCCAGTCTCCGTTTATTCCGCAGCTCCTGTTGTGAGTTACATATATGAGCAACGGCACCGGTATCAAATACCCAGGAGTTACTACGAGTACTGGTAAGGTACACATCAATTACATGTATATCAAATATACCTTTAGTGTTGCCAGCCTTCTTATGCGCTAAGTATTTGGGGCAGTTCCGCTTCGGTGACCCTTCCCTTTGCAATAAAAGCACTCTGTCTCAGGCTTGGGTCCATTCTTTGACTTCTTCACGATGGCGGCTTACCGGGCGCGACAACATCCTTGCCGTCCTTCTTGAAGTTCTTCTTTCCCTTGCCCTTCTTGAACTTAGTGGTTTTATTGACCATCAACACTTGATGCTCCTTCTTGATTTCTACCTCTGCTGACTTCAGCATTGAAAATACTTCAGGAATAGTTTTCACCATCCCCTGCATATTGTAGTTCATCACAAAGCTCTTGTAGCTTGGTGGGAGCGACTGAAGGATTCTGTCAATGACCGCCTCGTCCGGGAGGTTAATGTCCAGCTGGGACAGGCGGTTGTGCAACCCAGACATTTTGAGTATGTGCTCACTGACAGAACTGTTTTCCTCCATCTTACAACTATAGAACTTGTCGGAGACTTCATATCTCTCGACCCGGGCATGAGCTTGGAAAACCATTTTCAGCTCCTCGAACATCTCATATGCTCCGTGTTGCTCAAAACTCTTTTGGAGCCCCGGTTCTAAGCTGTACAACATGCCGCACTGAACGAGGGAGTAATCATCAGCACGAGACTGCCAAGCATTCATAATGTCTTGGTTCTCTGGGATGGGTGCATCACCTAGCGATGCTTCTAGGACATATTGTTTCTTGGCTGCTATGAGGATGATCCTCAGGTTCCGGACCCAGTCCGAATAGTTGTTGCCATTGTCTTTCAGCTTGGTTTTCTCTAGGAACGCGTTGAAGTTCATGGTGACATGAGCGTTGGCCATTTGATCTACAAGACATTTTGCAAAGATTTTAGACTAATGTTAATGATAATTAAGTTCATCTAATCAAATTATTTAATGAACTCCCACTCAGATTTGACATCCCTCTAGTCATCTAAGTGTTACATGATCCGAGTCGACTAGGCCGTGTCCGATCATCACGTGAGACGGACTAATCATCGTCGGTGAACAACTCCATGTTGATCGTATCTTCCATGCGACTCATGTTCGACCTTTCGGTATCTTGTGTTCCGAGGCCATGTCTATACATGCTAGGCTCGTCAAGTTAACCCTAAGTGTTTATGCATGTGTAAAACTGTCTTACACCCGTTGTATGTGAACGTAAGGATCTATCACACCCGATCATCACGTGGTGCTTCGAAACGACGAACTTTAGCAACGGTGCACAGTTAGGGGGAACACTTTCTTGAAATTATTATAAGGTATCATCTTATTTACTACCGTCGTTCTAAGTAAACAAGATGCATAAAACATAATAAACATCACAAGCAATTATATAAAGTAGTGACATGATATGGCCAATATCATATAGCTCCTTTGATCTTCATCTTCGGGCTCCATGATCATCTTTTCACCGGCATGACACCATGATCTCCATCATCATGATCTCCATCATCGTGTCTCCATGAAGTTGCTCGCTAACTATTACTTCTACTACTATGGCTAACGCGTTTAGCAATAAAGTAAAGTAATTTACATGGCGTTCTTCAATGACACGCAGGTCATACAAAATAAAGACAACTCCTATGGCTCCTGCCGGTTGTCATACTCATCGACATGCAAGTCGTGATTCCTATTACAAGAACATGATCTCATACATCACAATATATCATTCATCATTCATCACAACTTCTGGCCATATCACATCACATGACAATTGCTGCAAAAACAAGTTAGACGTCCTCTAATTGTTGTTGCATCTTTTACGTGTCTGCAATTGGGTTCTAGCAAGAACGTTTTCTTATCTACGAATAACCACAACGTGATTTTGTCAACTTCTATTTACCCTTCATAAGGACCCTTTTCATCGAATCCGCTCCAACTAAAGTGGGAGAGACAGACACCCGCCAGCCACCTTATGCAACTAGTGCATGTCAGTCGGTGGAACCGGTCTCACGTAAGCGTACGTGTAAGGTTGGTCCAGGCCGCTTCATCCCACAATACCGCTGAAGAAAGATAAGACTAGTAGCGTCAAGCAAGTTGACAAGATCTACGCCCACAACAAAATTGTGTTCTACTCGTGCAATAGAGAACTACGCATAAACCTGGCTCTGATTCCACTGTTGGGGAACGTTGCAGAAAATTAAAATTTTTCCTACGGTTTCACCAAGATCCATCTATGAGTTCATCCAAGCAACGAGTCATGGGAGAGTGATTGCATCTACATACCACTTGTAGATCGCGTGTGGAAGCGTTCAATGGAATGGGGATGATGGAGTCGTACTCGCCGTGATTCAGATCACCGATGACCTAGTGCCGAACGGACAACACCTCCGCGTTCAACACACGTATGGAGCGGATGACGTCTCCTCCTTCTTGATCCAGCAAGGGGGAAGGAGAGGTTGATGATGATCCAGCAGCACGACGGCGTGGTGGTGGATGCAGCAGAACTCCGGCAGGGCTTCGCTAAGCAACTACGGGAGGAGGAGGAGGTGTTGCAGGGAGGAGGAAGGCGCCAGACTTTCAGGCTGCGGCCACCCCTCCCTCCCCTCCCTTTATATAGGTGAAAGAGAGGGGGGGAGGGCGCAGCCTTGCCCCTTCCTCCAAGGAAGGGGTGCGGCCAAGAGGGGGAGGAGTCCATCCTCCCCAAGGCACCTCGGAGGTGCCTTCCCCTTTAGGACTCTCCTCCCCAAGTCTCCTTGGCGCATGGGCCTCTTGGGGCTGGTGCCCTTGGCCCATATAGGCCAAGGCGCACCCCTACAGCCCGTGTGGCCCCCGGCAGGTGGACCCCCGGTGGACCCCGGACCCCTTTCGGCACTCCTTACAATACCGATAAAGTGCGAAACTTTTCCGGCGACCAAAATAAGACTTCCCATATATAAATCTTTACCTCCGGACCATTCCGGAACTCCTCGTGACGTCCGGGATCTCATCTGGGACTCCGAACAACATTCGGTTTGCTGCATACTCATATTCATACAACCCTAGCGTCACCGAACCTTAAGTGTGTAGACCCTACGGGTTCGGGAGACATGCACACATGACCGAGACGGCTCTCGGGCAATAACCAACAGCGGGATCTGGATACCCATGTTGGCTCCCACATGCTCCTCGATGACATCATCGGATGAACCACGATGTCGAGGATTCAATCAACCTTGTATACTATTCCCTTTGTCAATCGGTATTTTACTTGCCCGAGATTCGATCGTCGGTATCCCAATACCTCGTTCAATCTCGTTACCGGCAAGTCACTTTACTCGTACCGTAATGCATGATCTCGTGACCCGGACACTTGGTCACTTTGAGCTCATTATGATGATGCATTACCGAGTGGGCGAGAGATACCTCTCCGTCATATGGAGTGACAAATCCCAGTCTCGATCCGTGTCAACCCAACATATACTTTCGGAGATACCTGTAGTGCACCTTTATAGTCACCCAGTTACGTTGTGACGTTTGGTACAACCAAAGAACTCTTACGGTATCCGGGAGTTACACGATCTCATGGTCAAAGGAAGAGATACTTGACATTGGAAAAGCTCTAGCAAAACGAACTACACGATCTTGTGCTATGCTTAGGATTGGGTCTTGTCCATCACATCATTCTCCTAATGATGTGATCCCGTTATCAACGACATCCAATGTCCATAGTCAGGAAACCATGACTATCAGTTGATCAACGAGCTAGTCAACTAGAGGCTCACTAGGGACATATTGTGGTCTATGTATTCACACGTGTATTATGATTTCCGAATAATACAATTATAGCATGAATAAAAGACAATTATCATGAACAAGGAAATATAATAATAATACTTTTATTATTGCCTCTAGGGCATATTTCCAACAATATTCACCTAATGGCACAGTAGTATCAAGCATAGAAGTACTTTCATCATAAGTATCATGCATAGCAGAAGTGGCATCATCAATAACATGCGACATATCAGAATTCAAAGCAGTAGCAGGTTTAGGCGTCGCAAGCTTACTCAAAATAGAAGGAGAATCAAGTGCAGAGCTAGATGTCAGTTCCTTACCTCCCCTCGTAGTTGAGGAAAAAATCTTTGTTCTTTCGTCTTTCAAGTTCCTCATAGTGATCAGCAGATATAAATCCCAAGTGACTCAAAGAATAGAGCTATGCTCCCCGGCAACGGCGCCAGAAAATTGTCTTGATAACCCACAAGTATAGGGGATCGCAACAGGTTTCGAGGGTAGAGTATTCAACCCAAATTTATTGATTCGACACAAGGGGAGCCAAAGAATATTCGCAAGTATTAGCAGTTGAGTTGTCAATTCAACTACACCTGGATAACTTAGTATCGGCAGCAAAGTATTTAGTAGCAAAGTAGTATGATAATAATGGTAACAGTGGCAAAAGTAATGATAGCAGTTTTGTAGTGATTGTAACAGTAGCAACGGAAAAGTAAATAAGCAAAGCACAATATGTGAAAAGCTCACAGGCATTGGATTAGTGATGGATAACTATGTCGGATGCGATTCATCATGTAATAGTTATAACATAGAGTGACACAGAACTAGCTCCAGTTCATCAATGTAATGTAGGCATGTATTCCGAATATAGTCATACGTGCTTATGGAAAAGAACTTGCATGACATCTTTGGTCCTACCCTCCCGTGGCAGCGGTCCTAGTGGAAACTAAGGGATATTAAGGCCTCCTTTTAATAGAGTACCGGACCAAAGCATTAGCACATAGTGAATACATGAACTCCTCAAACTACGGTCATCACCGAGAAGTATCCGATTATTGTCACTTCAGGGTTGTCGGATCATAACACATAATAGGTGACTATAGACTTGCAAGATAGGATCAAGAACTCACATATATTCATGAAAATATAATAGGTTCAGATCTGAAATCATGGCATTCGGGGCCTAGTGACAAGCATTAAGCATAGCAAAGTCATTGCAACATCAATCTCAGAACATAGTGGATACTAGGGATCAAACCCTAACAAAACTAACTTGATTACATGGTAAATCTCATCCAACCCATCACCGTCCAGCAAGCCTATGACGGAATTACTCATGCACGGCAGTGAGCATCATGAAATTGGTGATGGAGGATGGTTGATGATGATGACGGCGACGAATCCCCCTCTCCGGAGCCCCGAACGGACTCCAGATCAGCCCTCCCTAGAGAGATTAGGGCTTGGCGGCGGCTCCGTATCGTAGAACACGATGACACTTTCTCTCTGATTTTTTTTCTCCGCGAAACGGAATATATAGAGTAGGAGTTGAGGTCGGTGGAGCATTAGGGGGCCCACGAGACAGGGGGTGTGGGCCCCCTGGCCTTGATTCTTTTGCCAGTTTTTTTATATTTTCCAAAAGTTATCTCCATGGATTTTGAGGTCATTCCGAGAACTTTTGTTTTCTGCACAATAAACAACACCATGGCAGTTCTGCTGATAACATCGTCAGTCCAGGTTAGTTTCATTCAAATCATGCAAGTTAGAGTCCAAAACAAGGGCAAACGTGTTTGGAAAAGTAGATACATTGGAGAAGTATCAAGATGCCAAATTAAGCGTCTGCCCTGTACAAATAAGTGTTGGAATTTTGTCTATTTTGGGCCTAGCCCAATAGCAGTTTCAGAAATTCCTAATAAATCCTAGAGGCCCATGAAGGAAATATGCCCTAGAGGCAATAATAAAGTTATTATTTATTTCCTTATATCATGATAAATGTTTATTATTCATGCTAGAATTGTATTAACCAGAAACATAATACAAGTGTGAATATATATACACAAACATAGTGTCAGTAGTATGCCTCTACTTGACTAGCTCGTTGATCAAAGATGGTTGAGTTTACTAGCCATAGACATGAGTTGTCATTTGATTAACGGGATCACATAATTAGGAGAATGATGTGATTGACTTCACCCATTCCGTTAGCTTAGCACTTGATCGTTTTAGTTTACTGCTATTGCTTTCTTCA
Source organism: Aegilops bicornis (assembly GCA_021605145.1). Taxonomy (NCBI): domain Eukaryota; kingdom Viridiplantae; phylum Streptophyta; class Magnoliopsida; order Poales; family Poaceae; genus Aegilops; species Aegilops bicornis. The sequence goes on from CM038675.1 coordinate 836,200,027, forward strand.
TGACTTATACATGTTCCTATGACTATGAGATTATGCAACTCCCGGTTACCGGAGGAACACTTTGTGTGCTACCAAACGTCACAATGTAACTGGTTGATTATAAAGGTGCTCTACAGGTGTCTCCGATGGTACTTGTTGATTTGTGTCGGAGTAAATGACCACGGGTAGCCTAGCGGGCTCCCCCTGGCGCTTCTGAAAAATTATGGGCCGATCGAGCCCTCGAGCATCCAAGGCGCGGGCCCGCCTTCCCTTGGCCGGCTGTCTCTCAGGCCGGATACCGGGAGGCGGCCCGGCCCTAAACCCACGGGAAGAAAGCCACAAGCGGGCCGACTCCAAGAAGCCGACCACGAGAAGGCCGACTCCAAGAAGCCGACCCCCAGTAGGCGGCCAAGATAGCACCCTCAAACTTTGCACCCACATAACGGCGATGAGGCAGGGCGTGGCTACAGTGAAGCCTGCCACCCCCGAATCCCGGTGTCGGTGTCAAAACCGGTGGATCTCGGGTAGGGGGTCCCGAACTGTGCGTCTAGGCGGATGGTAACATGAGACAAGGGACACGATGTTTTTACCCAGGTTCGGGCCCTCTCGATGGAGGTAATACCCTACTCCTGCTTGATTAATATTGATGATATGGGTAGTACAAGAGTAGATCTACCACGAGATCAAGGAGGCTAAACCCTAGAAGCTAGCCTATGGTATGATTGTTGTTCGTCCTACAGACTAAAATCCTCCGGTTTATATAGACACCGGATAGGTTAGGGTTACACAGTAGTCGGTTACAATGGTAGGAGATCTACATATCCGTACGCCAAGCTTGCCTTCCACGCCAAGGAAAGTCCATCCGGACACGGGACAAAGTCTTCAATCTTGTATCTTCATAGTCCAGGAGTCCGGCCAACGGTGATAGTTCGGCTATCCGGACACCCCCTAATCCGGGACTCCCTCAGTAGCCCCCGAACCAGGCTTCAATGACGATGAGTCCGGCGCGTTGATTGTCTTCGGCATTGCGAGGCGGGTTCTTCTCCAAATTCCATATACTTGTTGAATAGTGCCCGGCTTCTGATAAATGCTGCGCTCCTTGGGTTCTACGCCCAATAATGGCCATCTTCCACGTGTTTGAATGAATGCGAAAAGCCAGGGTATTTTTACACTTACCCCCCTAGCTGCGGAAATGAGCCGCCTATAAAAGGGACGAGGATCTAGATCTGAGTCACACCATCCCCCCTCCGCGAGCTTTCATCGGAGCGCCTCTGACAAAGACCCATTCCATCATTGACAGTCGACGCGGATCCTCCTCTCGCGCTCCCAGCCCTCAGCCTGGAAATTGGGAGAGATGCTCAGTCCCGCATAGCGAGCTAGTTATTCTCCAAACCAAGGGATTTCTTCCCCCGGCCTTCATGGTTCCGGTTCGAGCCGGACTCGCCACCTACAAGGGCGGAAAGCAAGCGGAGAGCGTCCCGATCCCTCTAAAGGAGAGCGGGTGTGCTTTTTCTCTTATCTAGTAAGAGGACTTGGATTTCCAATTCATCCGTTTCTCCGGGGGCTCTTGGAGTTCTACGGCCTCCAGTTGCACCACCTTACGCCTGCCTCCATTTTGCACATCGCGGGCTTCGTGGCCATGTGCGAACTGTTCTTGGGCATCGAGGCTCATTTTGCGCTGTGGAAGAGATTATTCTGCCTTGTACCCGTTCTGATGAGGGGTCAATATATCAAGTGGGCGGAGCCGAACTATGGCGCATCGCCGGGACCGGATATTTATCCGGAACCCCGAAGAAGGCGTCCGAAGACTGGCCTTCGGAATGGTTTTACATGGAGGACGTCCCGCTGTCGGATCCTGTTCGGAGTTTAGCAACGCTCCTCTGAAGAAGCGCCTAAGCTGGTGCCTGCGGAGCCCCCAGAGGGAAAATGACCGGGATGTCCTTTACTTGATGAGCCGAATAAGATTACTGGCTCATGCCGGATTGACCATGATTGGAGTCATGGCAATCTGCATTATGAGGGGAGTGCAGCTGCTCCAATATAGGGGCCACCCCATGTGGGACTTCAACGGGGAGGACGATGCCACCCGCCATGGCCGCAAAGGGCCGGGATCGGTCACCGAACTGGTGAAGACCTTGTCCGCCATGTACAAAGGGGAAGAAGAGGATTTTCTCCGCGTCAATCTACTGAGCGGGTTTTCTTCGAATAATCCTCGAAGTTGGGTAAGCAAATATCTTTGTGGCCTGTCCGATCCATGTTCCCGTGGTTAAACATCTCATTTCATGGTTTCTACGCAGGAACTGCGCCGGGCCGTGGAGAAGATACACAGCCCGCCCCCACAACCCGAGGATCCGGAACGGTCCCTCGATCCGGCCTCCGAAGAGGACCCGGACATAAAGGTGGAGCTGATCGACGGGGTGTTCCACCAACTTAGCATCGACAATGCTTTGGTTGCCATTACGGCCGACTACCCCGGATTATTTCCGGCCTCCCAGGTAACCGTGACTGAAGTTCGGATACCATGACCCACCCGTGCTTTACTCCTGATCACCACGTATTTGATGGTGTTTCGCGCGGGGAGGTGCCTTCGAGGCAGGATGCCGAGCTCAGCGGCTAGCCAACAAGGGGCGACGGCCCCGCAGTTAAAAAGAAGTGCGGTCGGATCGAAACTCCGCCGCATAGCGGTATGGCATGTCACCATATTCCCAGGATTGATTCTGGAAGGCGATTAACGCTGGTGCTCTTTTCAGGAAAAAGAGCGCTCGCCGGACTGAGTCCGGAGAGGTTGCCAATCGAACCTCCGCCAGCCAGGCTCCAAAGTCGGGTCCAGAAGCGGAGGCGAGCACGAGGCGTGCGTCGGATGCTCCTCCGACATAGGATGCCGACAGATTGTCCTCCACCAACTCCGAGGTGGAGAGCGCAATGAATCACAGGCGCCGCCGGACAGTTCTTCGTGACACATGTTTCTCCCAAGAGGCCTTAAATGCCTTCAATTCGGGAGACGCGCACCTCCGTGCCGCTCAAGATGGTCTAGCCAGAGCCACGGAGCAGTATGTAAAGGACATACAGGTGAGGAAATTTGACGATTATATATGCCAGTAGCCCCCGAGACTTAAAATAGTTAGAATAACTGATTTAAGGATCATTTGTTATGCCGGATCTTACAAAAAAGAATACCCGACTGTCCCAGGAGCTTGAAGAATGCAAGGCCCAGCTTGAGGCCGCACTAGCCGCTACAGGGGGAGCCACAGAGACCCCCCTCTGGTAATATATGCTTCAAAAGATAAATAGTTTATGAAGTGCGGCGGGTGTGTAAATCTGACAATAATATTGCAGATGGCGCCGGACTAGATACGGACAAGCAACAGCTCCTTCGCCAGCTAAAGGCTGGCGAGAGCGTGCTTACGAGGGTGCAGCAGGAGAAAAATAACCTCCAAGATGCCAACACCCAACTGGGTGAGGAACTAAAGGATGTTCGTGCCCTGTTGTCTGACTCCATAAAGGAGAATCGACGGCTTCGTCGCGACATTTTCAGTAAGTGCTTGAGCGAACTTTGAAAGAGTTCGGCGAGGAAGGCGACTAACATAAACATGTATGTAGGTTTGCTCACAGGTCGTCCTGAGGAGGAGATGCCCAGTTCTTCGGGTGATCTTCTTCCCGAACTGCGTCAGCTGCACGAACGAGTTCGACAGGTGATGAAAGGCGTCGGCCAGGCCTTGTGGCCATCTATCTCCCTGCCCGAAGGCATTGGGGAGCTGGCAGAGCGGCTTCAAGGAGCACGGCGGCGCTTCCGACTATGGAAGATATCGGCCTGCCGTCAAGGCGCCAGGAAGGCTCGGGCCATGGTAAAGACGCGATACACGGTTGTTGACCCAAACCACATGGCGAGATCGGACCTGTGGGGCCTGATGGGAAGGAGATCCTCAGTAAGCTTAGTGTACGGCCAAGTAGAATTGGCCGCCAAGTATTCCCAAAGAAGATTGTAAATTAGATAGCCTATTAGATGGCATTGAGGAGGAATACAATGAGTCGAGTTGACTATGTAATTGAATATGACATGAAAAATGTCTTCTAGCCAGATTGTAGATCGTTTGTCATAGCGGACCTTTTCGCTTCGACCTCGGGACCCAATAGTCCGGAGCGTGTCCGAATACCCTCGCGGTTATGTAAGAACCGGGGCATGCATGGAGATAAGGCGTAGGGTTTATTATTGTTGTATCAGACAAGTGCCCAACTAGTTATGTTATATTACATGGATAGTAAGAAACATCTTCCAGGGAGAATAGTTCCGTTAAGGGTTCCTTTCGCTGGGAGGAATGCCCTAAAGTGCATGTCCAAACTGCTAAGAAAGCAGAAAATCATCTGGGGGCAGATGGATAAATAGTTAAAATCATCTTTCAGTTCACCGACCGAATATTCCCTTAAGAATGCTAGCTTTCGGCTTCACCCAGTCTGAGGTACACATCCAGCTGACCCGGCAGTAACAATCGCAGAGGTGCTCCCTTTACCACCTAGCCGAACAATCAGGAACGTAGGGGTAAGCACAGGAGCCAGGCAACCCAGCTTGGCCAAAACTTAAGTCATATCGATGCATATAATGGTGAGTAAAAGGTACATGCGGAAGTTTGACACATGTGTTGGGCATGAAGCCCGTATAAATAAGCTTACATTAAAGAAGCCCCTGTGTTAATGAGCGGACAGCGCGTCAAGTATGTGCGAACAAAGCGCAAACGAGCCTCTAAAGGCTTCAAGAAGAAGGAGGAGGAAGGAGAGAAATAAAAGACAGCAAAAATAGAAAATGTGGACGGAGGAAGGAGACGAACTTGGAGTCCAGCGCTTAGGCGTAGAATCTTCGTAGACGGGCTGCGTTCCATGGATTTGGCTCGAGTCGGTTATCCGATGCGTTTCGCAGACGGTATGCTCCGCCGGTCAGGACTTGGTCGATGATGAAGGGACCTTCCCATTTGGGCTTGAGTTTGTCCTTTTTCTTGTCCGGCAGGCGTAGAACTAGTTCGCCAACGTTGTAAGCTTTGGCCCGTACTTCTTTGCTTTGATATCTTCGAGCCTGCTGTTGATAAAATGCGGAACGAGCTTTTGCCACGTCGCGCTCCTCCTCCAATGCGTCCAAACTGTCCTGCCGATCGAGCTCGGCTTCTCTTTCTTCATACATGCGCACGCGAGGTGAGTCATCAATTATGTCGCAGGGCAAGACTGCCACTGCACCGTACACCATAAAAAATGGTGTGAATCCGGTAGTACGATTCGGCATGGTCCGCAGCCCCCAGAGTACGGAGTCGAGCTCCTCAACCCAGTGCGTGTTAGATTCCTTGAGGGACCGCACTAGTCTGGGTTTAATGCCGCTCATGATTAGACCCTTTGCTCGCTCGACTTAGCCGTTGGTTTGAGGGTGATAGACTGAGGCGTAATCGAGCTTGATGCCCATGTTTTTGCACCATAATTTGACCTCATGGGCCGTGAAGTTGGTGCCGTTATCAATGATGATACTATGGGGGACACCGTAACGGTGCACTACCCCTGATATGAAGTCTATCACCGGTCCAGATTCGGCCGTTTTAACAGGCTTGGCCTCTATACATTTGGTGAATTTATCCACCATGACCAATAGGTATTTTTGCTTGTGGGTTCCTCCCTTAAGGGGTCCAACCATGTCAAGCCCCTAGACCGCGAACCGCCAGGTGATTGAGGGGGGTGGGTGGCATGTGGCTTTGGTTAGCAAAAAGCTGGCAACCGACGCATCGTTTGACTAAATCCTGCACATCTGCCTAGGCCGTCGGCCAATAAAATCCTGTACGGAAGGCCTTGCCTACAAGGGCCCGGGCTGCGGCGTGGTGCCCACCCAGTCCGGCATGAATTTCAGCCAGGAGGTTCGCCCTTCCTCTTTGGAGATACACCTTTGAAGGACTGCTGTTGTGCTTTTCTTATAGAGCTCTCCCTCATGGACTTTATAGGCTTTGGATCGCCGTACTATGCAGCGAGCCTCATTTTGGTCTTCGGGGAGTTCCTGCCTAGTTAGGTAGGCTAGGAATGGTTTCGGCCCACGGGCGATAACCGCCATTATTTCGTGAGCGGAGGGTGTTATCTCGATGGCGAGCCTCCGATTGTTTTGAGTGTTCGTGTCGAGGCGATGCGGTTGGGTCCGGATTGTTATTTCCGGACTCCCTTCCCATAGTACGGATGGCTTGAACAGCCGTTCTGAACATGTTGGGCGGAGGGCATCGCGTTTTGCACCGATGCGTGCCAATATGTCCGCCGCCTGGTTGTTATCCCGGGCTATATGATGAAATTCGAGCCCTTCAACTGCGTTGACATTTTTAGGACCGCATTGCGGTACGCTGGCATTTTCGGATCTTTGGCATCAAAGTCTCCGTTTATTTGAGATATCGTGAGGTTCGAATCCCCGCGCACCTCTAGGCGTTTGATGCCCATGGAGACTGCCATCCGGAGGCCATGCAGAAGGGCCTCGTATTCGGCTGCGTTGTTGGAGTCCGTATACATTATCTGAAGGACGTATTGGACTGTGTCCCCGGTTGGGGTCGTCAGGACGACGCGAGCCCCCAGGCCGGCCAACATTTTGGAGCCGTCAAAGTGCATGATCCAATTGGAGTATGCGCCGTACTCTTTAGGGAGTTCGACTTCAGTCCATTCGGCCACGAAGTCGGCCAAAACCTGCAACTTAATAACTCGTCGTGGCTTATAGGTTATGTCGAATGGAAGGAGCTCTATGGCCCATTTAGCAACCCGGCCCGTCGCGTTGCGGTTGTTTATAATGTCGTTAAGAGGTACTTCGGAGGCTACCGTTATCGAACACTCTTGAAAGTAGTATCGCAGCTTCCGGGATGCCATGAACACCGCGTATGCTATCTTTTGATAATGTGGGTACCGGGACTTGCATGGAGTTAGGACACTGGACACGTAGTAAACCGGTTTTTGAAGAGGGAACCGGTGTCCGTCCGTTTCTCGTTCGACGACGAGCACCACGCTAACAACTTGATGTGTTGCGGCGATATATAATAGCATTGGTTCGCCCACGTTGGGCGCGGCCAGGACCGGATTTGTTGCCAATATGGCCTTTATTTCTTCGAGTCCGGCCGTGGCGGCATCCGTCCACTCGAAGTGTTCGGTGCGCCGGAGGAGGCGGTAAAGGGGTAACGCCTTTTCTCCCAAATGGGAAATAAAGCGACTTAGAGCCGCTACGCATCCAGTTAATTTTTGTATTTGTTTGAGGTCTTTTGGAATATCCAATTGTGACAGAGCTCGGATCTTGGCTGGGTTTGCTTCAATGCCTCTACCGGACACAATGAAGCCCAGGAGCTTTCCTACCGGAACGCCAAGACGCATTTTCCGGATTGAGCTTAATGTCGTATTTTCGGAGATTGTCGAATGTGAGCCTCAAGTCATCTACTAGAGTTTCGACATGCTTGGATTTGACGACCACGTCATCTACATATGCTTCCACTATTTTGCCGATCTGGTTTGCCAGACATCGTCTGAATCATGCGCTCATATGTTGCGTCGGCGTTTTTGAGCCCGAAGGGCATTGTGTTGAAGCAGAATGGGCCGTATGGAGTGATGAATGCTGTTGCAGCTTGGTCTGGCTCCGCCATCTTGATTTGGTGGTAGCCGGAGTACGCATCGAGGAAGCACAATGAGTCATGTCCTGCTGTGGCGCGATAATTTGATCAATGCGGGGGAGGGGGAAGGGATCCTTTGGGCAAGCCTTATTAAGGTCTTTGAAATCAACACATAGGCGCCAGGACTTATCCTTCTTTGGTACCATCACCAGGTTTGCTAGCCAGTCCGGATGTTTTATATCTCTGATGAATCCGGCTTCTAGAAGTTTGGCTAGCTCCTCTCCCATGGCCTCTCTCTTGGGTTCGGAAAAGCGCCGAAGAGCCTGTTTGACTGGCTTGAATCCATTTAGGATATTTAGGCTGTGCTCGGCCAGCCGACGTGGGATTCCAGGCATGTCCAAGGGTGCCGTGCAAAAATGTCCCGCTTTTCGTAGAAATTCTCGTAGTGCGGCGTCTACATCAGGGTTTAATTGTGCCCCAATGGAGGCCGTCTTTGCAGGGTCCGTTGGGTGGACTTGGAATTTGACTATTTCATCCGCTGGTTTAAAAGAGGTGGACTTGGATCTTTTATCAAGTATCACGTCGTCCCCTGTTCACCGTGGAGCGCATCGCTGTGAGTTCCTCGCCGCTAGGGCTTTGGATAGTGCCTCGAGGGCTAGTGCGGCTGTCTTGTTTTCGGCGCGGAGTGCTATGTTCGGATCACTAGCGAGAGTGATGATTCTGTTAGGTCCGGGCATTTTATGCTTCATGTACCCATAATGGGGTATAGCTTCAAAAATTGTGAATGCCTCTCGCCCTAATAAAGCGTGATATCCGCTGCAGAACGGGGCCACTTGAAATGTGACCTCCTCGGACCTGTAATTGTCCGGCGAGCCGAGCACTACGTCCAATGTGATTTTTCCTGTGCAGCATGCTTCCCGGCTAGGGATTATTCCTCTAAAGGTTGTGCTGCTTCGCTCAATGCGGTTCCAGTCTATCTCCATTTTTCGGAGGGTTTCCTCATAGATGAGGTTTAGTCCGCTGCCGCCATCCATGAGTACCTTAGTAAGGCGAAAGCCGTCCACTATTGGACTGAGGACCATGCGGCTGGTGCTCGGGCTGTTCGGAATTTGGGTTCATCACTGGCATTAAAGGTAATAGCCGCTTCACTCCATGGATTTATTGTTGCCACTTGGTAGACTTCGGCAAGGTTGCGGAGTGTTCGCTTCCGCATGTTATTTGATGCAAAAGTGTCGAAGACTGTTAACACCGTACTGTTGTTGCTGGGCTGGGATTCTGAGGCTAGAAGCTCTTCGCCACTTTTGGCCACCTGCCGTAGTATCCAACATACTCGAAGGCTATGAGTTGGAGTGGCGCCCTACGTGCTATGAATTTTGCAGTGGTCCGTTTAGCCAATCCTCCAAGACGGTTCCGCACTTTAGGGGTTTTTGTTTTTTGGTGTATAACCCAGGTGCTTGGTGATGGTGCACCCTTTTATTTCGGACTAGGGCTGTATTCGGGGCCGGATTATCCCAAAATTTACTTTCGGTTTTCCAAGCACTCTCCATCGCACAGTACTTTTGTACTATGGACACCAAGTCAGCAAAGCGTGTAATTTCGCGATGACTTATGGCGTTTAAGATTCCCTTGTCCGTGCAATTATTGCAGAAAATTGAGATTGCGTCCTCCTGTCGGCAGTCCTTTATCCTGTCCATAACCAGGAGGAATCTGGCCCAGTAATGATGTACTGTTTCAGCGGGCTCTTGCCGAATTCGGGATAGATCGCTAAAGTTTGGGTGGGCGGGTGGAATTAAATCCGGAACCCCGTCCAATTTAAGACTCAGGGGCCGAGAAGTTTCCGAACTTGGAAGTTTGGATTTTTGAATGCTATCCAATGAATCCAACCCGCCGCCTGACTTTAAGTTCAGGGCTTGATCGACATTCGTCCCTCTGCGGCAATCCGGCATGGAGGGATCGGGAATCCGGACGTAGCTAGTCCTTAAGATAGAGGAAGAATCTCCGTATTGCTCCTCTATTACAGCAACATGATGGGTAGCCTGGGGAGAGTTGATCTCTCTCAGATCGGTTTTAGGCCCGATCCGGTCGTAGTCTGCGGCGACTCCCAGGGCGGCGATGCGATCCAAGAGCTCGTTTACGGAGGAGAGCTCAATCGGATCTAACTGCTCGGCAAGTTCCGAGTTAACGTGAAGATTGGTTTCGATGACCCGAGAAGTCATCGTCGGCGTGGTGGCCGAACTGGCGGTCATAAGAAAACCACCTAGCCGAAGAGTCTGACCAGTGTCCAAGGCTCCTTTGGCGATAGTATCATCTTTAAAGACGAGATGAGGCATCCTTCCTGACGGCGACGACACAGAGGAACTCTCAATGAAAGCACCAATGTCGGTGTCAAAACCGGCGGATCTCGGGTAGGGGGTCCCGAACTGTGCGTCTAGGCGGATGGTAACAGGAGACAAGGGACACGATATTTTTACCCAGGTTCGGGCCCTCTCGATGGAGGTAATACCCTACTCCTGCTTGATTAATATTGATGATATGGGTAGTACAAGAGTAGATCTACCACGAGATCAAGGAGGCTAAACCCTAGAAGCTAGCCTATGGTATGATTGTTGTTCGTCCTATGGACTAAAACCCTCTGGTTTATATAGACATCGGATAGGGTTAGGGTTACACAAAGTCGCTTACAATGGTAGGAGATCTACATATCCGTATCGCCAAGCTTGCCTTCCACGCCAAGGAAAGTCCATCCGGACACGGGACGAAGTCTTCAATCTTGTATCTTCATGGTCCAGGAGTCCGGCCAACGGTGATAGTTCGGCTATCCGGACACCCCCTAATCCGGGACTCCCTCACCCGGAGCGCGCATGGCCACAATGCGCCGTACGGGAAGGCTATCATCCGTCCGGTGCGACATTGTTGCCATGTTGACCATGACGCCCCCCACGACGAGCTGTCAGAGCGGCCCGTAGGCGGCGGGCCCCTTCGGTCAGAGAGACGCCCGAAGGCGGCCTGGCCTCCCCTAGTCGTCCTGAGATAAGGCCGGCTCCCAGCAGCCGGCTTGCTCCCTCCCTCGAAGGAGGCGCCTCATTAAGGAGACAAGACGAGGTAAGGCTACAGTGATCGCCGCCAGGCGGCGGCACTGTAGCCATGCTTACCTCGACAAATCCCTCATCATCAGGAGTGAGGCAACAGTAACCAGCCCCCGACAAGGCCCCCGGGCGGTGGGACCTTCTTGTCGACCAGGAAGCCGGCAGCCGGCGGGACCCACCGGTCGGCGGGCCCAGCAGCCGGGCGGAGAAGCCGGCGAACATAGACACTGACGGCTCGGGCCCGCGCCCAGCCAGATTACCATATTACCCCTGGGGGGTAGGCCTATATAAACCCCCCAGGGCACCCATGCAAAGGGTTGATCTCTTAGAGTTTTAGACACCACATAGAGGGAAGAGGAGAGCTAGCCTTGCCCTTCTTCTTCCTCTCGCAAAACAGATCAAGGAGCCTCTTGTAGCTACTTTGTTTACTTAGTGATCATGCGGAGACCCCGCAGAGCAGCAGTAGGGGTATTATCTCCCCGGAGAGCCCCGAAGCTGGGTAAGATTCGCCGGCGTGCATGTCTTTGCCTTATCCCGTTTCTAGGCACCGACGACGTCTTATTGGCTCCCACAATGATAAGCCACCCGTTGGCATATGTCGCACCTACCACCCGACAAGTTGGCATAGATCGAGATTAGGATTTGTCACTCCGATTGTCGGAGAGGTATCTCTGGGCCCTCTCGGTAATGCACATCACTATAGGCCTTGCAAGCAATGTGACTAATGAGTTAGTTGCGGGATGATGCGTTAGGAACGAGTAAAGAGACTTGCCGGTAAGGAGATTGAGCTAGGTATTGAGATACCGACGATCGAATCTCGGGCAAGTAACACACCGATGACAAAGGGAACAACGTAGGTTGTTATGCGGTTTGACCGATACAGATCTTCGTACAATATGTAGGAGCCAATATGAGCATCCAGGTTCCGCTATTGGTTATTGACCGGAGACGTGTCTCGGTCATGTCTACATAGTTCTCGAACCCGTAGGGTCCGCACGCTTAATGTTCGGTGACGATCGGTATTATAAATTTATGTGTTTTGATGTACTGAATGTAGTTCGGAGTCCTGGGTGAGATCGGGGACATGACGAGGAGTCCAGATTTGCTGTTTTTTTTCCTATTTCAGTATTTGGAGGAAAAGGAATATCAAACGGAGTCAAAATGGAACGAAATCAACTGGAGAAGTTATATTTGGAAGGAAAGCCACCCGATGGACTTGGAGTGCACGTCAGGAAAGAAGGGAGGTGCTCACGAGGGTGGGGGGCGCCTGCCTCGTGGCCCCCCTTCGTCCACCGACGCACTTCTGCACCCATATATACCTACGTATCGTAAAACTTCCAGAACAGAAGATAGATCGGGAGTTCCGCCGCCGCAAAACCTCCAGAGGGGACCCTGTTCCGGCACCCTGCCGGAGGGGGAACCCATCACCAGTGACCATCTTCATCATCCCAGCGCTCTCCATGACGAGGAGGGAGTAGTTCACCCTCGGGGCTGAGGGTATGTACCAGTAGCTATGTGTTTGATCTCTCTCTCTCTCGTGTTCTTGGTTTGGCACGATCTTGATGTATCGCGAGCTTTGCTATTGTAGTTGGATCTTATGATGTTTCTCCCCCTCTACTCTCTTGTGATGAATTGAGTTTCCCTTTTGAAGTTATCTTATCGGATTGAGTCTTTTATGAGAACACTTGATGTATGTCTTGCCGTGTTTATCTGTGGTGAAAATGGGATATCACGTGCCACTTGATGTATGTTTTGGTGACCAACTTGCGGGTTCCGCCCATGAACCTATGCATAGGGGTTGGCACACGTTCGTGATTCTCCGGTAGAAACTTTGGGGCACTTCTTGAAGTAATTTTATGTTGGTTGGATGAATCTGAGATTGTGTGATGCATATCGTATAATCACGCCCACGGATACTTGAGGTGACATTGGAGTATCTAGGTGACATTAGGGTTTTGGTTGATTTGTGTCTTAAGGTGTTATTCTAGTACGAACTCTTTTATAGATTGATTGGAAAGAATAACTTTGAGGTGATTTCGTACCCTACCATAATCTCTACGTTTGTTCTCCCCTATTAATGGCTTCGGAGTGACTCTTTGTTGCATGTTAAGGGATTGTTATATGATCTATCTATGTTATTATTGTTGAGAGAACTTGCACTAGTGAAAGTATGAACCCTAGGCCTTGTTTCCTATCATTGCAATACCGTTTACGCTCACGTTTATCACTTGTTACCTTGCTGTTTTTATTATTTCAGATTACAAAAACCTATATCTACCATCCATATTGCACTTGTATCACCATCTCTTCGCTGAACCAGTGCACCTATACAATTTACCATTGTATTAGGTGTGTTTGGGTAACAAGAGACTCTTTGTTATTTGGTTGCAGGGTTGCTTGAGAGAGACCATCTTAATCCTACGCCTCCCACGGATTGATAAATCTTAGGTCATCCACTTGAGGAAAATTTGCTACTGTCCTATAAACCTGTGCACTTGCAGGTGACGGTGTCCTGGACTAGGGGGTACTCATCACGTCGTCTCCCGATCAGTTAGATTGGGCCGAGGACCCCATGGCCGCATACTCGTGGGCCAGTTCGGACAACCCCTGCCGCATACAAGGAAGATTCCACAAGACTTGGCGCCCAAGACAAGGACTCTCCTAAACCCTAGGCCTTCGGTATCTTATATAAACCGAGGCCAGGCTAGTCAATAGACGATCTGAGATTCATTACTACAATCTCGTGGTAGACACATGTACTCTGTACTACACCCATATGAATACAATCAAAATCAGCATGTAGGGTATTATCTCATCAAGAGAGCCCGAAGCTGAGTAAAACCCCGTGTCCATGTTACCATCGCTCCAAGACGGCTAGCTTAGGACCCCTACTATGAGATATGTCGGATTTGACACCGATATTGGTGCTTTCATTGAGAGCCTGCTAGGCGATCGTCGCGGATTGATGGGACAATCAGGTAATATTTTTTCAATTTGACCTGTTCTACGTAAATCTTCTCTTTTGCAAGTCATTGCTTTTATGCCGTGCTATTTTGTTTGTAGGATCCATGATCTAGAAAAATTTAACGACGGCGGCCGTATTGTCACCTCGTAGTACACCGGATCCGGACTCCTATGCGGCTATTATGAGTACGTTCGACCCTGCGCCCCATGGAAGTTTCTGATGAAGTATGCGCATGCGGCGGCGGCCCAGAGTTGAGGGTTTGCTGCGTGAGTCAGCGGAAAAAGCTAAAGCAACGAAGATTAGTCCGGCCGGCGGCGATCCAGACCAAAAGTCATCAAAGAATGCACGTGGTCCGAACAGAGTTCGACTCCGTGGGGCACGCATCAGGGGATTTTTCCTTCCTATTTTTAATCCATCTCCTTCTCGGCCGCTGGTCCTCTACTTCTTTTTTAAAAAAGCGCATAGACTGATAGAGTATCTTATATCTTATATCTTATCTATCTATACCTATACTAATTAGGCACTTCCTAGAAATTCTCACGTTAATCAGTAATTAGGAACCGTTAATCTGATGAGACCGAGTTATTATGGTGTAGATCAATCCTTGAATTTTCCACGTTAATTAGAAATTCTCTCAATCTCTCACGACTCTCTACTTTCTCAAAAAAAAAAAAAACCGACCTCATAAAAGATAGGCAGAGGCGCCCCTCTCCCAATATCTTCTCTCCCAATCTCTCACGACTCTCTACTTCCTAAAATAAACTCCCGTTCTCATTAAGGATAGGCAGAGGCGCCCCTCTCCCAATAGCTTCTCTAGGTCAGCAAAAAACAATCCGATCTCACAGACGATAGGCAGAAGAACGCTCGACGAGCAGACATGTTGATAACCAAATAGTTTGCCTCACGAGGTGAGGTGCTGACTGCTGAGGATCATCGGCTAAGCATCCGTACGTTAGGACAATGGATCATAAGGCCAGAGAATACTCACCAACGGAAGCTCCAAGATTACTTTTCAAGGGAGCTTCTCATACTACATGAGGACGTTGGATCTTCTGGCAGAGAATACTCACCGGTGGAACCTCCATGACTACTTTTCAAAGGAGCTTCCCGTACTTGCATCCACATGTTGATAAATTAAGGTAACTAAATCAAGTGGATTTGATCTGTTATTTATGCAACACAAGAAAATTCAGTCCTTCACTTCTTCCATGAGCACACATATGTCAGATTGGATTGGGGCTGGTAGCTTCGCGCAGAACTACATCGACGAGAGCAATGGCTATCATCTATGAAACATATATGGATGCGTCTGATGGTCAATTAATTCAACCCACGTAGTAGTGCCCTAGTCTCACGCTGTTGAGACTTAGATGAAGCCTTAGGCAAGGTCTGCATGATGAGAGCATACCCTGTATGCAGATGCATGGCATAATGTCCACTAGAGGATCTCAGTCATGGTGGGAGGGCAGAGCATGTTATGGCGTCGAGTTTCCAAGTTAGCAGACTGAAGTCCTGCTTTAGTTTTATGTTCTGCACATCAGCAACGGACAGGAGCAGCTTATGATTGAATCCCAAGAACAATCCTGAAAACAACTACACGTGTAGCCTATGCTATATATTTTCTCATTGGAGGAGAAAAACTGCTTTCAAAACCGAGACTGCTCAAGATGGTACGAGATGTGTCACTTCTCATGTTATCATTCTATTTTTTTGTGAGTTCTAATTAATGGAGTTTTGTTTCTTTCTTCTGTATGCAATAGTATATACACTATATAATACAATTTATGGCCTGAGAAAGCAATAGCACTGGAGGCCTAGCGCTCTAGATGTCATATCCATAGAGACAACCTGGGATTGTTCAAGGCAGCGCTGCCGAACGCATTATTCTGCAAGCCACACCAGCCGTCCAGTTAGATAGATCAGGTAAATCAGGAGCTTCGTACATACATTTTCTGATATGCAGTCAGTTATACATAAATGGTATTCACATTGTACACTTCTATTCCAACTGTGCAATACCAACACTACAGCTGCAGGTGTATATATGAATGAACTGAATTCTCTGTTAGTTGATCTATGGAGGTACTAGAGAGTAGGTACATTACAAAAAATATAATACAATTTACAGCATCCTAGAAGCAGCTTCAATCACAGAATATGGGCTCATGTCCATAACCACAGGATAAATTCATGCACCCCATTGATTCATGTATGTGTACAACGGTCAAACCAATGGTCAGAAGGCTAGGACGTCCGACCCCCAGAGGTTAGTATTGATTTGTGCAACCATATCTTTCTACTGTTTTATATATTTTCCATGAAGAATTTCTCTCTTCCACCACATGGTAGTGGAATCCATGTAAAACCCGTGTGGGGATGATGATACTTGATGATATTGAAAAAAATCATGTAGGAGATGGATTTGTGGCAGCCTATCTGCATGGTATAAAGTCTAACATAGATGAAAAATCTGAATATGAAAAATAGTATCTGCACATGATATGTTCTCCTTCAGAACTTGGTCCGATTTTCATGTATTCGGTCTATAGCAGGTAATTTGTTCTTCTCATATTCATTCGTCTTCATGTCGAAGGTTTGAACCTACCATAATACCTATTTAGTTTAATTCTACATTACTATCCTATTCGACCGATTTTCTACCATGATAATGAACTGACCTTCTTTGACTTTGACGTACATGGAGACAAAGTTGTACGAGAAGACGCACAAGCTGTTTGTTTCAAGCGTCCTGATTTGTGCCTCTGTCGTAGTCAAGGTGCAATAGTTGTTCAGTGTCTAGAAGGAGCCAGGTCGATTGTCTACAACAGGTTTGATCTGAGGATTATTATATTTTGACAATTTTTCCTCCTAGAGTTTTAATAACCGATGGATACAAGATACCAGTGAAATAGAAGGACGCCGAGTTGAAGTTGTGCGATCTTCTGTTTCTTATTGAAGTTCCTTAGTGTTTTTGTTCTACTATAAGAACAAATGTTTCTGATCATCAATCAACTATTAGAAGTTTTAGTCGTACATAAATATATATTATTACTTCATCATGATTTTTTCAGGATACCATGGTACATGGTTTTGAGAAAACACAATAATGGGGAAAGTTTGTATAAGGTAATTGTGAACACGAATTGCCAACTGCATCAGAACTAGGCTATTTAATGTTTAAATTTATAATATATAGTTATAAATATATATTCTCATTTTGTTACATGATTATCACAAGAGGATATATAGCATGATATGTGGTGTTGTAAAAAGTGGAAGATAGACAAGTTTGGGCCACATATACACGAATGAGAGCAGACATTGATTGCAAATATTTAGATTTTGTTGGCAACTATTTTCGTTCTGGTCAAAAGTGAAAGCATACAAAATCTTTTGCTCGGGACCAATGTTTTAGATAAGAATCATGGTTCTTTGAATGTTGAAAATATGTACATGCTAATTTTTAACATGATTTAGAAGTTTGGTAATATATTAAGAAAGCTTCAATTATAAGACATCGATGTACTGTTTCTAAATATAAGTATTTAAGAGATTTCATTACAAACTACATACGGGTGTATATAGACCTATTTTAAAGTGTAGATCCACTCATTTTTCTCTGTACGTAGTTTGCAGTGAAATCTCTAAAAGGACTTATATTTAGGAATGGAGGGAGTATTAGCTATTTATCTAGGACAGATCCATGAAATACATGCAAGTCATGGAGTTACAAGATTCGAGACATTAAGTTCTAAACCTGGTGGATATAACTTATAGTTTCTATAGCAACTTTTGCGGTTGCCATATGCATCCAAGATATATGGCTGGAGAAGATTAGAATAAACATATATGTCAATTTTATCACACTCTTTGACAGCATTAACTATCAAATGTAGGAAAATCTACTACGTAAATTTAACTATTTATATGTCCGTGTAATTTTGATGTTCATACGGGATTTGGATATCCAAAATACATGTTATGAGTTCCGTGGAATTACAGTAACCTTTCTTACCCTGCTGCATATATAAATACTTTTGTGCATACAAACTAGAGCTAAGTGATGTGCACGGCAACATGCATGGTGTTACAGAAGCAAAACTGATTTCGCAACCGACAAAATTCAACAAAGCTAAATTGCATAGTGTTGGAGATTGAAGAAAAAGGAAAATTTCCCAACAATGTTGAGTAACACTTAACACGTAATTCATTTTTATATTCAATTTTTGAATGCTAATTTATTTGTAGAATTTTAATATTAGCAGAAAACTATAATTGTGTACCCTTCTTATTAGAGTTTATCAAAGAAAGTGTAAAATAATGAATATTATAAAGAATTTGTCTACAAGACAAGCTATTACACGAAGATTTTAAGACGAGATAGTATGATAACCAAATCATTTGGTTAAAATATCTAACAAACAATTAATAACTCATTTTGATTGTGCTTTGCATGTGAAAATTATCTTAACTCAAAATTTCTAAACTTTGACCACGTTTATCGAAATAAAGGAATTATAAGAGCCAGGCCATTCAAGCTGTCACTTTTGTAGGCTAGCCCGTGCGAATGCACGGGTTGGCGACTAGTATATTTACTAATTGGAGGCACCTTTTGAGCCTCTACGTTAATCCACATCATCAAGATTAATGCAGCCATTAGATTTAAATTTTAATGGTTAAGATTTATTAGAAGAGTCGACCTTACAAAAAACATTGTGTATGTTACCTAAAAAAGAGAGACTTACCCATTATTAGAAAGAAGCCATCACGTTACAAAGAGTCCACCATGCAAAAAAAAAAACAAAGAGTCCTAACGCTAGACAAAAGGAGCCATATTGATTTAGAAAGAAAAAATAAACATCCACCACGTCCAAGTTCAAAAAAATCACGTTCCTTCTCCCATTTGATAAAAAAAGGAATACATACAAATAAATACCATCTCCTCGCGTAAAAAAAGAGATTAATTCAGCCATTGGATTTAAAATTTAATGGTCAAGATTTATTAGAAGACTATGCCATATAAAAAATACAGTGTATGTAAAGAATTATACAAATGCATACAAAAATAAGACACACAGCTTATTATTACAGAAAGACATCACGTAAAAAAAATTGTATTACTAATAGAAAAACTACGCCAAGTTCCAAGAAGAAGACGTGCTTCTGACTTTTGAATAAAAAGAAAAAGGATACGTAAAAAAACATCTTCTCACGTTAAAAGTAAGAGCCCACATCCCACTTCTCACGTAATCAAAAATCACGTGCATGCCCCTCAAAAAGAATCACGTGACCTTTTGAGCCTCTACGTTAATCCACATCATCAAGATTAATGCAGCCATTAGATTTAAATTTTAATGGTCAAGATTTATTAGAAGAGTCGACCTTACAAAAAACATTGTGTATGTTACGTACAAAAAAGAGAGACTTACCCATTATTAGAAAGAAGCCATCACTTTACAAAGAGTCCACCATGCAAAAAAACAAAGAGTCCTAACGCTAGACAAAAGGAGCCATATTGATTTAGAAAGAAAAAAAAACATCCACCACGTCCAAGTTCAAAAAAATCATGTGCCTTCTCCCATTTGATAAAAAAAAGGAATACGTACAAATAAAAGAACATCTCCTCGCGTAAAAAAAATGATTAATTCAGCCATTGGATTTAAAATTTAATTGTCAAGATTTATTAGAAGACTATGCCATATAGAAAATACAGTGTATGTAAAGAATTATACAAATGCATACAAAAATAAGACACGCAGCTTATTATTACAGAAAGACATCACGTAAAAAACATTGTATTACTAATAGAAAAACCACGCCAAGTTCCAAGAAGAAGACGTGCTTCTGACTTTTGAATAAAAAGAAAAAGGATACGTACAAAAAACATCTTCTCACGTTAAAAGAAAGAGCCCACATCCCACTTCTCACTTAATAAAAAATCACGTGCATGCCCCTCAAAAAGAATCACGTGACCTTTTGAGCCTCTACGTTAATCCAAATCATCAAAATTAATGCAGCCATTAGATTTAAATTTTAATGGTCAAGATTTATTAGAAGAGTCGACCTTACAAAAAACATTGTGTATGTTACGTACAAAACAGAGAGACTTACCCATTATTAGAAAGAAGCCATCACGTTACAAAGAGTCCACCATGCAAAAAAAAAAACAAAGAGTCCTAACGCTATACAAAAGGAGCCATATTGATTTAGAAAGAAAAAAAACATCCACCACGTCCAAGTTCAAAAAAATCATGTGCCTTCTCCCATTTGATAAAAAAAGGAATACGTACAAATAAAATAACATCTCCTCGCGTAAAAAAAGAGATTAATTCAGCCATTGGATTTAAAATTTAATGATCAAGATTTATTAGAAGACTATGCCATATAAAAAATACAGTGTATGTAAAGAATTATACAAATGCATACAAAAATAAGACACGCAGCTTATTATTACAGAAAGACATCACGTAAAAAAATTGTATTACTAATAGAAAAACCACGCCAAGTTCCAAGAAGAAGACGTGCTTCTGACTTTTGAATAAAAAGAAAAAAGATACGTACAAAAAACATCTTCTCACGTTAAAAGAAAGAGCCCACATCCCACTTCTCACGTAATCAAAAATCACGTGCATGCCCCTAAAAAAGAAACACGTGCATGTTCGCTTAAATGAAGTAAAAGGACACATACAAATTTAGAGTCCACAAGCCTCACGTTAATAAGAAAGACTATGCCTGATTGAAAAAGAGATCTCAATCCCCACGTACAAAAAGAAGACTTTGTAAGAATACACAAACGTAAATAAATCTTTCCCTAATATCTCCTAGATATTATCACAACCTAGGTCATTAGTTTCATATGTGAAAAAACCTAATCTGTAACAAGAAGGAAAATATGCGTAAATTGTCGCACATCCAAAAATATTATATGAACTTAATGCGTTAGTATTCTGAAAAAAGAACTTAGAGCATTAGAAAATATAATTAGATGAATAGCATTGCTTTTCTGTATCTGCGTTGGAATAACATTGATTTTGTGCTAAGGGATGGAAAAGCTCGAGATAAAAAATAAATGTTTCTTACATAAATCTCTCTCAAATGGATCACATAGATCACAGTTAGCAAGGTCATTAATTTATATGTGAAATCACCTAATTATAAGACAAGTAAAAGTCATGTGTAAATTTTCACACATTGAAAAATCATATTTGAATATGAACCAGTCAAAATATTAGTTGAAGGAACATCATTGCTATTTGTGATAGGGTTCGGCAAGGCAAGCCGTCAGTTTTTCACATAGGGATATTTCATAATTGTACTATCTAATTTGATTATATATAGATATTCTCAATTAATTTAAAAATGTTTATGTTGGAAGTTGAGGCCGAAGAACTGCCCAGTGCATTAGGAAGAACCAGATTTAAATGATAAGAGTAGAATTATTATTGTGGTACATATATATATGGACCGTGACACATATATAGTGGAAAAATCCATCACTGAATGGGACACATATCTGTCACTAGAATTATCTTTAGAAAACACTTAGTACCACTTCTAACAAAAAATCATCCAACTCTTTTGATATATTCATCATTTTTTTACTTGCATGTAGTTCATGCCTCTCAATTCAAGTATTAATGAGTGGAGGTTGTATGTAGTGTACCTTCTCGAAACTTTTACAAAGATGTGATATATTCTACAATGTGGATCAAAAATATGTATTTAATTTTGTATTTCAAGAAGATATGTACCTTGCCATATGGATCAAAAGATAACATATGATTCAAGAAGAGTTTTTTTTTTGATAATTATAGCAGAGGTTCATTTAGACCAATGATAGAAGTTTGCATAACAGGGAAATTGGACACACTGCATCCGAAAATAAAGCTTACAATACATGTGTTATTTCTATTGTTTGAATAACATAGCATTTGTTCAACTGTATGATATCTGGAATTTAACCTCCTACATTTTACATGATAATAGACTTTTGTTAATAATTATTTATCTTGGTAGTACCTAGGCCGTGCATGTGCACGGGTTGACAGCTAGCTAGTACTAACCTAAATTGCATACTAGTTTTGCAGCACGGTAATCCCATCGGCTAGCAGGCAGCGTCAAGGGAGATTTGTTTCCTTTTTTAATTCGGCTCCATTGGCCGGCTCTCTCCAATCTTTTGGTAGGCAGTCCGTGGGCCAAAAGTAGTATTACTACTCCACGTTTTGTTTTGCAGCATGATTTCCTAAATCTAGCTGACGAATACTAGTAATCCGACTAGTACTACTATTAACGCTTTGGTGAACCCTGGTGTAAGGATCGAAGCTGTCTGATTCCCGGAATTAGTCAAAGTACGGGTCAGTTCTTTTTTCTTTTTTCTTCCTTGTACTGCGGTCACCGCCGTCAAAACAGGTTTTATTTTTCCTAAACTTTTCATTTAGCATTATTATACACAAAATAATTTTTTTGTCGGCCTGTACTGCATTATTTTGGTAGAGAAATTCTACCAACGTTTGTTCCTGGCATCAGTCCGGCCAGCATCTCCCCGTCACCTGGGCAGGGCGACCTTCACCGACATCGCCGTGCCACGACGCCAACACGCCATTGAGCTAGCCTCAGCACTCAGGCCATATTTACCAAACTTTTTTCGCATAAATTAATTATGCACCTTTTTTTCATTATTATTTTTTGGTTTGCACTATTTTACCTGTGCAGGCAATTGACTTAGATCAGGCCGCACTATCCCCTCGGCGTGGTGTCCTCGCCGTCCACCTCTGTCGACCGGATTGTGTCGTCGCCTTGGAGAGCTGCCCTGTGTTGGCAACCTCACATCGTCGCTTCATCAACCTACTCGACCGGAGATTCCAGTGTACCCCGGCGACCTGCTTCATCACCTCGGCTAGACTGGGGGCTTCAACTCTTCGGAGTCCCGAGCTCTTCGCTCGGTCACATCGGGCTTGGGGCCTGAGACCTTGTCCCGCACCAAGCTCGGACCGCGTCATCAACACCGAACACATTAACCAGCTAAGTGGCTTTCGTGCTCAAAGACTCTCTGTTTTAAATTTTGTTCGGTTCAACCAAGCATTATACTTTTTTTTGGAAAAAAGTTGCTTGTAAAAAATTTCCCTGTCCAAACTTTGTTTGTGACGCACAAATTCAAATACCCCATTTACTTGGGGGCTCCCTTGTTGGAGCTTTTCCTCTTGCATATGATTATACTTGTACGGCTTCGTTCCTTGTTCGTGTATTACGCCACAATATGCACCATATTGACCTAAGTGATTTGCAAGCTGGGTTGCCTCACTCCTGTGTTTACCCCTACCTTCCCGATTGTTCGGCTAGAGAGTAAAGGGAGCACCTCTGCGATTGTCACGATCGGGTCACCCGAGCCGGACCTCAGACTGGGTGAAGCCGAAAGCTAGCGCTCTTACTGTTTTCAATTATGGTCGGCACACAACGGAACTCATGAGTACAAAAAATCTATTGCACAAGTCTCATATTCACAATGAGCACCGAAGAAAGGTATCGGTGGGGGTACTATTTTCTTCGAAGATGCTTCTTACACTTTATCAGTAATATAGCATAAGTTCCCTGAGCGCGCTTTGTCTGTTACAGCCTTATGACCTGATTGCCTGGTTATCGGAAACACCGTTGATATTCTCGACAGGTGGAGTACATAACACTTTTCGGTCCTTGACCGAAGAGGGAGAAGCCGACGGTCGGTTAAGACGCGTTTAAAGTTCGGGTGAACATAGATATGATATAAGTACTTCGGTACATACAATCATTCTTTTACCCAAGTCACGTGGGGGCTCTTAAATTAGTATGAGCTATTTTTCTTCTTGGTCGTTGCAAAGTCTTTTTTCTATCACTCCTTTCTCGATGCAAGTGTGTGGTCAATGGCCGGATAGCCTTGCTTCTCTCTAAATCCGCTCGAGTGCAGTTTGCTAAAATAGCCTCGGAGAAGCACTCCGCCTTCGGGATAAGGAGGTTGAAGCCATAGGCTGACCCGCTTGAAGTCTTGAGATAGGATGTGTCATGTTAAAGCACGACAGAAGCACCTTTAAAAAAAGTTCAATTTCCGGATTGGCACCGAACACTTGATCTAGTTCGGACATTAAACTTTTGAATAAGTTTTTTGGCTTTTCGATCCTATGGCACTTTTAAACTATTCGTGCGTTTCCAGCATTAGTCTCGCAGTGCAACACCGGACACCTTTAGGGATTCAGCAAAAACATTCTCGGATATTGCTTTATATGCATCGGTGTCAAATTGTGTCTTCGGTCAATCGTTGGGTTGCCCGGCTCCTGCGCTTGCCTCCTACGTTCCGCTTTGTTCGGCTAGGTGCACAAAGGGAGAACCACTGTGATTGTGCTTCCAACTCGCATGGTTAAGCACCTCAGTGCAGAAAGCCAAAAACTGACTGTCACAATAGGCGTAAACTGGTCAGCGATTCGATGACTATGTTGAATGACGGGCCGTTCATAACATTGGCCGAAGTGTTTACGGCATGACCTCGGATGTCGTCGAACACTAAACGGGGGCTCATAGCTAGCTTCCCCAGTTTAAAGCTCCTATGACTAAGCGAAAGTTATAAAGCCCGCATATCTGATTGCCTCGTTTCCGCTAACACAACCGCCTTCGGGCACCGAGACGTTGGCTAAGGGTTGCTTTGTTATTGCGGAAGCACCCTGCATAGTATCTACAAAGGGGTAGAAGCCGACGATGGGCTACTTTCAACTGATAAACGGTCACAATGGAGTCAAAATAATGATGTAAACTACTTGGATACATAGAATCATTACACATAATCTGTGATTTTACTCTGGATATCGATACTTAAATCGGCCACCCATGCCCTTCGTACTCATTATTTACAAATATTGAAGGGCACATCGATCTCCTGATCTGGTGTTGCCATCCGACCAGTGTCTCGGGGGCTACTGCATCGACAATCCAATGCAGAAAATTTAAAGCGCAATATAGTTTTCGAGGAGATTATTATCCTCAGGTTGGTCGGCCGCACCCAACCTGAGTCTCGAGGACTTTGCACACCGCGTTTCTATTCCTAAGTATGCTGCCGAGCTGGGAATTGATCCTCAGGCTGATTTTATGAATCGACCTGAGTCTCAGGGGCTACTAGGGTCAACGGTTTGATTTTTTCCTTCAGGTGCATCCCGGATATTAGGCCAACACGCACCTTGAGGGCTACTGGCTATACATCTCGGCAGAGATTACATTGCATAATTCGGAATTAAATTCATAAAAATCAGCCCATGGCCGAGGTGGTGCACCACCTCGGATACAGTCCGGCGTTGGTGCTTGACTACAATAGACACCCCGGAAGCGGTCCAGCATAAAGCTCGGACGCCATTGACTGGCTCCGTAGAGGGCATTTCCGGCATTAAGCTCGGCTAAACTCCTTCAACCTTTTTGAACCAAGGTGATATAGGACACCTCGAATATAGTCCGGCGTTGGAGCTCGGATACAGTCCGGCGTCGGAGCTTGGACATAGTCCGACGTTGGAGCTGGGATATAGTCCGGCGTTGGAGCTCGGATACATTCCGGCGTTGCAGCTCGGGAGCGGTCCGGCGTTGGTGCTCGGCTGCTAAACATGCCTCGAATACAGTCCGGCGTTGGAGCTCGGACGCAAGAGGACGTTGCCGTTCGGGAACAAGTTCAAACCCGAGGCGTGGCATAAAAATAACAAGGCATTGATAAAGGCCAGAAACTTAAAGGGGCTCCTTGGATACCCGACGTGTAAACTCTTCGGATTCACTTTGGCGATCCTCAAGATCGAAGATGGGAAGATTTGTTGAACCAGTTTTCAAGACCAGCGACCGAAGGTGAAGAACAGTTCAGAAGAATCGAGGAGCGTTCCCAACTTGAAGACCGGTTCAAGGGGCTACTGACGGTGTCCTGGACTAGGGGGTACTCACCACGTCGTCTCCCGATCAGTTAGATTGGGCCGAGGACCCCATGGCCGCATACTCGTGGGCCAGTTCGGACAACCCCTGCCGCATACAAGGAAGACTCCACAAGACTTGGCGCCCAAGACAAGGACTCTCCTAAACCCTAGGCCTCCGGTATCTTATATAAACCGAGGCCAGGCTAGTCAATAGACGATCTGAGATTCATTACTACAATCTCGTGGTAGACACATGTACTCTGTACTACACCCATATGAATACAATCAAAAGCAGCATGTAGGGTATTATCTCATCAAGAGAGCCCGAAGCTGGGTAAAACCCCGTGTCCATGTTACCATCGCTCCAAGACACCTAGCTTAGGACCCCTACTACGAGATATGCCAGATTTGACACCGACAGCAGGCCCAACAACGTCTACAAGAAGAATGTTGCGTAGTATACATCAAGCTCTTTTCTGGCGCCGTTGCCGGGGAGGCTAGGTAAGTGAAGGTATATGTTTAGATCTTGCAATCGAATCTTTTTGTTTCTTGTTTTAGCACTAGTTAGTCTATAAAAGAAAATTACAAAAAAATGGAATTGAGTTTGTCTCATACGCTTCACCTTTTTAATATCTTTCGTGAGAATGATGGAAAGGAAAATTGTGCCAAAGTGCTAGAAGAAGAATTACATAGAATGCTTGGCATGAAATATGTGAATGATGAGCATGATTGCAATGTTGTTAGTATGAATTCCTTGAATATCCATGATGCTAATGATATGCAAAGCCACAAGCTTGGGGAAGCTATGTTTGATGAAGATGATATTTTTGTCCCCAAGCTTTGATGAGCAAATTTACTACGATGAAAGCATGCCTCCTATCTATGATGATTATTGTGATGACACGTATGCTTTAAAGAATAATGATAACCATGAAACTTGTCATCTTGATCTTAATTTTCAATCACATGATAGTTATTTCGTTGAGTTTGCTCCCACTATAATTCATGAGAAGAATATTGCTTATGTGGAGAGTAGTAAATTTTCTATGCTTGTAGATCATGAAAAGAATGCTTTAGGTGCTGGTTATATTGTTGAATTCATTCATGATGCTAATGAAAATTATTACGAGGGAGGAGCATATGCTTGTAGGAATTGCAATAATATCAAGTTTCCTCTCTATGTGCTTAAAGTTTTGAAGTTATGCTTGTTTTACCTTCCTATGCAAGATGATTCTTGTTCCCATAAGTTGTTTGTTCACAAAATCCCTATGCATAGGAAGTGGGTTAGACTTAAATGTGCTATTCATATTCTTCATGATGCTCTATTTATGTTTCAATTCTTATCTCTTATGTGAGCATCATTGAAATCATCATGCCTAGCTAGGGGCGTTAAACGATAGCGCTTGTTGGGAGGCAATCCAATTTTATTTTAGTTTCTTGCTTTTTGGTCCTGTTTAGTAATAAATAATCCATCTAGCTTCTGTTTAGATGTGGTTTTATGTTTTAATTAGTGTTTGTGCCAAGTAGAACCTTTGGGAAGACTTGAAGACTTTATGATCATGCTGTAAAAAACAGAAACTTTAGCGCTCACGAGATTAGCTAAAACTTTTTACTGGAAAGTGCTATTTAGTTGATTCTTTTTGCATATGATTACTAGACAAATTCCTCAGGTCCAAAAATTTATTTTAGAATTTTTTATATTTCGAGAAGTTTGCGTTAGTTACAGATTACTACAGACTGTTCTTTTTTTGACAGATTCTGTTTTCAATGTGTTGTGTGCTTATTTTGATGAATCTATGGCTAGTAAAATAGTTTATAAACCATAGAGAAGTTGGAATACAGTAGGTTTAACACCAATATAAATAAATAATGAGTTCATTACAGTACCTTGAAGTGGTGTTTTGTTTTCTTTCGCTAACGGAGCTCATGAGTTTTCTGTTAAGTTTTGTGTTGTGAAGTTTTCAAGTTTTGGGTAAAGATTCGATGGACTATGGAATAAGGAGTGGCAAGAGCCTAAGCTTGGGGATGCCCAAGGCACCCCAAGGTAATATTTAAGGATAACCAAGAGCCTAAGCTTGGGGATGCCCCGGATGGCATCCCCTCTTTCGTCTTCGTTCATCGGCAACTTTACTTGGAGCTATATTTTTATTCACCACATGATATGTGTTTTGCTTGGAGGATAATTTTATTTTCTTTAGATTTGGTTGCTGTTTGAATAAAATATCAAGATCTGAAATTCTTAAATGTTAGAGAGTCTTCACATAGTTGCGTAATTATCCGACTACTCATTGATCATCACTTATATCTTTCGGAGTAGTTTGTCATTTGCTCTAGTGCTTCACTTATATCTTTTAGAGCATGGTGGTAGTTTTATTTTGAAGAAATAGATGAACTCTCATGCTTCACTTATATTATTTTGAGGGTCTTAAATAGCATGGTAATTTGCTTAAATAATCCTAATATGCTAAGCATACAAGATTTGTAAGAATTCTTATGAGTGTGTTGAATACTAGGAGAAGTTTGATGCTTGATGATTGTTTTGAGATATGAAGATGGTGATATTAGAGTCATGCTAGTTGAGTAGTTGTGAATTTGAGAAATACTTGTGTTAAAGTTTGTGATTCCCGTAGCATGCATGTATGGTGAACCGTTATGTGATGAAGTGGGAGCATGATTTATTTATTGATTGTCTTCCTTATGAGTGGCGGTCGGGGACGAGCGATGGTCTTTTCCTACCAATCTATCCCCCTAGGAGCATGCGCGTAATACTTTGCTTTGATAACTTCTAGATTTTTGCAATAAGTATATGAGTTCTTTATGACTATTGTTGAGTCCATGGATTATACACACTTTTTCCCATCCTTCCACCATTGCTAGCCTCTCTAATACACTTTTACTTTTCGCCGGTATCATACACCCACCATATATCTTCCTCAAAACAGCCACCATACCTACCTATCATGGCATTTCCATAGCCATTCCGAGATATATTGCCATGCAACTTTCCACCGTTCCGTTTATTATGACACGCTCCATCATTGTCATATTGCTTTGCATGATCATGTAGTTGACATCATATTTGTGGCAAAGCCACCGTTCATAATTCTTTCATACATGTCATTCATGAGTCATTGCACATCCTGGTACACCGCCGGAGTCATTCATATAGAGTCATAT
This sequence comes from Aegilops bicornis, assembly GCA_021605145.1. Classification (NCBI taxonomy): domain Eukaryota; kingdom Viridiplantae; phylum Streptophyta; class Magnoliopsida; order Poales; family Poaceae; genus Aegilops; species Aegilops bicornis. The sequence continues at coordinate 836,228,732 of CM038675.1, forward strand.
TTTGTTCTAAGTATAGAGTTGTAATTCTTGAGTTGTAAGAAAAATAAAAGTGTGATGATCATCATTATTAGAGCATTGTCCCAGTGAGGAAAGTATGATGAAGACTATGATTCCCCCATAAGTCGGGATGACACTCCGAACGAAAAAAAAGAATAAAAAGAGGCCATAAAAGGGAGAAAAGGCCCAAATAAAAAAAATGAGAGAAAAAGAGAGAAGGGACAATGTTACTATCCTTTTACCACACTTGTGCTTCAAAGTAGCACCATGATCTTCATGATAGAGAGTCTCTCATTTTGTCACTTTCACATACTAGTGGGGATTTTCATTATAGAACTTGGCTTGTATATTCCAATGATGGGCTTCCTCAAATTGCCCTAGGTCTTCGTGAGCAAGCGAGTTGGATGCAAACTCACTTAGTTTCTTTTGTTGAGCTTTGATATACTTATAGCTCTAGTGCCTCCGTTGCATGGCAATCCCTACTCACTCACATTGATATCTATTGATGGGCATCTCCATAGCCCGTTGATACGCCTAGTTGATGTGAGACTATCTTCCCTCTTTTTGTCTTCTCCACAACCACCATTCTATTCCACCTATAGTGTTATGTCCGCGAAACGGAATATATAGAGTAGGCGTTGAGGTCGGTGGAGCATTAGGGGCCCACGAGACAGGGGGTGTGGGCCCCCTGGCCTTGATTCTTTTGCCAGTATTTTTTATATTTTCCAAAAGTTATCTCCGTGGATTTTCAGGTCATTCCGAGAACTTTTGTTTTCTGCACAATAAACAACACCATGGCAGTTCTGCTAATAACAGCGTCAGTCCAGGTTAGTTTCATTCAAATTATGCAAGTTAGAGTCCAAAACAAGGGCAAAAGTGTTTGGAAAAGTAGATACGTTGGAGACGTATCAAGATGCCAAATTAAGCGTCTGCCCTGTACAAATAAGTGTTGGAATTTTGTCTATTTTGGGCCTAGCCCAATAGCAGTTTCAGAAATTCCTAATAAATCCTAGAGGCCCCTGAAGGAAATATGCCCTAGAGGCAATAATAAAGTTATTATTTATTTCCTTATATCATGAAAAATGTTTATTATTCATGCTAGAATTGTATAAACCAGAAGCATAATACATGTGTGAATATATATAGACAAACATAGTGTCAGTAGTATGCCTCTACTTGACTAGCTCGTTGATCAAAGATGGTTGAGTTTACTAGCCATAGACATGAGTTGTCATTTGATTAACGGGATCACATCATTAGGAGAATGATGTGATTGACTTGACCCATTCCGTTAGCTTAGCACTTGATCGTTTTAGTTTACTACTATTGCTTTCTTCATGACTTATACATGTTCCTATGACTATGAGATTATGCAACTCCCGGTTACCGGAGGAACACTTTGTGTGCTACCAAACGTCACAACGTAACTGGGTGATTATAAAGGTGCTCTACAGGTGTCCTCGATGGTACTTGTTGAGTTGTGTCGGAGTAAATGACCACGGGTAGCCTAGCCGGCTCCCGATGGTGCTTCTGAAAAATTATGGGCCGATCGAGCCCTCGAGCATCCAAGGCGCGGGGCCGCCTTCCCTTGGCCGGCTGTCTCTACGGCCGGCTACCGGGAGGCGGTCCGGCCCTAAACCCACGGGAAGAAAGCCACAAGCGGGCCGACTCCAAGAAGCCGGCCACGAGAAGGCCGACTCCAAGAAGCCGGCCCCCAGCAGGCGGCCGAGATCGCACCCTCAAACTTTGCACCCACATAACGGCGATGAGACGGGGCGTGGCTACAGTGAAGCCTGCCACCCCCGAATCCCGGAGCGCGCATGGCCACAGTGCGCCGTACGGGGCGGCCATCATCCGTCTGGCGCGGCACTGTTGCCATGTTGACCATGACGTCGCCCACGACGAGCTGTCAGAACGGCACGCAGGCGGCAGGCCCCTTCGGTCAGAGAGATACCTGAAGGCGGCCTCGCCTCCCCTTGTCGGCCAGAGATAAGGCCAGCTCCGAGCAGCCGGCTTGCTCCCTCCCTCGAAGGAGGCGCCTCATTAAGGAGACAAGACGAGGTAAGGCTACAGTGATCGCCGCCAGGCGGCGGCACTGTAGCCATGCTTACTGAGGGAGTCCCGGATTAGGGGGTGTCCGGATAGCCGAACTATCACCGTTGGCCGGACTCCAAGACTATGAAGATACAAGATTGAAGACTTCATCCCGTGTCCGGATGGGACTTTCCTTGGCGTGGAAGGCAAGCTTGGCGATACGGATATGTAGATCTCTTACCATTGTAACCGACTCTGTAACCCTAACCCTATCCGGTGTCTATATAAACCGGAGGGTTTTAGTCCGTGGGGATCGAACACCAATCATACCATAGGCTAGCTTCTAGGGTTTAGCCTCCTTGATCTCGTGGTAGATCTACTCTTGTACTACCCATATCATCAATATTAATCAAGCAGGAGTAGGGTATTACCTCCATCGAGAGGGCCGAACCTGGGTAAAAACATCGTGTCCCTTGTCTCCTGTTACCATCCGCCTAGACGCACGCGATTCGGGACCCCCTACCCGAGATCCGCGGTTTTGACACCGACATTGGTGCTTTCATTGAGAGTTCCTACGCGTCGCCGTCGGGGAAGGATGCCGCATCCCGTCTTTAAAGACGATACTATCGCCAAAGGAGCCTTGGCCATCGGGTCGACTCTTCGGCTAGGTGGTTTTCTTATGACCGCCGCTCGGATTGCCGCGACGATGACCTCTCGAGTCATCGAAACCAATCTTCACGTTAATTCGGAACTTGCCGAACAGTTGGATCTGATCGAGCTATCCTTCGTAAACGAGCTCTTGGATTGCATCGCCGCCCTGGGAGTCGCCACAGACTACGAACGGATCGGGCCTAAAACCGATCTGAGAGAGATCAACTCTCCCCAGGCTACCCATCATGTTGCTGTGATAGAGGACCAATACGACGATTCTTCTTCTATCTTAAGGACTAGCTACGTCCGGACTCCCGATCCCTCCATGCCGGATTCCCGCAGAGGGACGGATGTCGATCAAGCCCTGAACTTAAAGTCAGGCGGCGGGTTGGATTTATTGGATAGCATTCAAAAATACGAACTTCCGAGTTCGGAAACTTCTCGGCCCCTGAGTCTTAAATTGGACGGGGTTCCAGATCTAGTTCCACCCGTCCACCCAAACATTAGTGATCTATCCCGAATTCGGCAAGAGCCCGCTGAAACAAAGACATCATTATCGGGCCAGATTCCTCCTGGTTATGGACAGGATAAAGGACTGCCGAGAGGAGGACGCAATCTCACTTTTTTGCAATAATTGCACGGACAAGGGAATCCTAAACGCCATAAGTCTTCGTGAAATTACACGCTTTGCTGACTTGGCAACCATAGTACAAAAGTACTGTGCAATGGAGAGTGCTTGGAAAACCGAAAGTAAATTTTGGGATAATCCGGCCCCGAATACAACCCTAGTCCGGAATAAAAGGGTGCATCATCATCAAGCACCCGGGTTATACACCAAAACAAAAACCCCTAAAGACGCGAAACCGTCTTTGGAGGGTTGGCTAAACGGACTCGCAAAATTCATAGCATAGAGGGTGCCACTCCAACTCATAGCCTTGAGCATGTTGGATACTACGGCAGTGGCCAAAAGTGGCGAAGAGCTTCTAGCCTCGTAATCCCAGCCCAGCAACACCAAGACGGTATTAACAGTCTTGAGACTTTCGCATCAAATAACATGCGAAACGAACACTCCATAACATTACGAAGTCTACCAAGTAGCAACAATAAATCCATGGAGGACACGGCTATTACCTTTAATGCCAGTGATTTAACCCAAATTGTAACAGCCCGAGCACCGGCCGCATTGGTCCTTAGTCCAATAGTGGACGGCTTCGCTTTAGTAAGGTACTCATGGATGGCGGCATGGACTAAACCTCATCTACGAGGAAACCCTCCGAAAAATGGAAATAGACTGGAGCCGCATTGAGCGAAGCAGCACAACCTTTAGAGGAATAATCCCTAGCCGGAAGCATGCTGACAGGAAAAATCACATGGACGTAGTGTTCGCTCACGGACAATTACAGGTCCGAGGAGGTCACATTTCAAGTGGCCCGTTCAGCAGCGGATATCGGCTTTATTAGGGCGAAAGGCATTCACAATTTTTCAAGCTATACCCCATTATGGGTACATGAAGCTTAAAATGCCGGACCTAACGGAATCATCACTCTCGCTAGTGATCCGAACATAGCACTCAGCCGAAAACAAGACAGCCGCACTAGCCCTCGAGGCACTATCCGAAGCCCTAGCGGCCGAGGAACTCACTGCGATGCACTCCACGGTGAACAGGGACGATGTGATACTTGATAAAAGATCCAAGTCCACCTCTTTTAAACCAGCGGATGAAATAGTGAAATTCCAAGCCCACCCAACGGACCCTGCAAAGACGGCCTCCATTGGGGCACAATTAAACCCTGATGTAGATGCCGCATTACGAGAATTTCTACGAGAAAACTGGGACATTTTTTCCTGGCACCCTTCAGACATGCCACGAATCCCACGTCGGCTGGCCGAGCACACCCTAAATATCCTAAAAGGATTCAAGCCAGTCAAACAGGCTCTTTGGCGCTTTTCCGAACCTAAGAGACAGGCCATGGGAGAGGAGCTAGCCAAACTTTTGGAAGCCGGATTCATCAGAGATATAAAACATCCGGACTGGCTAGCAAACCTGGTGATGGTACCAAAGAAGGATAAATCATGGCGCCTATGTGTTGATTTCAAAGACCTTAATAAGGCTTGCCCAAAGGATCCATTCCCCCTCCCTCGAATTTATCAAATTATCGACGCTACAGCAGGACACGACTCATTGTGCTTCCTCGACGCGTACTCCGGCTACCACCAAATCAAGATGGCGGAGCCAGACCAAGCTGCAACAGCATTCATCACTCCATACGGCCCATTCTGCTTCAACACAATACCCTTCGGGCTCAAAAACGCCGGCGCAACTTATCAGCGCATGATTCAGCCATGTCTGGCAAACCAGATCGGCAAAACGGTGGAAGCATATGTAGATGGCGTGGTCGTCAAATCCAAGCATGTCGAAACTCTAGTAGACGACTTGAGGCTCACATTCGACAATCTCCAAAAATATGATATCAAGCTTAATCCAGAAAAATGCGTCTTCGGCGTTCCAGCCGGAAAGCTCTTGGGCTTCATTGTTTCCGGTAGAGGAACTGAAGCAAACCCATCCAAGATCCGAGCTTTGTCCCAATTGGATATTCCAAAAGTCCTCAAACAAGTACAAAAATTGACTGGATGCGTAGCGGCTCTAAGCCGCTTTATTTCCCGTTTGGGAGAAAAGGCGTTACCCCTTTACCGCCTCCTCCGGTTGTAGCGACCCGACCCGAATGGATCAAGTATCTGTGCTTAAGTGTCATCCCTGGATCCGTATGCTGACACACACAGTACTCGAAGGATTTATAACAGAGGTAAATCACATGTATAAATAACGTAAATACTATTACCTTAATCCAAATATAGCGGAAGCAACAAGGTTGTGGATTCCCATTAACACCAACGGCAAAGTTGAGTGTAGAAATCGTAACCCTAACGTATCACTTACTCGTCGTTTGAAAAATCTGCCACATGAAACGTTGCAGCCCGAAAACGGGTCAGCACATGGAATATGCTGGCAATGTAACACATAGAGAGTAATGAAAGAACAAGCTATACTACATGCATATTTGGCTGGTGGAAAGCTCTATGGTTACAGTTTTTGCGAAAAGCCAATTTTTCCCTATTACAAAGGAATAAATTTATTTAACTATCATGGTGGTTGTTGAACATTGAGAATGGTTGACAACATCCTCAATCCCAATTAAAAGTACTCATTAACAACCCAACAATATTAATTAGAGTGACATGTTGAGATCAACAGGATAATCCAAGTACTAGATACTCAAGATGTCCATAACCGGGGACACGACTAATCATGATTAGTTTATACACTCTGCAGAGGTTTGCGCACTTTTCCCCACAAGACTCGATCGCCTCCGTTGGGTTTCTCGCACTACATGATGTTTGAGAAAGCGGATGACCGAGACATAGTCTTTCGAAGCACTAGCACCTTACTTGTGGGTAGACCGGTACACCTACTTTCCCCTACATCCGCTAGTCTACCCGTAAGAGTTCGCACAACTTAATCAAGCTGTGCGAGCCCATAATGGCTTGTGGCTGCACAAGGAAGTTTCTAGTTTGAATAATCTCATGATCCCTTTGAGCCTGGGTGGCGGTCCGAAGAAATCTGAGCAAGTCTCGATAGAAACCAGGTGCCTCAATCCACCCATATGTGTGTTTAAGTTGCCACCTTAAATAAACCATTAAATAACAATTTCACATCTGTCATGGATTCACTCACCCAATCCACGCCTACTAGCATAGCATGGCATAAAGCAAACGTAGAAGTAACTCCCAAGGGTTTAACAATAAAACAGGTGATAGGTACTACCTCAACTACTTCCCATCCCACAATTTAATTAGATCCTAATCATGCAATGTTTGAGGATAGATCTAATGCATAAAAACTGGGTATGAGAAGAAGTATGATCAAAGTGTTACTTGCCTGCAATGTTGATGAAGATGAGTCGCACTCAAAACTATTGATAGTTCTACTCATCACACTCCGGTCAATCTATCGTAAGCAAGTAATAGTAACCACACATAAGCAATCACTCAAAAGATTGGAAAGAACAAAGAAAACAAATCAGAAAACATCGAAACCAAGAAAATAACTCTTGCAACATAAAACAATTTCTAACAGTACCAAAATTATGTGAATTTGGCCTTATCAGAAAGTTATGTCAAGAGCTTCGATTTGCAAAAAGAATCAACTAAATCGAGATTCTGAAACTCAAGTTATGATCAAACAAAGTTCAAATTCAAATCTGATCTAATTCAAATTTTTAACTTTCAAAATCATGTTTGAGTTGGATTACTGGATAGAGGAGATCATACCAAAGAAGTGGGCGTTGGTTTCATTGGATTTGGACTAACGAGTAAAAAGTTATGGTCGTTCGAAAACCAAGGGCTAATCTGTAGAAAAAGTATTCACAGATAGGTCCCTGACCGAAAAAATAAAAAAAGAATAACTATACCGAACGAACGTTCGCTACCGAACGCTAACGAACGAAAACCGTTCGCTCCAGGGCCTAAGCTAACGAACGCTCTCTAAATAAAAAAACGCTTAGAGAAAAAAAACAAATGGATCTGGATCCTTAGATCCAGATCGGACGGACGAGGAGGGGCGGTGGTTACCGCGGCGGTTGGAGTCGCCGGCGGCGGAGAAGACGGCGGCGGCTACGGACGGGGCGGCGGCTCCGGTGGGTCTCCGGCGTCGGCGAGGGCATCGGGGCGCTCGGCGCGGCGCGGCGGTGACGATGGTGGTGGCGGCAGTGGTCGGGGGCGACGGAGTGGAGCGGGCGACGGCGGCGAGGCTCGGCGGCGGTGGCAACTCCGGCGAGGGAGTGGCGGCGGCTGCGGACTCCGGTGGCTCCGGTTTTGAGGGAAACAGGGTCGGGGCCTCGGGTTTTATGGAGGAGGGGCGGCGAGGTGGCGTGCGGGAGGGGCAGAGGAGGCCGAGGCAGACGGCCGCCGAGGCCGGCGGCGTGGTGGCGCGAACTCCCTAGCGGAGTCCCACTCGGGACGGGAGGCGAGAGGCGGGCTGGGCCGCGACTGGCCCGATTGGCTGGTGGCAAGGCCGTGGGCTCTGCGCCGGGTGGCCTGGCCTGGCGCGGTCGGTGGGCTTGGGAGGGAGGCTGCGCGGAGCGGGGCCATGGCCTGGCTTCGGCTGGCCCGGCCCAGTCGGCGGAGAAACCTTTTTTTTAACAGACAAAGAATTAAAACAAAAGAGATAAATAAAAAAATACAAAATAGGCATATTATATATCAAAATTTTTAGAAAAAGATTTCCTACATCATGAACATTATTCTAGCTTCAAATAAAATATAAAAAAATATAAATAAAGCAAAGAGTGCTTTTGCTCTAATAAAATCCAACAAAAATCATTTTAAAAATACCAAAATTAAGTCAAATTTATTTCTCTCCATTTTTCTGATGTAGGGAATCATGTTGCCCTATTTTCCATATATTTTATTTTTGGAGAAAAATAATTTGAATAAAACTCAAATAACTCCAAATTGAAAAATAAATTCAAAAGAACTTTGAATTTAATTCTTTGAAACTCCCAACTCATATTTCATATGTTTTGAAGAAGTCATTTTATCTTCTCTCGTGGAAATCATTGAGTTGCATAAAGTTCCAGAATTGGAAATATTTTCCAAATGAAATTCAAATATTTTCAACACCCCTTGTCATTTAAATAAATGGAAGAAGTCATGTCATCTTATCTCCAGGGTTTTGTGGTGAAAAGAGTTTGAATTCCCGAAGATCATGAAAGCAAAAATGAAAGTTTGGGAAAGTCCTTTTATTCCCCCTTATTTAACTTTCAAAAAAGAAGTTTCGAATTTCACTCAATCAATCAATCAATCAAACAATCAATCAATACTATCTATTGTTTATAACATTCCAAAATTTAGAATTTTGGGATGTTACACCGGCGCACCGAACACTTTGAGTGGACGGATGCCGCCATGGCCGGACTCGAAGAAATAAAAGCCATATTGCAAACAAATCCGGTCCTGGCCGCGCCCAACATGGGCGAACCAATGCTATTATATATCGCCGCAACACATTAAGTTGTCAGCGCGGTGCTCGTCGTCGAACGAGAAACGGACGGACACCGGTTCCCTCTTCAAAAACCGGTTTATTATGTATCCACTGTCCTCACTCCATGCAAGTCCCGGTACCCACATTATTAAAAGATAGCATACGCGGTGTTCATGGCATCCCGGAAGCTGCGACACTACTTTCAAGAGTGTTCGATAACGGTAGCCTCCGAAGTACCTCTTAACGACATTATAAACAACCGCGACGCGACGGGCCGGATTGCTAAATGGGCCATAGAGCTCCTTCCATTCGACATAACCTATAAGCCACGACGAGCTATCAAGTCGCAGGTTTTGGCCGACTTCGTGGCCGAATGGACTGAAGCCGAACTCCCTAAAGAGTACGGCGCATACTCCAATTGGATCATGCACTTTGACGGCTCCAAAATGTTGGCCGGCCTAGGGGCTGGCGTCGCCCGACATTCCCAACCGGGGACATCCCAATACGTCCTTCAAATAATGTATACGGACTCCAACAACGCAGCCGAATACGAGGCCCTTCTGCACGGCCTCCGGATGGCAGTCTCCATGGGCATTAAACACCTAGAGGTGCGCGGGGATTCGAACCTCGCGATATCTCAAATAAATGGAGGCTTTGATGCCAAAGATCTGAAAATGGCAGCGTACCGCAATGCGGTCCTAAAAATGTCAGCACGGTTCGAAGGGCTCGAATTTCATCACATAGCCCGTGACAACAATCAGGCGGCGAATGTATTGGCACGCATCGGTGCAAAACGCGATGCCGTCCCACCCAACATCTTCCTGGAACGGCTGTTCAAGCCATCCGTACTATGGGAAGGGGAGTCCGGAAATAACGATCCGGACCCAACCGCACTGCCTGACACTGAACACTCTGACACAATCGGAGGCTCTGCCACCGAGATAACACCCTCCGCTCACGAAATAATGGCGGTTATCGCCCCGTGGACGGAACCATTCCTAGCCTACCTAACTAGGCAGGAACTCCCCGAAGACCAAAATGAGGCTCGCTGCGTAGTACGGTGATCCAAAGCCTATAAAGTCCATGAGGGAGAGCTCTATAAGAAAAGCACAACAGGAGTCCTTCAAAGGTGTATCTCCGAAGAGGAAAGGCGAAACCTCCTGGCTGAAATTCATGCCGGACTGGGTGGGCACCACGCCGCAGCCCGGGCCCTTGTAGGCAAGGCCTTCCGTACAGAATTTTATTGGCCGACGGCCCGGGCAGATGCGCAGGATTATGTCCAACGATGCGTCGGTTGCCGACTTCGCTAACCAAAGCCACATGCCACCCACCGCCCTCAAAACTATACCCATCACCTGGCCGTCATGTCCGGGGCTTGACATGGTTGGACCCCTTAAAGGAGGAACCCACAAGCAAAAATACCTATTGGTCATGGTGGATAAATTCACCAAATGGATAGAGGTCAAGCCTGTTAAAACGGCCGAATCCGGACCGGTGATAGACTTCATATCAGGGGTTGCGGACCCCACAGTATCATCACTGATAACGGCACCAACTTCACGGCCGATGAGGTCAAATTATGGTGCAAAAACATGGGCATCAAGCTCGATTACGCCTCAGTCTATCACCCTCAAACCAACGGCCAAGTCGAGCGAGCAAACAGTCTAATCATGAGCGGCATTAAACCCAGACTAGTGCGGTCTCTCAAGGAATCTAACACGCACTGGGTTGAGGAGCTCGACTCCATACTCTGGGGGCTGCGGACCACGCCGAATCGTACTACCGGATTCACACCATTTTTTATGGTGTACGGCGCAGAGGCAGGTTTGCCCTGCGACATAATTCATGACTCACCTCGCGTGCGCATGTATGAAGAAAGAGAAGCCAAGCTCGATCGGCAGGACAGTTTGGACGCATTGGAGGAGGAGCGCGACGTGGCAAAAGCTCGTTCCGCATTTTATCAACAGCAGGCTCGAAGATATCAAAGCAGGGAAGTACGGGCCAAAGCTTACAACATTGGCGAACTAGTTCTACGCCTGCCGGACAAGAAAAAGGACAAACTCAAGCCCAAATGGGAAGGTCCCTTCATCATCGACCAGGTCCTGACCGGTGGAGCATACCGTCTGTGAAACGCATCGGATAACCGACTCGAGCCGAACCCATGGAACGCAGCCCGCCTACGAAGATTCTACGCCTAAGCGCCGGACTCAAAGTTCGTCTCCTTCCTCCGTCCACATTTTCTATTTTTGCTGTCTTTTATTTCTGTTCTTCCTCCTCCTTCTTCTTGAAGCATTTAGAGGCTCGTTTGCGCTTTGTTCGCACATACTTGACGCGCTGTCTGCGATTGTTACTGCCGGGTCAGCCGGATGTGTACCTCAGACTGGGTGAAGCCGAAAGCTAGCGTTCTTAAGGGAATATTCGGTCGGTGAACTGAAAGATGATTTTTAACTATTTATCCATCTGCCCCGAGATGATTTTCTGCTTTCTTAGCAGTTTGGACATGCACTTTAGGGCATGCCTCCTAGCTTAAAGGAACCCTTAACGGAACTATTCTCCTGGAAGATGTTTCTTACTATCCATGTAATATAACATAACTAGTTGGGCACTTGTCTGATACAGCAATAATGACCCCTATGCCGTGTCTCCATGCATGCCCCGGTTCTTATATAACCGCGAGGGTATTCGGACACACTCCATACTATTGGGTCCCGAGGTCGAAGCGAAAAGGTCCGCTATGACAAACGATAAACAATCCGGCTAGAAGACATTTTTCATGTCATATTCAATTACATAGTCAACTCGACTCATGGTATTCCTCCTCAATGCCATCTAATAGGCTATCTAATTTAGAATCTTGCTAGGAATACTTGGCGGCCAATTCTACTTGGTCGTACACTAAGCTTACAGGATCTCCTTCCCATCGTGCCCCACAGTCCGACCTCGGCCATGTGGTTTGGGTCAGCCGTGTACCGCGTCTTTACCATGGCCCAAGCCTCCCTGGCGCCTTGACGGCAGGCCGATATCTTCCACAGTCGGAAGCGCCGCCGTGCTCCTTGAAGCCGCTCTGCCAGCTCCCTAATGCCTTCGGGCAGGGAGATAGATGGCCACAAGGCCTGGCCGACGCCTTTCATCACCTGACGAACTCGTTCGTGCGGTAGCCGACGTGATTCGGGAAGAAGATCACCCGAAGAACTGGGCATCTCCTCCTCAGGACGACCTGTGAGCAAACCTACATACATGTTTATGTTAGTCGCCTTCCTCGCCAAACTCTTTCAAAGTTCGTTAAAGCACTTACTGAAAATGCCGCGACGAAGGCATCGATTCTCCTTTACGGAGTCAGACAACTGGGCACGAACATCCTTTAGTTCCTCACCCAGTTGGGTGTTGGCATCTTGGAGGTTATTTTTCTCCTGCCGCACCCTCCTAAGCATGCTCTCGCCGGCCTTTAGCTGGCGCAGGAGCTGTTGCTTGTCCGGATCTAGTCCGGCGCCATCTGCAATATTATTGTTAGATTTACACACACGCCGCACTTCATAAACTATTTATCTTTTGAACCATATATTACCAGAGCGGGTCTCTATGGCTCCCCCTGTAACGGCTAGTGCGTCCTCAAGTTGGGCCTTGCATTCTTCAAGCTCCTGGGACAGTCGGGTATTCTTTTTTGTAAGATCCTGCATAACAAATGATCCTTAAATCAGTTATTCTAACTATTTTAAGTCTCGAGACTCTTGGCATATATAACTATCAAATTTCCTCACCCGTATGTCCTTTATATACTGCTCCGTGGCTCTGGCTAGACCATCTTGAGCGGCACGGAGGTGCGCATCTCCCGAATTGAAGGCATTTAAGGCCTCTTGGGAGAAACTTGCGTCACGAAGAACTGACCGGCGGCGCCTGTGATTCATGGCGCTCTCCACCTCGGAGTTGGTGGCGGACAATTTGTCAGCATCCTCTGTCGGAGGAGCATCCGACGCACGCCTCGTGCTCGCCTCCGCTTCTGGACCCGGCTTTGGAGCCTGGCTGGCGGAGGTTCGATTGGCAACCTCTCCGGACTCAGTCCGGCGAGCGCTCTTTTTCCTGAAAAGAGCACCAGCGTTAATACACCATCCAGGAATCAATCCTGGGAATATGGTGACACGCCATACCGATGCAGCGGAGTTTCGATCCGGACCGCACTTCTTTTTAACTGCAGGGCCGTACAACCCTTGTTGGCTAGCCGCCGCGGGCTCGGCCTCCTGCCTCGAAGGCACCCCCTGCCAAACACCTTTGGTATACAGTGATCAAAAAATAAGCACGGATGGGTCATTATCAGAATACTGGGACCTCGGTCTCAGTTACCTGTGAGGATGGAAGTATTCTGGGGTAATCGGCCGTAATGGCGACCAAGGCATTGTCGATGCTAAGTTGGTGGAACACCCCGTCGATCAGCACCACCTTTATATCTGGATCCTCTTCGGAGGCGGATCGAGGACCGTTCCGGATCCTCGGGTTGTGGAGGCGGGCTGTGTATCTTCTCCACGGCCCGGCGATTCCTCAGAGAAACCATAAAATGAGATATTTAACCACGGGAACATGGATCGGACAGGCCACAAAGATATTTGCTTACCCAACTTCGAGGATTATTTGAAGAAAACCCGCTCTGTGGACTGACGCGGAGAAAATCCTCCTCTTCCCCTTTGTACATGGCGGACAAGGTCTTCACAAGTTCGGTAACCGATCCCGGCCCTTTGCAGCCATGGCGGGTGGCGTCGTCCTCCCCGTTGAAGTCCCACATGGGGGGGCCCCTATATTGGAGCGGCTGCACTCCCCTCATAATGCAGAATGCCATGACTCCAATCATGGTCAATCCGGCATGAGCCAGTAATCTTATTCAGCACATCAAGTAAAGGACGTCCCAGTCATTTTCCCTCTGGGAGCTCATGGGCGCCAGCTTAGGCGCTTCTTGAGGAGGCGTTGCTAAACTCCGGAAGGCCGATCCGAACAGGATCCGCAGCGGACGTCCTCCATGTAAAACCGTTCCAAAGGCCAGTCTTGGACGCCTTCTTCGGGTTCGGATAGATATCCGGTCCCGGCGATGCGCCATAGTTCGGCTCCACCCACTTGATATATTGACCCCTCATGAGAACGGGGTACAAGGCAGAATAATCTCTTCCACAGCTCAAAATGAGCCTCGATGCCCAAGAACAGTTCGCACAGGGCCACGAAGCCCGCGATGTGCAAAATGGAGGCAGGCGTAAGGTGGTGCAACTGGAGGCCGTAGAACTCCAAGAGCCCCCGGAGAAATGGATGGATTGGAAATCCGAGTCCTCTTACTAGATAAGAGATAAAGCACACCCGCTCTCCTTTAGAGGGATCGGGGACACTCTCCGCTTGCTTTCCGCCCTTGTAGGTGGCAAGTCCGGCTCGAACCGGAACCATGAAGGCCGGGGGAAGAAATCCCTTGGTTTGGAGTATAACTAGCTCGCTATGCGGGACTGAGCATCTCTCCCAATTTCCAGGCTGAGGGCTGGGAGCGCGAGAGGAGGAGCCGCGTCGACTGTCCATGATGGAATGGGTTTTTGTCAGAGGTGCTCCAATGAAAGCTCGTGGAAGGGGGATGGAGTGACTCAGATCAAGATCCTTGTCCCTTTTATAGGCGGCTCATTTGCGCAGCTAGGGGGGTAAGTGTAAAAGTACCCTGGCTTTTCGCATTCATTAAAACACGTGGAAGGTGGCCATTATTGGGCGTAGAAGCCAAGGAGCGCAGCATTTATCAGAAGCCGGACACTATTCGACAAGTATATGGAATTTGGAGAAGAACCCGCCGCAATGCGAAGACAATCAACGCGCGGACTCATCGTCATTGAAGCCTGGTTCGGGGCTCTTGAGGGAGTCCCGGATTAGGGGGTGTCCGGATAGCCAAACTATCACCGTTGGCCGGACTCCAAGACTATGAAGATACAAGATTGAAGACTTCGTCCCGTGTCCGGATGGGACTTTCCTTGGCGTGGAAGGCAAGATTGGCGATACGGATATGTAGATCTCCTACCATTGTAACCGTGTAACCCTAACCCTATCCGGTGTCTATATAAACCGGAGGGTTTTAGTCCAGAGGGACGAACAACAATCATACCATAGGCGCTAGCTTCTAGGGTTTAGCCTCCTTGATCTCGTGGTAGATCTACTCTTGTACTACCCATATCATCAATATTAATCAAGAAGGAGTAGGGTATTACCTCCATCGAGAGGGCCCGAACCTGGGTAAAAACATCGTGTCCCTTGTCTCCTGTTACCATCCGCCTAGACACACAGTTCGGGACCCCCTACCCGAGATCCGCCGGTTTTGACACCGACACTTACCTCGACAAAGCCCTCATCATCAGGAGTGAGACAACAGTAACCAGCCCCCGAGAAGGCCCCCGGGCGGTGGGACCTACTTGTCGACCAGGAAGCCGACAACCGGCGGGACCTACCAGTCGACGGGCCCCAACAGCCAGCGGAGAAGCCGGCGAACATAGACACTGACGGCTCGGGCCCGTGCCCAGCCGGATTACCATTGTACCCCTAGGAGGTAGGCCTATATAAACCCCCCAGGGCACCCATGCAAAGGGTTGATCTCTTAGAGTTTTAGACACCACATAGCGGGAAGAGGAGAGCTAGCCTTGCCCTTCTTCTTCCTCTCGTAAAACAGCTCAAGGAGCCTCTTGTAGCTACTTTGTTTACTTAGTGATCATGCGGAGACCCTGCAGAGCAGCAGTAGGGGTATTATCTCCCCGGAGAGCCCCGAAGCTGGGTAAGATTCGCCGGCGTGCATGTCTTCGCCTTATCCTGTTTCCAGGCACCGCTGACGTCTTATTGGCTCCCACAATGATAAGCCACCCGTTGGCATATGTCACACCTACCACCCTACAAGTTGGCATAGATCGAGATTAGGATTTGTCACTCCGATTGTCAGAGAGGTATCTCTGGGCCCTCTCGGTAATGCACATCACTATAAGCCTTGCAAGCAATATGACTAATGAGTTAGTTGCGGGATAATGCATTACGGAACGAGTAAAGAGACTTGCCGGTAATGAGATTGAGCTAGGTATTGAGATACCGACAATCAAATCTCGGGCAAGTAACACACCGATGACAAAGGGAACAATGTATGTTGTTATGCGGTTTGACCGATACAGATCTTCGTAGAATATGTAGGAGCCAATATGAGCATCCATGTTCCGCTATTGGTTATTGACCGGAGACGTGTCTCAGTCATGTCTACATAGTTCTCGAACCCGTAGGGTCCGCACGCTTAACGTTCGGTGACGATCGGTATTATAAATTTATGTGTTTTGATGTACTGAATGTAGTTCGGAGTCCTAGATGAGATCGGGGACATGACGAGGAGTCTTGAAATGGTCGAGGCGTAAAGATCGATATATTGGACGACTATATTCGGACATCGGAAAGGTTCCGAGTGATTCGTGTATTTATCGGAGTAGCGGGGAGTTACAGGAATTCGCCGGGGAGTATATGGGCCTTATTGGGATTTAGGGGAAAGAGAGAGGGGAGGCTGCGCGCCCCCCTAAGGCCTAGTCCGAATTGGACCAGGGGGAGGGCGGCGCCCCATCCTTCATTCTCTTCTCTTTTCCCTTTCCTTCTCTCCTACTCCTACTACATGGAGGGGGGGGGGGGGAATCCTACTCCCGGTGGTAGTAGCACTCCCTAGGGCGCGCCATAGTAGAGGGCCGGCCCTCCCCCTCCTCCACTCCTTTATATACGGGGGAGGGGGGCACCCTATGGACACACAAGTTGATCATTGATCTCTCTTAGCCGTGTGCGGTGCCCCCCTCGACCATAATCCACCTTGGTCATATTATAGCGGCGCTTAGGCGAAACACTGCGTCGGTAACTTTATCAACACCGTCATCACGCCGTCGTGCTGACGGAACTCTCTCGCGAAGCTCTACTGGATTGTGAGTTCGGGGGACGTCACCGAGCTGAACGTGTGCAGTCCGCGGAGGTGCCGTAACTTCGGTGCTGGGATTGGTCGATCGTGAAGACATATGTCTACATCAACCGCGTTGTCATAACGCTTCCGCTTACGGTCTACGAGGGTATGTAGACGACACTCTCCCCTCTCATTGGTATGCATCACTGATGACCCACAAGTATAGGGGATCTATCATAGTCCTTTCGACAAGTAAGAGGTGTCAAACCCAACGAGGAGCAGAAGGAAATGACAAGCGGTTTTCAGTAAGGTATTCTCTGCAAGCGCTGAAATTGTAGGTAATGATACGTCTCCAACGTATCTATAATTTTTGATTGCTCCATGCTATATTATCTACTGTTTAGGGCAATATTGGGCTTTATTTTCCACTTTTATATTACTTTTGGGACTAACCTATTAACCGGAGGCCTAGCCCAGATTTGTTGTTTTTGCCTATTTCAGTATTTAGAGGAAAAGGCATATCAAACGGAGTCAAAACGGAACGAAATCAACTGGAGAAGTTATTTTTGGAAGGAAAGCCACCCGATGGACTTGGAGTGCACGTCAGGAAAGAAGGGAGGTGCTCACGAGGGTGGGGGGTGCGCCCCCCTGCCTCGTGCCCCCCCCCTTCGGTCCACCGACGTACCCCCTACACCCATTGAGGGAGTCCTGGATTAGGGGGTGTCCGGATAGACGAACTATCACTGTTGGCCAGACTCCTAAACTATGAAGATACAAGATTGAAGACTTCGTCCCGTGTCCGGATGGGAATTTCCTTGGCGTGGAAGGCAAGCTTGGCGATACAGATATGTAGATCTCCTACCATTCTAACCGACTCTGTGTAACCCTAACCCTATCCTTGTCTATATAAACCGGAGGGTTTTAGTCCGTAGGAAAAACAACAATCATACCATAGGCTAGCTTCTAGGGTTTAGCCTCCTTGATCTCGTGGTAGATCTACTCTTGTACTACCCATATCATCAATATTAATCAAGCAGGAGTAGGGTATTACCTCCATCGAGAGGGCCCGAACCTGGGTAAAAACATCGTGTCCCTTGTCTCCTGTTACCATCCGCCTAGACGCACAGTTCGGGACCCCCTACCGAGATCCACCGGTTTTGACACCGCCATTGGTGCTTTCATTGAGAGTTCCTCCGTGCGCCGTCGCCGTGAAGGATGCCTCATCCCATCTTTAAAGGCGATACTATCGCCAAAGGAGCCTTGGCCACTGGTCAGACTCTTCGGCTAGGTGGTTTTCTTATGACCGCCTGTCTGGCCACCACGCCGACGATGACTTCTCGAGTCTTCGAAACCAATCTTCACATTAATTCGGAACTTGCCGAACAGTTAGATCCGATCGAGCTCTCCTCCGTAAACGAGCTCTTGGATCACATCGCCGCCCTGGGAGTCGCCACAGACTATGACCAGATCGAGCCTAAAACCGATCTGAGAGAGATCAACTCTCCCCAGGCTACCCATCATGTTGCTGTGGTAGAGGAGCAATACGGCGATTCTTCTTCTATCTTAAGGACTAGCTACGTCCGGACTCCCGATCCCTCCATGCCGGACTCCCGCAGAGGGACGGATGTCGATCAAGCCCTGAACTGAAAGTCAGGCGGCGGGTTGGATTCACTGGATAGTATTCGAAAATCCAAACTTCCAAGTTCGGAAACTTCTCGGCCCCTGAGTCTTAATTTTGACGGGGTTCCGGATCTAGTACCAGCCGCTCACCCAAACATTAGCGATCTATCCCGAATTCGGCAAGAGCCCGCTGAAACAGTACATCATTACTGGGCCAGATTCCTCCTAGTTATGGACAGGATAAAGGACTGCCGAGAGGAGGACGCAATCTCACTTTTCTGCAATAATTGCACGGACAAGGGAATCCTAAACGCCATAAGTCGTTCTTGAAATTACACGCTTTGCTGACTTGGTGACCATAGTACAAAAGTACTGTCAGATGGAGAGTGCTTGGAAAACCGAAAGTAAATTTTGGGATAATCCGGCCCCGAATACATCCCTAGTCCGAAATAAAAGGGTGCATCATCACCAAGCACCTGGGTTAAACACCAAAAAACCAAAACCCCTAAAGGCTACGGAACCGTACTGGAGGGTTGGCTAAACGGACCCTGCAAAATTCATAGCACAGAGGGCGCCACTCCAACTCATAGCCTTCGAGCATGTTGGATACTATGGTAGGTGGCCAAAAGTGGCGAAGAGGTTCTAGCTTCATAATCCCAGCCCAGCAACACCAAAGACGGTGTTAACAGTCTTGAGACTTTCGCATCAAATAACATGCGGAAGCGAACACTCCATAACCTTGTCAAGTCTACCAAGTAGCAACAATAAATCCATGGGTGACACGGCTATTACCTTTAATGCCAAAGACGAACCCAAATTCGAACAGCCCGAGCACCAGCCGCATTGGTCCTCAGTCCAATAGTGGACGACTTTCGCCTTACTAAGGTACTCATAGATGGCGGCAGCGGACTAAACCTCATCTACGAGGAAACCCTCCGAAAAATGGAAATAGACTGGAACTGCATTGAGCGAAGCAACACAACCTTTAGAGGAATAATCCCTAGCCGGGAAGCATGCTGCACAGGAAAAATCACACCGGACGTAGTGTTCGGCTCGCCGGACAATTACAGGTCCGAGGAGGTCACATTTCAAGTGGCCCCGTTCAGCAGCGGATATCCCGCTTTATTAGGGCGAGAGGCATTCACAATTTTTCAAGCTATACCCCATTATGGGTACATGAAGCTTAAAATGCCCGGACCTAACGGAATCATCACTCTCGCTACTGATCCGAACATAGCACTCCGCGCCGAAAACAAAACAGCCGCACTAGCCCTAGAGGCACTATCCGAAGCCCTAGCGGCCGAAGAACTCATTGCGATGCGCTCCACGGTGAACAGGGATGATGTGATACTTGATATAAGATCCAAGTCCACCTATTTTAAACCAGCGGATGAAATAGTCAAATTCCAAGTCCACCCAACGGACCCTGCAAAGACGGCCTCCATTGGGGCACAATTAAACCCTGATGTAGACGCCGCACTACGAGAATTTCTACGAGAAAACTGGGACATTTTTGCCTGGCACCCTTCAAACATGCCAGGAATCCCACGTCGGCTGGCCGGGCACAGCCTAAATATCCTAAAAGGATTCAAGCCGATCAAACAGGCTCTTGGCGCTTTTCTCGAACCCAAGAGACAGGCCATGGGAGAGGAGCTAGCCAAACTTCGGAAGCCGGATTCATCGGAGATATAAAACATCCGGACTGGCTAGCAAATCTGGTGATGGTACCAAAGAAGGATAAATCCTGGCGCCTATGTGTTGATTTCAAAGACCTTAATAAGGCTTGCCCAAAGGATCCCTTCCCCCTCCCCCGCATTGATCAAATTATCGACGCTACAGCAGGACACGACTCATTGTGCTTCCTCGATGCGTACTCCGGCTACCACCAAATCAAGATGGAGGAGCCAGACCAAGCTGCAACAGCATTCATCACTCTATACGACCCATTCTGCTTCAACACAATGCCCTTCGGGCTCAAAAACGCCGGCGCAACATATCAGCGCATGATTCAGACATGTCTGGCAAACCAGATCGGGAAGACAGTGGAAGCATATGTAGATGACATGGTCGTCAAATCCAAGCATGTCGAAACTCTAGTAGACGACTTGAGGCTCACATTCGACAATCTCCGAAAATCGACATTAAGCTCAATCCGAAAATCGTCTTGAGCGTTCCACCGGAAAGCTCTTGGGCTTCATTGTGTCCGTAGAGGAATTGAAGCAAACCCAGCCAAGATCCGAGCTCTGTCACAATTGGATATCCCAAAAGACCTCAAACAGAATTTAAAATTGATCGATGCGAGCGGCTCTAAGCCGCTTTATTTCCCGTTTGGGAGAAAAGGTGTTACCCCTTTACCGCCTCCTCCGGCGCACCGAACACTTCGAGTGGACAGATGCCGCCACGGCCGGACTCGAAGAAATAAAAGCCATATTGTCTACATATCCGGTCCTGGCCGCGCCCAACATGGGCGAACCAAAGCTGTTATATATCGCCGCAACACATAAAGTTGTCAGCGCGGTGCTCGTCGTCGAACGAGAAACGGACGGACACCGGTTCCCTCTTCAAAAACCGGTTTACTATGTGTCCACTGTCCTAACTCCATGCAAGTCCCGGTACACACATTATCAAAAGATAGCATACGCGGTGTTGATGGCATCCCGAAAGCTGCGACACTACTTTCAAGAGTGTTCGATAACGGTAGCCTCCGAAGTACCTCTTAATGACATTATAAACAACCGCGACGCGACGGGCGGATTGCTAAATGGGCCATAGAGCTCCTTCCATTCGACATAACCTATAAGCCACGACGAGCTATTAAGTCGTAGGTTTTGGCCGACTTCGTGGCCGAATGGACCGAAGCCGAGCTCCCTAAAGAGTACGGCGCATACTCCAATTGGATCATGCACTTTGACGGCTCCAAAATGTTGATCGGCCTGGGGGCTGGCATCGTCCTGACGTCCCCAACCGGGGACACAGTCCAATACGTCCTTCAGATAATGTATACGGACTCCAACAACGCAGCCGAATACGAGGCCCTTCTGCACGGCCTCCGGATGGCAGTCTCCATGGGCATCAAACGCGGGGATTCGAACCTCGCGATATCTCAAATAAACGGAGACTTTGATGCCAAAGATCCGAAAATGGCAGCGTACCGCAATGCGGTCCTAAAAATGTCAGCACGGTTCGAAGGGCTCGAATTTCATCATATAGCCCGGGATAACCACCAGGCGGCGGACACATTGGCACTTATCGATGCAAAACGCGATGCCGTCCCGCCCAACATCTTCCTGGAACGGCTGTTCAAGCCATCCGTACTATGGGAAGGGGAGTCCGAAAATAACAATCCGGACCCAACCGCACTGCCTGACACCAAACACTCGGACACAATCGGAGGCTCTGCCACCGAGATAACACCCTCCGCTCACGAAATAATGGCGGTTATCGCCCCATGGACGGAACCATTCCTAGCCTACCTAACTAGGCAGGAACTCCCCGAAGACCAAAATGAGGCTCGCTGCATAGTACGCAGATCCAAAGCCTATAAAGTCCATGAGGGAGAGCTCTATAAGAAAAGCACAACAGGAGTCCTTCAAAGGTGTATCTCCGAAGAGGAAGGGCGAAACCTCCTGGCTGAAATTCATGCCGGACTGGGTGGGCACCACGCCGCAGCCCGGGCCCTTGTAGGCAAGGCCTTCCGTACATGATTTTATTGGCCGACGGCCCGGGCAGATGCGCAGGATTTAGTCCAACGATGCGTCGGTTGCCAGCTTTTTGCTAACCAAAGCCACATGCCACCCACCGCCCTCAAAAATATACCCATCACCTGGCCGTTCGCGGTCTGGGGGCTTGACATGGTTGGACCCCTTAAGGGAGGAACCCACAAGCAAAAATACCTATTGGCCATGGTGGATAAATTCACCAAATGGATAGAGGCCAAGCCTGTTAAAACGGCCGAATCCGGACCAGTGATAGACTTCATATCAGGGGTAGTGCACTGCTATGGTGTCCCCCAGAGTATCATCACTGATAACGGCACCAACTTCACGGCCGATGAGGTCAAATTATGGTGAAAAACATGGGCATCAAGCTCGATTACGCCTCAGTCTATCACCCTCAAACCAACGGTCAAGTCGAGTGAGCAAACGGTCTAATCATGAGCGGCATTAAACCCAGACTAGTGCGGTCCCTCAAGGAATCTAACATGCACTGGGTTGAGGAGCTCGACTCCGTACTCTGGGGGCTGCGGACCACGCCGAATCGTACTACCGGATTCACACCATTTTTTATGGTGTACGGCACAAAGGCATTTTTGCCCTGCGACATAATTCATGACTCACCTCGCGTGCGCATGTATGAAGAAAGAGAAGCCGAGCTCGATCGGCAGGACAGTTTGGACGCATTGGAGGAGGAGCGCGACGTGGCAAAAGCTCGTTCCGCATTTTATCAATAGCAAGCTCGAAGATATCAAAGCAGGGAAGTACGTGCCAAAGCTTACAACGTTGGCGAACTAGTTCTACGCCTTCCGGACAAGAAAAAGGACAAACTCAAGCCCAAATGGGATGGTCCCTTCATCATCGACCAGGTCCTGACCGGCGGAGCCTACTGTCTGCGAAACGCATCGGATAACTGACTCGAGTCGAACCCATGGAACGCAGCCCGTCTACGAAGATTCTACGCCTAAACGCCGGACTCCAAGTTCGTCTCCTTCCTCCGTCCACATTTTCTATTTTTGTTGTCTTTTATTTCTCTCCTTCCTCCTCCTTCTTCTTGAAGCCTTTAGAGGCTCGTTTGCGCTTTGTTCGCACATACTTGACGCGTCGTCCGCACTCATTATACCTGGGGGCTTCTTTAACAGAAGCTTATTTATACGGGCTTAATGCCCAACACATGTGTCAAACTTCCGCATGTACCTTTTACTCACCATTATATGCATCGATATGACTTAAGTTTTGGCCAAGCTGGGTTTCCTGGCTCATGTGATTACACCAACGTCCCCGATTGTTCGGCTAGGTGGTAAAGGGAGCACCTCTGCGATTGTTACTGCCGGGTCAGCCGGATGTGTACCTCAGACTGGGTGAAGCCGAAAGCTAGCGTTCTTAAGGGAATATTCGGCCGGTGAACTGAAAGATGATTTTTAACTATTTATCCATCTGCCCCCAGATGATTTTATGCTTTCTTAGCAGTTTTGAC
Source organism: Aegilops bicornis (assembly GCA_021605145.1). NCBI lineage: Eukaryota > Viridiplantae > Streptophyta > Magnoliopsida > Poales > Poaceae > Aegilops > Aegilops bicornis. The sequence goes on from CM038675.1 coordinate 836,252,176, forward strand.
ATGCACTTTAGGGCATGCCTCCCAGCGAAAGGAACCCTTAACGGAACTATTCTCCCTGGAAGATGTTTCTTACTATCCATGTAATATAACATAACTAGTTGGGCACTTGTCTGATACAGCAATAATGACCCCTACGCCTTGTCTCCACGCATGCCCCGGTTCTTATATAACCGCGAGGGTATTCGGACACACTCCGGACTATTGGGTCCCGAGGTTGAAGCGAAAATGTCCGCTATGACAAACGATCTACAATCCGGCTAGAAGACATTTTTCATGTCATATTCAATTACATAGTCAACTCGACTCATTGTATTCCTCCTTAATGCCATCTAATAGGCTATCTAATTTACAATCTTGCTGGGAATACTTGGCGGTCAATTCTACTTGGCCGTACACTAAGCTTACAGGGATCTCCTTCCCATCAGGCCCCACAGGCCCGACCTTGGCCATGTGGTTTGGGTCAGCCTTCGTGTATCGCGTCTTTACCATGGCCCGGGCCTCCCTGGCGCCTTGATGGCAGGCCGATATCTTCCATAGTCGGAAGCGCCGCCGTGCTCCTTGAAGCCGCTCTGCCAGCTCCCCAATGCCTTCGGGCAGGGAGATAGATGGCCACAAGGCCTGGGCGACGCCTTTCATCACCTGCCAAACTTGTTCGTGCAGCTGACGCAGTTCGGGAAGAAGATCACCCAAAGAACTGGGCATCTCCTCCTGAGGACGACCTGTGAGCAAACCTACATACATGTTTATGTTAGTCGCCTTCCTCGCGAACTCTTTCAAAGTTCGTTCAAGCACTCTTGAAAATGCCGCGACGAAGCCGTCGATTCTCCTTTACGGAGTCGCATAACCGGGCACGAACATCCTTTAGTTCCTCAGCCAGTTGGGTGTTGGCATCTTGGAGGTTATTTTTCTCCTGCCGCACCCTCGTAAGCACGCTCTCACCAGCCTTTAGCTGGCGAAGGAGCTGTTGCTTGTCCGGATCCAGTCCGGCGCCATCTGCAATATTATTGTCATATTTACACACCCGCCGCACTTCATAAACTATTTATCTTTTGAAGCATATATTACCAGAGTGGGTCTCTGTGGCTCCCCCTGTAGCGGCTAGTGTGGCCTCAAGTTGGGCCTTGCATTCTTCAAGCTCCTTGGATAGTCGGGTATTCTTTTTTGTAAGATCCTCACAGTAATAAATGATCCTTAAATCAGTTATTCTAACTATTTTAAGTCTCGGGGCTACTTGGCATATATAATCATCAAATTTCCTCCCGTATGTCCTTTACATACTGCTCCGTGCCTCTGGCTAGACCATCTTGAGCGGCACGGAGGTGCGATCTCGAATTGAAGGCATTCAAGGCCTCTTGGGAGAAACATGCGCCACGAAGAACTGTCCGGCGCTTTGTGATTCATGGCACTCTCCACCTCGGAGTTGGTGGCGGACAATCTGTCGGCATCCTCTGTCGGAGGAGCATCCGACGACGCCTCGTGCTCGCCTCCGCTTCGACCCGGCTTTGGAGCCCGGCTGGCGGAGGTTCGATTATAACCTCTCCGGACTCAGTCCGGCGAGCGCTCTTTTTCCTGAAAATAGCACCAGCGTTAGTACGCCTTCCAGGAATCAATCCTGGGAATATGGTGACGCGCCATACCGTTGCGGCGGAGTTTCGATCCGGACCGCACTTCTTTCTAGCCAGCGGGGCCGTACTGCCCCTTGTTGGCTAGCCGCCGCGGGCTCGGCCTCCTGCCTCGAAGGCACCCCCTGCGAAACACCATTGGTATACGGTGATAAAAAATCACGGATGGGTCATGGTATCCGGACTTCGGTCACGGTTACCTGGGAGGCCGGAAATAATCCGGGGTAGTCGGCCGTAATGGCAACCAAAGCTTTGTCGATGCTAAGTTGGTGGAACACCCCGTCGATCAGCTCCACCTTTATATCCGGGTCCTCTTCGGAGGCGGATCGAGGGACCGTTCGGATCCTCGGGTTGTGGGGGCGGGTTGTGTATCTTCTCCACGGCCCGGCGCAGTTCCCCGTAGAGAAACCATGAAATGAGATGTTTAACCACGGGAACATGGATCGGACAGGCCACAAAGATATTTGCTTACCCAACTTCGAGGATTATTCGAAGAAAACCCGCTCAGTGGATTGACGCGGAGAAAATCCTCCTCTTCCCCTTTGTACATGGCGGACAAGGTCTTCACCAGTTCGGTGACCGATCCCGGCCCTTTGCGGCCATGGCGGGTGGCCCCTATATTGGAGCGGCTGCACTCCCCTCATAATGTAGATTGCCATGACTCCAATCATGGTCAATCCGGCATGAGCAAGTAATCTTATTCGGCTCATCAGGTAAAGGACGTCCTGGTCGTTTTCCCTCTGGGGGCTCCGCAGGCGCCAGCTTAGGCGCTTCTTCAGAGGAGCATTGCTAAACTCCGGAAGGTCGATCCGAACAGGATCCAGCAGCGGGACGTCCTCCATGTAAAACCATTCCGAAGGCCAGTCTTCGGACGCCTTCTTCGGGGTTACGGATAGATATCCGGTCCCGGCGATGCGCCATAGTTCGGCTCCGCCCACTTGATATATTGACCCCTCATGAGAACGGGGTACTAGGCAGAATAATCTCTTCCAAAGCGCAAAATGAGCCTCGATGCCCAAGAACAGTTCGCAAAGGGCCACGAAGCCCGCGATGTGCAAAATGGAGGCAGGCGTAAGGTGGTGCAACTGGAGGCCGTAGAACTCCAAGAGCCCCCGAAGAAACGGATGAATTGGATATCCGAGTCCTCTTACTAGATAAGAGACAGAGCACACTCGCTCTCCTTTAGAGGAATCGGGGACACTCTCCGCTTGCTTTCCGCCCTTATAGGTGGCAAGTCCGGCTCGAACCGGAACCATGAAGGCCGGGGGAAGAAATCTTTGGTCCGAGTATAACTAGCTCGCTATGCGGGACTGAGCATCTCTCCCAATTTCCAGGCTGAGGGCTAGGAGCGCGAGAGGAGGAGCCGCGTCAACTGTCCATGATGGAACGGGTTTTTGTCAGAGGCGCTCCGATGAAAGCTCGCGGAGGGGGGATGGAGTGACTCAGATCTAGATCCTCATCCCTTTTATAAGCGGCTCATTTGCGCAGCTAGGGGGGTAAGTGTAAAAATACCCTGGCTTTTCGCATTCATTCAAACACGTGGAAGATGGCCATTATCGGGCGTAGAAGCCAAGGAGCGCAGCATTTATCAGAAGCCGGACACTATTCGACAAGTATATGGAATTTGGAGAAGAACCCGCCGCAATGCCGAAGACAATCAACGCGCGGACTCATCGCCATTGAAGCCTCGGTTCGGGGCTACCGAGGAGTCCTGGATTAGGGGGTGTCCGGATAGCCGAACTATCACCAGTGGCCGAACTCCTAAACTATGAAGATACAAGATTGAAGACTTCGTCCCGTGTCCGGATGGGACTTTCCTTGGCGTGGATGGCAAGCTTGGCGATACGGATATGTAGATCTCCTACCATTGTAACCGACTCTGTGAAACCCTAACCCTATCCGGTGTCTATATAAACTGGAGGGTTTTAGTCCGTAGGAAAAAACAACAATCATACCATAGGCTGGCTTCTAGGGTTTAGCCTCCTTGATCTCGTGGTAGATCTACTCTTGTACTACCCATATCATCAATATTAATCAAGCAGGAGTAGGGTATTACCTCCATCGAGAGGGCCGAACCTGGGTAAAAACATCGTGTCCCTTGTCTCCTGTTACCATCCGCCTAGACGCACGCTCGGGACCCCCTACCCGAGATCCGCCGGTTTTGACACCGACATTGGTGCTTTCATTGAGAGTTCCTCTGTGCCGTCGCCGTCAGGAAGGATGCCTCATCCCATCTTTAAAGACGATACTATCGCCAAAGGAGCCTTGGCCACTGGTCAGACTCTTCGGCTAGGTGGTTTTCTTATGACCGCCTGTCTGGCCACCGCGCCGACGATGACTTCTCGAGTCTTCGAAACCAATCTTCACATTAATTCGGAACTTGCCATCCGCCTAGACGCACAGTTCGGGACGCCCTACCCGAGATCCGCCGGTTTTGACACTGACACCCATATATACCTACGTATCGTAAATCTTCTAGAACAGAAGATAGATCGGGAGTTCCGCCGCCGCAAAACCTCCAGAGCCACCAAAAACCAATCGGGACCTGTTCCAAGACTCGCCAGAGGGGGAACCCATCACCGGTGGCCATCTTAATCATCCCAGCGCTCTCCATGACGAGGAGGGAGTAGTTCACCCTCGGGGCTGAGGGTATGTACTAGTAGCTATGTGTTTGATCTCTCTCTCTCTCTCGTGTTCTAGATTTGGCACGATCTTGATGTATCGCGAGCTTTGCTATCGTAGTTGGATCTTATGATGTTTCTCCCCCTCTACTCTCTTGTGATGAATTGAGTTTTCCCTTTTGAAGTTATCTTATCGGATTGAGTCTTTTATGAGAACACGTGATGTATGTCTTGCCGTGTTTATCTGTGGTGACAATGGGATATCACGTGCCACTTGATGTATGTTTTGGTGACCAACTTGCGGGTTCCGCCCATGAACCTATGCATAGGGGTTGGCACACGTTCGTGATTCTCTGGTAGAAACTTTGGGGCACTCCTTGAAGTACTTTTATGTTGGTTGGATGAATCTGAGAATGTGTGATGCATATCGTATAATCATGCCCACGGATACTTGAGGTGACATTGGAGTATCTAGGTGACATTAGGGTTTTGGTTGATTTGTGTCTTAAGGTGTTATTCTAGTACGAAATCTTTTATAGATTGATTGGAAAGAATAACTTTGAGGTGGTTTCGTACCCTACCATAATCTCTACGTTTGTTCTCCACTATTAACGGCTTCGGAGTGACTCTTTGTTGCATGTTGAGGGATTGCTATATGATCTATCTATGTTATTATTGTTGAGAGAACTTCACTAGTGAAAGTATGAACCCTAGGCCTTGTTTCCTATCATTGCAATACCGTTTACGCTCACGTTTATCACTTTTTACCTTGCTGTTTTTATTTTTCAGATTACAAAAACCTATATCTACCATCCATATTGCGCTTGTATCACCATCTCTTCGCCGAACTAGTGCACCTATACAATTTACCATTGTATTGGGTGCGTTGGTGACACAAGAGACTCTTTGTTATTTGGTTGCAGGGTTGCTTGAGAGAGACTGAGGGAGTCCCGGACTAGCGGGTGTCCGGATAGCCGGACTCTCGTCACGGCCGGACTCCAAGGTTATGAAGATACAAGATTGAAGACTTCGTCGCGTGTCCGGATGGGACTTTCCTTAGCATGGAAGGCAAGCTTGGCGATACGGATATGTAGATCTCCTACCATTGTAACCGACTCTGTGTAACCCTAACCTATCCGGTGTCTATATAAACTGGAGGGTTTTAGTCCGTAGGATCTAACAACAATCATATCATAGGCTAGCTTCTAGGGTTTAGCCTCCTTGATCTCGTGGTAGATCTACTCTTGTACTACCCATATCATCAATATTAATCAAGCAGGAGTAGGGTATTACCTCCATCGAGAGGGCCCGAACCTGGGTAAAAACATCATGTCCCTTGTCTCCTGTTACCATCCGCCTAGACGCACAGTTCGGGACTCCCTACCCGAGATCCGCCGGTTTTCACACCGACATTGGTGCTTTCATTGAGAGTTCCTCTGTGTCGTCACCGATAGGCCCGATGGCTCCTTCGATCATCAACAACGACGCGGTCCAAGGTGAGACTTTTCTCCCCGGGCAGATCTTCGTGTTCAGCGGCTTTGCACTGCGGGCCAATTAAGCAGCCATCCGGAAGCAGATCGAAAGCTACGCCCGCCATCAGGTCAGATTTGGAAGTTTAAACTATACGGCCGATATCCGCGGGGACTTGATCTTCGACGGATTCGAGCCGCAACCAAGCGCGCCGCACTGTCTCGATGGGCATGATCTAGCTCTGCGGCGAACGGTGCCACGGAGGTCCGCACTCAAAGATCCGCTCCGCCTTAATCCGGAGCTGGATTCCTCGATCGAGGACGAGTGGTTGGACACCGCCTCGGGGCTACAATCTCACGGCGATCGAAATAACTCCATCCCTGTCCCTTGCAAATACCTCGACTCCAGGGTGCCGGACTCCTCTCCGGACTCCGAGCCCTCTGCGCCCCTGCCAATCGAATCCGATTGGGCGCCGGTCATGGAGTTCACTGCCGCGGACATCTTTCAGCACTCGCTGTTCAGCGACATCCTGAATTCACTAAAGTCTCTCTCTTTATCCGGAGAGCCCTGGCCGGACTACGGACAGGAAGGTTGGGATGCGGACGACGAAGAAATTCAACACCCACCCACCACCCACTTTGTAGCCACTGTCGATGATTTAACCGACATGCTAGACTACGAATCCGAAGAAATCGACGGTATGGACGACGATGCCGGAGATGATCAAGACCCAGCGCCTACAGGGCACCGGAAGGCCACCTCGTCATATGACATATATATGGTGGACATCCCAAAAGATGGGAACGGCGATGGAACAACGGAGGATGACCCTCCAAGAAACAGCGAAGCGCCGACGTCGTGGCGCCGCTCTAAATCCCACCACAATAAAGCGGTGATTCCGCACGGAGATAATAACACCCGGACAAAGGTTGCGAAGAGAACCCCTCCGGCAGGATTCAGCGCAGGAGGAGGAGAAGCAAGTCCGCACGACGGTCGTGCGTAAAGAGAGGTTAAGGGCGATAATTATGCGCCTCCCTTGAAGATGAGGCAAGCCTCGACAACGACGAGTTTGTCGTGGCTGAGGATCCCGCCGAACAGAGGCGTTTCAAACGCAGGCTTATAGCCACGACAAGCAGCCTCAAGAAAGCAGCAACAGCTTAGAGCTGACCAAGACCTGCTAGCTGACAGGTGGACTGAATTCCTTGCGGCCGAAGAGTATGAACTCGAACGCCCCTCCAAAAGCTACCCCAAGCGCAGGTCGTTGCCTTGACTAGAGGAGGAATCACCCAAGTCACCAGCGCATGACATGGCAGACCGGCCACCCCGTGGCCGCGATAGAGAGGCCTCTAGACCCTCCGCTCAAGCCACACCCCGACGCCGCTCAAAAAGTACCAAGGCATGGGAAAACACGCCGGACTTGCGAGATATATTGGAGGATAAGGAAAAACATACAAGATCGATCTACGGATCGCGTGGGCGCCCAGCAATGCGGGATGATTACCGTCGCGCCGGATACAGCAAAACCGGCCGGGCCGAACACAGTAGACAAAGCTCATATGGGCTACGTCGTGATATAGCCCAATACAGAGGCGCCACACACCCACTATGCTTCACAGATGAAGTAATGGATCATCAAATCCCCGAGGGCTTCAAGCCCGTAAACATCGAATCATACGATGGTACCACAGATCCATGATCCGGATCGAGGATTATCTCCTCCATATCCACATGGCCCGGTGATGATCTACATGCCATCAAATACCTCCCACTCAAGCTTAAAGGACCAGCTCGACATCGGCTCAATAGCTTACCAGCAGAATCAATTGGTTGTTGGGAGAACACGGAAGCCGCATTCCTTGATAACTTCCAGGGCACATATGTGCGACCACCAGACGCCGATGACCTTAGCCACATAATTCAGCAGCCAGAAGAATCGGCCAGACAATTCTGGACTCGGTTCCTAAAAAAGAAAAATCAAATCGTTGACTGTCCGGATGCAGAGGCCCTTGCAGCCTTCAAGCATAACATCCGCGAGGAGTGGCTTGCCCGGCACCTAGGACAGGAAAAGACGAAATCTATGGCAGCCCTCACAACCCTCATGACTCGCTTTTGTGCAGGAGAGGACAGCTGGCTAGCTCGAAGCAACAACTTGGCCAAACATCCTGATAGTCCGGATACCAAGGACAGCAATGGCAGGTCGCATCGCAACAAGAACAAGCGCCGCATTAACGGCGATAATACTGAAAATACGGCCGTCAATGCCGGATTCAGAGGCTCTAAACCCGGTCAGCGGAAGAAGCCATTCAAAAGAAATACCCAGGGCCCTTCCAACTTGGACCGCATACTCGATCGCTTGTGCCAAATACATAGCACCCCCGAAAAACCAGCCAATCACACCAACAGGGATTGTTGGGTGTTGAAGCAAGCAGGCAAGTTAAGTGCCGAACTCAATGACAAGGGGCTGCATAGCGATGGACGAGGAAGAGCCCCGGCCGCCGAACAATAGAGGACAGAAAGGTTTTCCCACACAAGTGCGGACGGTGAACATGATATACACAACCCACATACCCAAAAGGGAGCGGAAGCGTGCACTACGGGACGTATATGCGATGGAGCCAGTCGCCCCAAAGTTCAACCCATGGTCTTCCTGCCCGATCACCTTTGATCGAAGGACCACCCACTAGCATCCGCCACGGCGGCTTCGCCGCATTGGTTCTTGACCCAATTATTGACGGATTTCACCTCACCGTAGTCCCGATGGACGGCGGTAGCAGCCTGAACCTGCTTTATCAGGATACAGTGCGCAAAATGGGCATAGACCCCTCAAGGATTAAACCTACAAAGACGACCTTTAAAGGCGTCATACAGGGTGTAGAGGCCAATTGTACAGGCTCAGTCACACTCGAAGTGGTCTTCAGATCTCCGGATAACTTCCGAAGCGAAGATTTAATCTTCGACATCGTCCCATTACGCAGCGGCTATCATGCACTGCTCGGACGAACCGCGTTTGCAAAGTTCAATGCGGTGCTGCACTATCCATACCTCAAGCTCAAGATGCCAGGCCCTCGAGGAGTAATCACGGTCAATGGAAACACTGAACGCTCTCTCCGAACGGAGGAGCATACGGCGGCCCTCGCGGCGGAGGTGCAAAGCAGCCTCGCGGCAATTCTCGAGTCCGCCACTAAGCGTCCGGACACCGCCAAGCGTGCCGGAGTAACCTGCAACAAGACCACTCGCACGATCTCGAGCACGAGTAGCAATCCGCCCCAACCTCGCTAGGGGAACGAGCAAAATTCAAAATTTTCCTACGTGTCACCAAGATCTATCTATGGAGAAACCAGCAACGAGGGGAAGGAGAGTGCATCTACATACCCTTGTAGATCGTTAAGCGGAAGCGTTCAAGAGAACGGGGTTGAAGGAGTCAGATTGTCGTGATCCAAATCACCGGAGATCCGAGTGCCGAACGGACGGCACCTCCGCTGCTCAACACACGTACAGCCCGGTGGCGTCTCCCATGCCTTGATCCAGCAAGGAGAGAGGGAGAGGTTGAGGAAGACTCCATCCAACAGCAGCACAACGGCGTGGTGGTGGTGGAGGAGCGTGGCAATCCTGCAGGCTTCGCCAAGCACCTACGGGAGAGGAGGAGGTGTCACGGGAGGGAGGAGGCGCCAGGGGCTCAGGTGTGGATGCCCTCCTCCCTCCACTATATATAGGGGCAAGGGAGAGGGGAGGCGCAGCCTTGCCCCTTCCTCCAAGGAAGGGGTGCGGCCAAGAGGGGAGGAGTCTATCCTCCCAAGGCACCTCTGAGGTGCCTTCCCCTTGAGGACTCTTCCCTCCCCAAGTTTCCTTGGCGCATGGGCCTCTTGGGGCTGGTGCCCTTGGCCCATATAGGCCAAGGCGCACCCCTACAGCCCATGTGGCCCCCCGGGCAGGTGGACCCCGGTGGACCCCGGACCCCTTTCGGCACTCCCGGTACAATACCGATAAAGTGCGAAACTTTCCCGACGACCAAAATAGGACTTCCCATATATAAATCTTTACCTCCGGACCATTCCGTAACTCCTCGTGACGTCCGGGATCTCATCCGGGACTCCGAACAACATTCGGTAACCACATACAAACTTCCTTTATAACCCTAAGCGCCATCGAACCTTATGTGTGTAGACCCTACGGGTTCGGAAATCATGCAGACCTGACCGAGACGTTCTCCGGTCAATAACCAACAGCGGGATCTGGATACCCATGTTGGCTCCCTCATGTTCCACGATGATCTCATCGGATGAACCACGATGTCGAGGATTCAATCAATCCCGTATTCAATTCCCTTTGTCTAGCGGTATTGTACTTGCCCGAGATTCGATCGTCGGTATTCCGATACCTTGTTCAATCTCGTTACCGGCAAGTCTCTTTACTCGTTTCGTAACACATCATCCCATGATCAACCCCTTGGTCACATTGTGCACATTATGATGATGTCCTACCGAGTGGGCCCAGAGATACCTCTCCGCTTACACGGAGTGACAAATCCCATCTCGATTCGTGCCAACCCAACAGACACTTTCGGAGATACCGTAATGCACCTTTATAGCCACCCAGTTACGTTGTGACGTTTTGGTACACCCAAAGCATTCCTACGGTATCCGGGAGTTGCACAATCTCATGGTCTAAGGAAATGATACTTGACATTATAAAAGCTTTAGCATACGAACTACACGATCTTTGTGCTAGGCTTAGGATTGGGTCTTGTCCATCACATCATTCTACTAATGATGTGATCCCGTTATCAATGACATCCAATGTCCATGGTTAGGAAACCATAACCATCTATTGATCAACGAGCTAGCCAATAGAGGCTTGCTAGGGACATGGTGTTGTCTATGTATCCACACATGTATTTGAGTTTCCTATCAATACAATTATAGCATGGATAATAAACGATTATCATGAACAAGGAAATATAATAATAATAACTAATTTATTATTACCTCTAGGGCATATTTCCAACAGTCTCCCACTTGCACTAGAGTCAATAATCTAGTTCACATCGTCATGTGATTAACAGCGATATGTCACATCGCCATGTGACTAACACCCAAAGAGTTTGCTAGTGTCGTAAACTAGTTCACATCATCATGTGATTTAGACTCAATGAGTTCCGAGGTTTGATCATGTTTTGCTTGTGAGAGAGGTTTTAGTCAACGGGTCCGAACCTTTCAGATCCGTGTGTGCTTTGGTAAAATTTCTAGGTCATATTATAAATGCTGCTTCCACGCTCCACTTGAAGCTATTCCAAATGGTTGCTCCACTATACGATCCGGTTTGCTACTCGAGTCACTCGGATACGTGTTAAAGCTTGCATCGACGTAACGCACGCCGAACTCTTTATCACCTCCATAATCGAGAAACATGTCCTTATTTACTCCAAGGACAATTTTGACCGCTGTCCAATGATCCATTCCTGGATCATTCTTGTACCCCTTGACTGACTCATGGCATGGCACACTTCCGGTGCGGTACACAGCATAGCATACTGTAGAGCCTATGTCTAAGGCATTGGGGACGACCTTCGTCCTTTCTCTCTGTTCTGCCGTGGTCGAGCTTTAAGTCTTAACTTCATACCTTACATCTCAGGCAAGAACTCCTTCTTTGACTGATTTATCTTGAACACTTTCAACATCATGTCAAGGTACGTGCTCATTTGAAAGTATTATTAAGCATTTTGATCTATCCTTATAGATCTTGATGCTTATTGTTCAAGTAGCCTAATCCAGGTTTTTCATTGAAAAACACTTTTCAAACAACCCTATATGCTTTCTAGAAATTCTACATCATTTCTGATCATCAATATGTCAACAACATATTGTTATCAGAACTTCCATAGTACTCCCACTCACTTCTTTGGAAATACAAGTTTCTCATAAACTTTGTATAAACCCAAAATCTTTGATCATCTCATCAAAGCGCACATTCCAACTCCGAGATGCTTACTCCAGTCCTTAGAAAGGATCGCTGGAGCTAGCATACCTTTTAGCATCCTTAGGATCGACAAAACTTTTCTCGATTGTATCACATACAACCTTTCCTTACTTAAAACTGGTAAGGAAACTCATTTTGACATCCATCTGCCAGATTTCATAAATGCAGCTTATGCTTAACATGATTCCGACGGACTTAAGCATTGCTACGGATGAGAAAATCTCATCGTAGTCAACTCCTTGAACTTGTGAAAAACTCTTCGCCACAAGTCGAGCTTCATAGACGGTGACATTACCGTCCACGTCCGTCTTCTTCTTAAAGATCCATTTATTTCAATGGCTTGCCGATCATCGGGCAAGTCCACCAAAGTCCATGCTTTGTTATGATACATGGATCCTATCTCGGATTTCATGGCTTCTAACCATTTATCGGAATTTGGGCCCACCATTGCTTCTCCATAGCTCGTAGGGTTCATTGTTGTCTAGCAACATGACCTTCAAGACAGGATTATGCATCACTCAAGTAGTACGCATCCTTGTCACCCTACGAGGTACGTCAGTGACTTGATCCGAAACTTCATGATCACTATCATAAGCTTCTACTTCAATTGGTGTAGGTGCCACGGGAACAACTTCCTGTGCCCTGCTACACACTAGTTGAAGTGATGGTCCAATATCCTCATCAAGTCTCCACCATCCTCCCACTCAACTTTTCGAGACGAACTTTTCCTCGAGAAAGGACCCGATTCAAGAAACAATCCCTATTGCTTTCGGATCTGAATTAGGAGGTATACCCAACTGTTTTGGGTGTCCTATGAAGATGCATTTTATCCTCTTTGGGTTCGAGCTTATCAACCTGAAACTTTTTCACATAAGCGTCATGCCCCAAACCTTTAAGAAATGACAGCTTAGGTTTCTCTAAACCATAGTTCATACGGTGTCATCTCAACGGAATTACGTGGTACCTTATTAAAGTGAGTGCGGTTGTCTCTAATGCCTAACCCATGAACGATAGTGGTAATTCGATAAGAGACATCATGGTACGCACCATATCCAATAAGGTGCAACTATGATGTTCGGACACACCATCACACTATGGTATTCCAGGCGGTATTAATTGTGAAACAATTTGCACAATGTCTTAATTGTGTGCCAAAACTCGTAACTCAGATATTCATCTCTATGATCATATCATAGACATTCTATCCTCTTGTCACGAAGATCTTAAACTTCACCCTGAAATTACTTGAACCATTCAATAATTCAGACTTGTGTTTCATCAAGTAAATATACTCAACATCTACCCGAATCATCGTGAAGTAAGAACATAACGATATTCATCAAGATGCCTCAGCACTTATTGGACTGCACACATCAAAATGTGTTACTTCCAACAAGTTGCTATCTAGTTCCATCTTCATCAAACCGAGGCTTTTCACCATCTTGTCCATGTGGTATGATTTGCATATCTCAAGTGATTCAAAATCAAGTGAGTCTAAACGATCCATCTGCATGGAGTTTCTTCATGCGTATGCACCAATAGACATGGTTTGCATGTCTCAAACTTTTCAAAACGAGTGAGTCCAAAGATCCATCAACATGGAGCTTCTTCATGCGTTTTACACCAATATGACTTACATGGCAGTGCCACAAGTAAGTGGTACTATCATTATATTTTCGGCATGTAAATGTGTATCACTACGATCGAGATTCAATAAACCATTTATTTAGGTGCAGGACCATCGAAGGTATTATTCAAATAAATAGAGTAACCATTATTCTCTTTAAATGAATAACCATATTGCGATAGACATAATCCAATCATGTCTATGCTCAACGCAAACACCAAATGATAATTATTCTAGTTTAATACTAATCTTGATGGTAGAGGGAGCGTGCGATGTTTGATCACATCAACCTTGGAAACACATCCAACACATATCGTCAGCTCACCTTTAGCTAGTCTCCGTTTATTCCGTAGCCTTTTATTTCGAGTTACTAACACTTAGCAACCGAACCGGTATCTTAATACCCAGGTGCTACTAGGAGTACTAGTAAAGTACACATTAACATAATGTATATCCAATATACTTCTTTCGACCTTGCCAGCCTTCTTATCTACCAAGTATCTAGGGTAATGCTGCTCCGTGGCTGTTCCCTTATTACGTAAGCACTTAGTCTCGGGTTTGGGTTCAACCTTGGCTTTCTTCACTAGAGCAGCAACTGTTTTGCCGTTTCATGAAGTATCCCTTGTTGCCCTTGCCCTTCTTGAAACTAGTGGTTTCACCAACCATCAACAGTTGATGCTCCTTCTTGATTTGTACTTTCGCGGTGTCAAACATCGTGAATACCTCAAGGATCATCATCTCTATCCTTGATATGTTATAGTTCATCACGAAGCTCTAGCAGCTTGGTGGCAATGACTTTGGAGAAACATCACTATCTCATCCGGAAGATCAACTCCCACTTGATTCAAGTGATTGTTGTACTTTCGGACAATCGAGCACAAGCTCAACGATTGAGATCTTCTCCCTTAGTTTGTAGGCTAAGAAAATCGTCGGAGGTCTCATACCTCTTGACGTGGGCACGAGCCTGAAATCCCAATTTCAGCCTTCGAAACATCTCATATGTTCCGCGACGTTTCAAAAAACGTCTTCGGTGCCTCAACTCTAAACCGTTTAACTGAACTATCATGTAGTTATCAAAAACGTGTATGTCCGATGTTCGCAACATCCACAGACGACGTTTGGGGTTCAGCACACTGAGCGGTGCATTAAGGACATAAGCTATTTATTGTCCGCATAATCGCCATCTTGTCAACTTTCAACTATATTTTCTCTAGGAACATATCTAAACAGTGGAACTAAAGCGCGAGCTTACGACATAATTTGCAAAAGGTCTTTTGACTATGTTCAAGATAATTAAGTTCATCTTATGAACTCCCACTCAGATAGACATCCCTCTGGTCATCTAAGTGATTACATGATCCGAGTCAACTAAGCCGTGTCCGATCATCACGTGAGATGGACTAGTCAACATCGGTGAACATCTTCATGCTGATCGTATTCGCTATCGACTCATGCTCGACCTTTCGGTCTCCGTGTTCCCGAGGCCATGTCTCGTACATGCTAGGCTCGTCAAGTTAACCCCAAGTGTTTTTGCTGTGTAAATCTGTCTTACACCCGTTGTATGTGAACGTAAGAATCCATCACACCCGATCATCACGTGGTGCTTAGAAGCTTATTTAACTGTAGCAACGGTGCACAAATGAGGAGAACACTTCTTGAAATTTGTGTAAGGGATCATCTTATTTACTACCGCTGCTTTTAAGTAAACAAGATGCATAAACATAATAAACATCACATGCAATTATATAGTAGTGACATGATATGGCCAATATCATATTGCTCCTTTTGATCTCCATCTTCGGGGCTCCATGATCATTATCGTCACCGGCATGACACCATGATCTCCATCATCATGATCTCCATCATCGTGTCTCCATGAAGTTGTCTCGCCAACTTATTACTTCTACTACTATGGCTACCGGTTAGCAATAAAGTAAAGTAATTACATGGCGTTGTTTAATGACACGCAGGTCATACAATAAATAAAGACAACTCCTATGGCTCCTGCCGGTTGTCATACTCATCGACATTTAAGTCGTGAATCCTATTATAAGAACATGATCAATCTCATACATCACATATCATTCATCACATTCTTCTTGGCCATATCACATCACATAGCATACCCTGCAAAAACAAGTTAGACGTCCTCTAATTGTTGTTTGCATGTTTTACGTGGCTGCTTTGGGTTTCTAGCAAGAACGTTTCTTACCTACACAAAAACCACAACGTGATATGCCAATTGCTATTTACCCTTCATAAGGACCCTTTTCATCGAATCCGTTCCGACTAAAGTGGGAGAGACTGGCACCAGCTAGCCACCTTATGCACCAAGTGCATGTCAGTCGGTGGAACCTGTCTCACGTAAGAGTACGTGTAAGGTTGGTCCGGGCCGCTTCATCCCACAATACCGTCGAAACAAGATTGGACTAGTAACGGTAAGCATATTGAACAAAATCAACGCCCACAACTACTTTGTGTTCTACTGCGTGCAAAGAATCTACGCAATAGACCTAGCTCATGATGCCCTTTGTTGGGGAACGAGCAGAAATTCAAAATTTTCCTACGTGTCACCAAGATCTATCTATGGAGAAACCAGCAACGAGGGGAAGGAGAGTGCATCTACATACCCTTGTAGATCGTTAAGCGGAAGCGTTCAAGAGAACGGGGTTGAAGGAGTCGTACTCGTCGTGATCCAAATCACCGGAGATCCAAGTGCCGAACGGACGGCACCTCCGCGTTCAACACACGTACAGCCCGGTGACGTCTCCCATGCCTTGATCCAGCAAGGAGAGAGGGATAGGTTGAGGAAGACTCCATCCAGCAACAGCACAACGGCGTGGTGGTGGTGGAGGAGCGTGGCAATCCTGCAGGGCTTCGCCAAGCACCTACGGGAGAGGAGGAGGTGTCACGGGAGGGAGGGAGGCGCCAGGCTCAGGTGTGGATGCCTCCCTCCCTCCACTATATATAGGGGCAAGGGAGAGGGGAGGCGCAGCCTTGCCCCTTCCTCCAAGGAAGGGTGCGGCCAAGAGGGGGAGGAGTCTATCCTCCCAAGGCACCCTGAGGTGCCTTCCCCTTGAGGACTCTTCCTCCCCAAGTTTCCTTGGCGCATGGGCCTCTTGGGGCTGGTGCCCTTGGCCCATATAGGCCAAGGCGCACCCCTACAGCCCATGTGGCCCCCGGGCAGGTGGACCCCAGTGGACCCCGGACCCCTTTCGGCACTCCGGTACAATACCGATAAAGTGCGAAACTTTCCGACGACCAAAATAGGACTTCCCATATATAAATCTTTACCTCCGGACCATTCCGTAACTCCTCGTGACGTCCGGGATCTCATCCGGACTCAACAACATTCGCAACCACATACAAACTTCCTTTATAACCCTAGCGCCATCGAACCTTATGTGTAGACCCTACGGGTTCGGGAACCATGCAGACATGACCGAGACGTTCTCCGGTCAATAACCAACAGCGGGATCTGGATACCCATGTTGGCTCCCACATGTTCCACGATGATCTCATCGGATGAACCACGATGTCGAGGATTCAATCAATCCCGTATTCAATTCCCTTTGTCTAGCGGTATTGTACTTGCCCGAGATTCGATCGTCGGTATTCCGATACCTTGTTCAATCTCGTTACCGGCAAGTCTCTTTACTCGTTTCGTAACACATCATCCCGTGATCAACCCCTTGGTCACATTGTGCATATTATGATGATGTCCTACCGAGTGGGCCCAAAGATACCTCTCCGTTTACACGGAGTGACAAATCCCAGTCTCGATTCGTGCCAACCCAATGACACTTTCGGAGATACCCGTAGTGCACCTTTATAGCCACCCAGTTAGGTTGTGACGTTTGGTACACCCAAAGCATTCCTACGGTATCCGGGAGTTGCACAATCTCATGGTCTAAGGAAATGATACTTGACATTATAAAAGCTTTAGCATACGAACTACACGATCTTTGTGCTAGGCTTAGGATTGGGTCTTGTCCATCACATCATTCTACTAATGATGTGATCCCGTTATCAATGACATCCAATGTCCATGGTTAGGAAACCATAACCATCTATTGATCAACGAGCTAGCCAATAGAGGCTTGCTAGGGACATGGTGTTGTCTATGTATCCACACATGTATTTGAGTTTCCTATCAATACAATTATAGCATGGATAATAAACGATTATCATGAACAAGGAAATATAATAATAATAACTAATTTATTATTGCCTCTAGGGCATATTTCCAACAACCCCAGCCCTCGCGAAATTGCGACACTAGTATTACGCGTACATAATTACGCTCTGGAGATACCATGGGCACATGGGGAGGGGCAAGACAACGGTACGCCAAGAATGTTGCTCGACCGCACCAGGGGCTCCCATTTGTGTCACTTCCTTTTTCTTTTTTCTTTTTCTTCCTTTTTTTTACTTCCAGGACTCCGTCTTTGAGAAGTCCTGTCCGGCACTCGAATCGCCGAACTCACGATGCAACAGCCAGGGAAGCGGAAAGCCACGTCAAGTGGTCAGGTGGTCTCTGTTACGAGCATTATACCTGTTTTACATATCATCCAGCAGCTTACCCCTGGAGGGGGACATGTTAGATAGTCTCATCCCTTGCTTATCGCACTATTTGTATCGTTCTGCTTCCATTGCAGTACCTTTTTGAATAAACAATACATAGCTTTTGCTTATTATTGCTCTACTTCCTTTATATACACATATGTTTATTACACGACATGTTGCAACCGTACACTTTGGTACGGCCAATACACCGAGGGCTCAAGTATCCCAAAATTATGGTGTGATAAGTCAAAACACTTTCACAAGTGCGGAACCCCGAACTTATAGCATTATATGAATTGGCTCCGAATCATGTCTTGGGTCAATAGTTGGGTTTGCCCGACTCCCGTGTTTTGGTACCTTACGTTCCGCTATATCGGCTAAGGTAGCACCGGGAGAACCACTGCGATTGTGCCCCAGTTATGCTGGGTCGAGCACCTCAGTGGAGAAAGCTAAAACTCACCGTCATGATAGGGCAAGAGCCGGTCGCTGTTCGAGAGGTTTTTTCGGGTCCCTAAGACTTATGCCGCTTAGAGCGAGAAACCGGAATTGTCCGGCCAAGGCGTGGATAGCGCCCCGAACTCGGTCTTCCGAATACTAGGGGCTTCGCCGAAATTTAAAATTATAGAATTCGATGGCTAAGTGAGAGTGTTCAAGCACTATAAGTCCGGTTGCCTTGTTCGTTGTGTTGAGCGCCTCGCTAGACGGACCCAAGAATGGGAACAAGAGTGCTCAAGTTTATCCCGAACACCCCAGCACTCGTGGCATGGGGGCTGAAGCCAACGACTTGCCATCTCTCAAATTTGATAAACGGCCGCCTGAAGGTAATATTTTAAATTAATAAGCGTTGCTTAGCGCATATGGACAAGTTTTCAGCAGACAGTATAACAAATGCGAGTTTATTCAAAAATTACATCTCCGAGCACTCATCCGCTATTCGGCGGGCACCAATCAGAGGCCCTCATAGTACATTTCGGCGATGCGATGCTCATGGCCCTTCGTAGCCCGTCCGTCACAAGCCTCTCTCCGCATCCAGCTTGCCCCAGTGCACTTCAAGACGGGCAAGGGCCAACGGACACCTTCAATACAGACGGAGCGCTTGATGACTTCAAGCTGGACGAGCATCCACCAGCCGCTGCACCAAGCCGAAGTAGCTCCCGGGAATGGCCTCCAATGGCCACAGCCGCGCTATAAGGCCCTTCATGTCCTGTTCGGCGACCTTATGGAGCTCGACCAGCTGTTTCAGTTGGTCGCTCAGGGGCACCGGATGGTCGGCCTCAGCATACTGTGACCAGAACACCTTCTCCGTGGAGCTCCCCTCCTAGGCGCGGTAGAATGCGGCAGCATCAGACGCACTACGGGGCAAATCTGCGAATGCTCCTGGAGAGCTCCGAATCTAGGTAAGTAACAGGTAATTCACTTTTACATTCTTGTTTTGCATAAAGAATGCCTTACCCGCCGCTATCTTCTTTAGTGCTTCAATTTCTTGGAGGGCTTTTTGGGCCTCGGCCTTAGCAGCTTTGGCACTCTCAAGAGCCGGGGCGAGCTCGGACTCTCGAGTTTTCGAGTCATGCTCCAAACTCTCGTGTTTTTCCACGAGAGCTTGGAGCTCTTACCGTACCTTGGCCAGCTGCGCCTCCCCCTTCTCTCGCACGGTGCGTTCCGCAACCGCTTTGTTTTCAGCCACGGACACCGCTTCCTTCAGGGCCGCCGCCTCGTTCGTGGCCCCTGCAGTACCCATGTTATTCCTGTTATTTTTCGCAACCAAAACCTTTTCTATAAGATATTTCTTTAATTAGGTATTACTTACCTTCCTTGTCCTCGAGCTCCTTCTTGGCTTGTCCGAGCTCGTTCTCGGACCGCTCGAGGTTCTGCTTCAATACATTGACCTCCGCAGTCAGTGCGGTAGAGGTCAGCAGTGCAGCCTGCATTCCCATATTGACATACTTATGTTAGACTCCTGCGCATATCTTTTTAGATCCTTAGTCCGACTTTTCTTTCCGAACACCGAACTAAGCATCAGGGGCTACTGTCTATGCTGTTATATTTTTACATATTGTAAAACTTACCTCAAAGCCTGTTAGAAGGCTGGTACAGGCTTCGGTCAGTCCGCTCTTGGCGGACTGAACTGTCCGGATCACCGCACTCATGACAGTGCGGTGTTCCTCCTGATGGAAGCGCCTGTTAAGCGCCTCCTCTGTTATCCGGTGCCTCGGTTGGACGGAGGACACCGGCGTCTTACCCTTCTTGCGAAGGATCCATTGTCCGGACTTGAACCGCTGATGGTTCGGCGTGGAGTCCGGACGAGGGTTGGGCTTAGAGCCCACGGGATCTTGCACCCGCGCTTTGAGTCCGGGAGGTCGCCTTGTGGCACCTCTGCGCTACCTCCTCTTGACCAAGCCCCTCTTGGGGCCCCAAGAGCGTCGCCCTTTGGCGTGAGTCGAGAAGGCGGTTGGAAGCGAAGTACTCTCCATTTCCGACGAGCCCAGGGACCCGCTCGATGAATCGGCGAACTCGCCCTTGGGCGGGCTGCATGGTTGTTCAACATTAGAGAACACTCTGCAATAATAAAAGAACCATGGGTATCCGGACACTTACGATCTCGCCAGGGGCTTGGCCCTTGTAGGCCAGTCCTCCTCGTCGTCGTTGACGTTGGTGGAGAAGTCCGGAGGAAGGGTTCTTCCCTTCTTGGACCCTCCGGCCTCCCAAATTGGGCGGCCTTCCTTTTCTTCTCCTCCCTTCACTGGGAGGAGCTTCTTCTTCTTCCTCCTCATCTTCGTGGAGAAGATTCCGCTTGAATCGGGACAAGACCAAGGCGTCGGGAGCTCCTTCAAGTTCCCGTGACCTCCTTCTTGGCCTTCTTCTCCGGCACCACGTACGGCGCCGGAGCCAGCAGCCCCGTCAATCGGGCGTCCGCTGGGTCTTCTGGCAAAGGGGCCGGACAGTTAATCTGTCCGGACGTCTTCAGCCAGTCCTGTCAAAGATTAGGGAGTTTTAGATCCCACGTAGAGTCAATCTATGAAAGAAGAGTCCCGTAAAGGGTAAAATAACTTACCTCGCCGGTTGGACGCTGCGAGTTGTATCCGCGATATTTGGTAGCAGATGCTGGGGCTTCGGCGCCCTTGAACAGCACCTTCCAGGCATCTTCGTACGTAGTGTCGAAGAGCAAGTTCAAGGTTTGGTGCTGTGCCGGATCGAACTCCCACAAGTTAAAGGCCCTTTGTTGGCATGGGAGAATCCGGCGGATGAGCATCACCTGGATTACGTCGACGAGCCTAAGATTCTTGGGCACCAGGTTTCGGACGCATGTTTGAAGTCCGGATGTCTCGTCCGAATTCCCCCACGTCAGGCCCTTCTCTTTCCATGACGAGAGCCGTGTGGGGAAGCCAGATCTAAATTCGGGGCCGCCGCCCATTTGGTGTTGCGGGGCTCGGTGATGTAGAACCACCCTGATTGCCACCCCTTTATTGTCTCCACGAAGGCGCCTTCGAGCCATGGGACTTTGGCCATCTTGCCAACCATGGCGCCTCCGCACTCCGCTTGACGGCCGCCCACTATCTTCGGCCGGACGTTGAAGATCTTCAGCCATAAGCCGAAGTGGGGCTGGATGCAGAGGAAAGCCTCGCACACGATGATAAACGCCGAGATGTTGAGGATGAAATTCGGGGCCAGGTCGTGGAAGTCCAGGCCGTAGTAGAACATGAGCCCCCGGACAAATGGGTGAAGAGGAAAGCCTAGTCCGCGGAGGAAGTGGGGGAGAAACACCACCCTCTCACGGGGCCCAGGGGTCGGAATGAGCTGCCCCTCGTCGGGAAGCCTGTGCACGATGTTGCCGGACAAGTATCCGGCCTGCCGCAGTCTTGCGATGTGCCCCTCCGTGACGGAGGAGGCCATCCACCTGAATCCCGCTCCTGACATGATTGGAGAAAGGTTGAGGTGGGATGTGCGGACTTGGGCGCTGGAGCTCGAGTCTTGTGAAATGGATAAGCAAAGGAGGAAGACGGCGTAGGTGAAAAGGTGGATCCTTATCCCCTTATATAGACGGACGAAGCTATGCGTCCCCCACCAGCCTGGTAAAACTCGCTTATTTCCCAAATGTCGTAATCAATGGCGCGGATGGGTTACCCACGTCCGTATTGATGACAATCCCGGAATAAGGGGGCACGATCTATGCTTTGGTAAGACGTGAGAAGGAAACCGCCTCGCTAAACACGCTGAGGTGGGAACAGTAAAAAACGATTCATATAAAGGCCTTGCCGTGGTGTGATGTCACGCCGCGGGATACGTCAGCAGATCTGTGCAAAAATTATTCTCTCTACGGTGTTGTGTGGAACTTGTTTTGCAGAGCCGGACACTATCCTTGTGTTCAAAACCTTCTATGAAGTATTAGGAGGAGGCACCCGCCTCGCAATGCCGAAGACAATCAACGCGCCGGACTCATCGTCATTGAAGCCTGGGTTCGAGGCCACTCTTGAGGAGTCTTGGATTAGGGGGTGTCCGGATAGCCGGACTATCGTAATGGCCGGACTCCAAGATTATGAAGATACAAGATTGAAGACTTCGTCCCGTGTCCGGATGGGACTTTCCTTGGCATGGAAGGCAAGCTTGGCGATACGGATATGTAGATCTCCTACCATTGTAACCGACTCTATGTAACCCTAACCTAACCGGTGTCTATATAAACCGGAGGGTTTTAGTCCGTAGGACGAACAACAATCATACCATAGGCTAGCTTCTAGGGTTTAGCCTCCTTGATCTCGTGGTAGATCTACTCTTGTACTACCCATATCATCAATATTAATCAAGCAGGAGTAGGGTATTACCTCCATCGAGAGGGCCCGAACCTGGGAAAAACATCGTGTCCCTTGTCTCCTGTTACCATCCGCCTAGACGCACAGTTCGGGACCCCCTACCCGAGATCCGCCGGTTTTGACACCGAAAGAGACCATCTTCATCCTACGCCTCCCACGGATTGATAAACCTTAGGTCATCCACTTGAGGGAAATTTGCTACTGTCCTACAAACCTGTGCACTTGCAGGCCCAACAATGTCTACAAGAAGAAGGTTGCGTAGTAGCCATCAGGTAACAGATAGTTTTGTGATAAAATAATTTGTAACAGGTAACAAGCAATGAAAGTAAATAAAGTGCAGCAAGGTGGCCCAATCCTTTTTGTAGCAAAGGACAAGTGTCGGTGTGAAAACCGGCGGATCTCGGGTAGGGGGTCCCGAACTGTGCGTCTAGGCGGATGGTAACAGGAGACAAGTGACACGATGTTTTTACCCAGGTTCGGGCCCTCTCGATGGAGGTAATACCCTACTCCTGCTTGATTAATATTGATGATATGGGTAGTACAAGAGTAGATCTACCACGAGATCAAGGAGGCTAAACCCTAGAAGCTAGCCTATGGTATGATTGTTGTTCGTCCCCACGGACTAAAACCCTCCGGTTTATATAGACACCGGATAGGTTAGGGTTACATGAATCGGTTACAATGGTAGGAGATCTACATATCCAGATCGCCAAGCTTGCCTTCCACGCCAAGGAAAGTCCCATCCGGACACGGACGAAGTCTTCAATCTTGTATCTTCATAGTACAGAGTCCGCCAGCGGTAAAGTTAGGCTATCCGGACACCCCTAGTCCGGGACTCCCTCAAGAGCCCCTAACCAGGCTTCAATGATGATGAGTCCGGCGCGTTGATTGTCTTCGGCATTGCGAGGCGGGTTCTTCTCCAAATTCCATATACTTGTCGAATAGTGTCCGGCTTCTGATAAATGATGCGCTCCTCGGCTTCCGCGCTTAATAATGGTCATCTTCCACATGTTCGAATGAATGCGAAAAGCCAGGGTATTTTTACAATCACCCCCCTAGCCGCGCAAATGAGCCGCGAGGCTCATTTCGGGCTGTGGAAGAGAATATTCTGCCTAGTACGCCGCTCTCATGAGGGGTCAATATATCAAGTGGGCGGAGCCGAGTTATGGCGCATCGCCGGGACCGGATACCTATCCGGAACCCCAAAGAAGGCGTCCGAAGACTGGCCTTCGGAATAGTTTTACATGGAGGACGTCCCGCTGCCGGATCCTGTTCAGATCGGCCTTCCGGAGTTCGGCAATGCTCCACTGAAGAAGTGCCTAAGCTGGCGCCCTCGGAGCCCCCGGAGAGAAGATGACCGGGATGTCCGTTATTTGATGAGCCGAATAAGGTTACTGGCTCATGCCGGATTGACCATGACAGGAGTCATGGCAATCTGCGTTATGAGGAGTGCAGCCGCTCCAAAGACAGGGCCACCCCATGTGGGACTTCAACGGGAGGACGATGCCACCCGTCATGGCCGCAAAGGGCCAGGATCGGTCACCGAACTGGTGAAGATCTTATGCGCCATGTACAAAGGAGAGGAGGAGGATTTCCTCCGTGTCAACCCTCTGAAGGAGTTTTCTTGAGTAATCCTCGGTTGGGAAAGCAAACATTTTGTGACCAGACGATCCATGTTCCCGTAGTTAAATATCTTATTTCATGTTTTTTGCACAGGAACCGCGCCGGACTGTGGAGAAGATACACAGCCCGCCCCCACAACACGAGGATCCGGAGCGGTCCCTCGATCTGACCTCCGAAAAGGTGGAATTGATCGACGGGGTGTTCTACCAACTTAGCGTCGACAACGCTTTGGTAGCCATTACGGCCGATTACCCCGGAATACTTCCAGCCCCACAGGTAACTGAGACCGAGATCCCAAAAACCCTGATAACGACCCATCCATGCTTATTTTTTATCACCATATTCCAATGGTGCTTAGTAGGGGGTACCTTCGAGGCAGGAAGCCGAGCCCCGCGGCGACTGGCCAACAAAGGGCAGTGCGGCCCCGCAGGCTAAAAAGAAGTGCGGTCCGGATCGAAACTCCGACTCAACGGTATGGCATGTCACCATACTTCCAGGATTGATTCCTGGAAGGAGTACTAACGCTGATGCTCTTTTCAGGAAAAAGAGCGCTCGCCGGACTGAGCCCGGAGAGGCTGCCGATCGAACCTTCACCGGACAAGCTTCAAAGCCGGGTCCGGAGGCTGAGGCGAGCGTGAGACATGCGTCGGATGCTCCTCCAATAGAGGATGCCGACAGGTTGTCCGCCACCAACTCCGAGGTGGAGAGCGCCTTGAATCACAGGCGCCGCCGGACATTTCTTCGTGACGCATGTTTCTCCCCAGAGGCCTTGAATGCCTTTGATTCGGGAGATGCGCATCTCCGTGCCGCTCAAGATGGTCTAGCCAGAGCCACGGAGCAGTATGTGAAGGACATACGGGTAAGGAAATTTGTGATTATATATGCCAAGTAGCCCGAGATTTAAATAGTTAGAATAACTGATTTAAGGATCATTTGTTATCAAAGATATCTTATAGAAAAGAATACCCGACTGTCGGGGAGCTGGAAGAGTGCAGGGCCCAACTTGAGGCCGCACAAGCGGCCACGGGGAGCCACAGAGACCCCTCCGGTAATATACGCTTGAAGATAAATAATTTATGAAGTGCGGCGGTGTGTAAATCGACAAAAACATTGCAGATGGCACCGGACCAAATCCGGACAAGCAACAGCTCTTACGCCCGATTAAAGGCTGGCGAGAGCGTGCTTACGAGTGCGGCAGGAGAAGAATAACCTCCAAGACGCCAACACCAAGCTGGGTGAGGAACTAAAGGGCGTTCGTGCCCGGTTAGTCGACTCCGTAAAGGAGAATCGGCGGCCGTCGCGGCATATTCAGTAAGTGCTTGAGCGAACTTTGAAAGAGTTCGGCGAGGAAGGCGGCGACATAAACATGTATGTAGGTTTGCTCACAGGTCGCCCCGAGGAGGAGATGCCCAATTCTTCGGGTGATCTTCTTCCCGAATCAAGGCTACCGCACTAACGAAGTCCGGCAGGTGATGAAAGGCATCGGCCAAGCCTTGTGGCCATCTATCTCCCCGCTCAAGGCATTGGGGAGCTGGCGGAGTGGCTTCAAGGATCACGGCGGCGCTTCCGGCTATGGAAGATATCGGCCTGTCGTCAAGGCGCCAGGGAGGCCTGGGCCATGGTGAAGACGCGGTACACGAAGGCTGACCCAAACCACATGGCCGAGGTCGGACCTGTGGGGCCGGATGGGATGGAGATCCCTGTAAGCTTAGTGTACGACCAAGTAGAATTGGCCGCCAAGTATTCCCAGCAAGATTGTAAATTAGATAGCCTATTAGATGGCATTGAGGAGGAATACAATGAGTCGAGTTGACTATGTAAAATATGACATGAAAAATGTCTTCTAGCGGATTGTAGATCGTTTGTCATAGCAGACCTTTTCGCCGACCTCCGGACCCAATAGTCCAGTGTGTCCGAATACCTTCGTGGTTATATAAGAACCGTGGTATGCATGGAGACCAGCGTAGGGGTCATTGTTGCTGTATCGCATAAGTGCCCGACAAGTTATGTTATATTACATGGGTAGTAAGAAACATCTTCCAGGAGAATAGTTTAGTTAAGGGTTCCTTTCATTTGGGATGCATGCCCTAAAGTGCATGTCAAAGCTGCTATAAAAGCAGAAAATCATCTGGGGGCAGATGTGTAAATAGTTAAAAATCATCTTTCAGTTCACCGAACAAATATTCCCTTAAGAACGCTAGCTTTCGACTTCACCCAGTCTAAGGTACACATCCGGCTGACCCGGCAGTAACAATCGCAGAGGTGCTCCCTTTACCTCCTAGCTGAACAATCGGGAACGTAGGGGTAAGCACAGGAGCCAGGCAACCCAGATGGCCAAAACTTAAGTCATATCGATGCATATAACGGTGAATGAAAGGTACATGCGGAAGTTTAACGCATGTGTTGGGCATGAAAGCCCGTATAAATAAGCTTCTGTTAAAGAAGCCTCCAGGTATAATGAGCGCGGACAGCGCATCAAGTGTGTGCGGAAAAAAGCACAAACGAGCCTCTAGAGGCTACAAGAAGAAGAAGAGGGAAGGAGAGAAATAAAAGACAACAAAAAGCAAAAATAAAGAATGCGGACGGAGGAAGGAGACGATCTTGGAGTCCAACACTTAGGCGTAGAATCTTCGTAGGCGGGCTGCGTTCCATGGGTTCGGCTCGAGTCGGTTATCCGATGCGTTTCGCAGACGGTATGCTCCGCCGGTCAGGACCTGGTCGTTGATGAAGGGACCTTCCCATTTGGGCTTGAGTTTTTCCTTTTTCTTGTTCGTCAGGCGTAGAACTAGTTCGCCAACGCGTTATAAGCTTTGGCCCGTACTTCCCTGCTTTGATATCTTCGAGCCTGCTGTTGATAGAATGCGGAACGAGCCTTTGCCACGTCGCGCTCCTCCTCCAATGCGTCCAAACTGTCCTGCCGATCGAGCTCGGCTTCTCTTTCTTCATACATGCGTACGCGAGGTGAGTCGTGTATTATGTCGCAGGGCAAGACTGCCTCTGCACCGCATACACCATGAAGAATGGTGTGAATCCGTGGTACGATTGGCGTGGTCCGCAGCCCCAGTGCGGAGTCGAGCTCCTCGACCCAAAGGTCGTGTTAGATTCCTTGAGGGACCGCACTAGTCTGGGTTTAATGCCGCTCATGATTAGAGCGTTTGCCCGTTCGACTTGGTCGTTGGTTTGAGGGTGATAGACTGAGGCGTAATCGAGCTTGATGCCCATGTTTTTGCACCATGATTTGACCTCATCGGCCGTGAAGTTGGTGCCGTTGTCGATAATGATACTATGGGGACACCGTAACGGTGTACTGCCTCGATATGAAGTCTATCACTGGTCCGGATTCGCCGCTTTTAACTGGTTTGGCCTCTATCAATTTGGTGAATTTGTCCACCATGACCAATAGGTATTTTTGCTTGTGGGTTCCTCCCTTGAGGGTCCAACCATGTCAAGCCCCTGCCCGGGTGATGGGTATAGTTTTAAGGGCGGTGGGTGGCATGTGGCATTGGTTAGCAAAAAGCTGGCAACCGACGCATCGTTGGACTAAGTCCTGCGCACCTGCCCGGGCCGTCGGCCAATAAAATCCTGTACGGAAGGCCTTGCCTACAAGGGCCCGGGCTGCAGCGTGGTACCCACCCAGTCCGGCATGAATTTTAGCTAGGAGGTTTCGCCCTTCCTCTTCGGAGATACACCTTTGAAGGACTCCGGTAGTTCTTTTCTTATAAAGCTCTCCCTCATGGACTTTATAGGCTTTAGAGCGCCGTACTATGCAGCGAGCCTCATTTTGGTCTTCGGGGAGTTCCTGCCTAGTTAGGTAGGCTAGGAATGGTTCCGTCCACGGGGCGATAACCGCCATTATTTCGTGAGCAGAGGGTGTTATCTCGGGGGCGGAGCCTCCGGTTGTGTCAGAGTGTTCGGCGTCAGGCGGTGCGGTTGGGTCCGGATTGTTATTGCCGGACTCCCCTTCCCATAGTACGGATGGCTTGAACAGCCATTCCAAAAAGATAATGGGTGGGATGGCATCGCGTTTTGCACCGATGCGTGCCAATATATCCGCCGCCTGGTTGTTATCCCGGGCTATATGATGAAATTCGAGCCCTTCGAACCGTGTTGGCATTTTTAGGACCGCATTGCAGTATGCTGCCATTTTCGGTTCTTTGGCGTCAAAGTCTCCGTTTATTTGAGATATTGCGAGATTTGAATCCCCGCGCACCTCTAGGCGTTGAATACCCATGGAGACTGCCATCCGGAGGCCGTGCAGAAGGGCCTCGTATTCGGCTGCGTTGTTGGAGTCCGTATACATTATCTGAAGGACGTATTGGACTGTGTCACCGGTTGGGGACGTCAGGACGACGCCAGCCCCTAGGCCATCCAACATTTTGGAGCCGTCGAAGTGCATGATCCAATTGGAGTATGCGCCGTACTCTTTAGGGAGTTCAAGCCAGTACATTCGCCACGAAGTCGGCCAAAACCTGCGACTTAATAGCTCGTCGTGGCTTATAAGTTATGTCAAATGGGAGGAGCTCTATGGCCCATTTAGCAATCCGGCCCGTCGCGTCACGGTTGTTTATAATGTCATTAAGAGGTACTTCGGAGGCTACCGTCATCGAACACTCTTGAAAGTAGTGTCGCAGCTTCCGGGATGCCATGAACACCGTGTATGCTATCTTTTGATAGTGTGGGTACCTGGACTTGCATGGAGTTAGGACAGTGGACACATAATAAACCGGTTTTTGAATAGGGAACCGGTGTCCGTCCGTTTCTCGTTCGACAACGAGCACCGCGCTCACAACTTGATGTGTTGCGGCGAGGTATAATAGCATTGGTTCGCCCACGTTGGGCGCGGCCAGGACCGGATTTGTCGCCAAAATGGCCTTTATTTCTTCGAGTCCGGCCGTGGCGGCATCCGTCCACTCGAAGTGTTCGGTGTGGCGGAGGAGGCGGTAAAGAGGTAATGCCTTTTCTCCTAAACGGGAGATAAAGCGGCTTAGAGCCGCTACGCATCCCGTCAATTTTTGTATTTGTTTGAGGTATTTTGGAATATCCAATTGTGACAGAGCTCGAATCTTGGCTGGGTTTGCTTCAATTCCTCTATCGGACACGATGAAGCCCAGGAGCTTTCCGGCTGGAACGCCGAAGACGCATTTTTCGGATTGAGCTTGATGTCATATTTTCGAAGATTTTCGAATGTGAGCCTCAAGTCGTCTACTAGAGTTTCGACGTGCTTGGTTTTGACGACCACGTCATCTACATATGCTTCCACCATTTTGCCGATCTGGTTTGCCAGACATGTCTGAATCATGCGCTGGTATGTTGCGCCGGTGTTTTTGAGCCCAAAGGGCATTGTGTTGAAGCGAGCGGGCGTATGGGGTGATGAATGCTGTTGCAGCTTGGTGCAGCTCCGCCATCTTGATTTGGTGGTAGCCGAGTATGCGTCGAGGAAGCACAACGAGTCGTGGTCCTGCTGTAAGGCCAATGATTTGATCAATTCAAGGGAGGAAGGGATCCTTTGGGCAAGCCTTATTAAGGTCTTTGAAATCAACACATAGGCGCTAGGATTTATCCTTCTTTGGTACCATCACCAGGTTCGCTAGCCAGTCCGGATGTTTTATATCTCTGATGAATCCGGCCTCCAAAAGTTTGGCTAGCTCCTCTCCCATGGCCTGTCTCTTGGGTTCGGAAAAGCGCCGGAGAGCTTGTTTGACTGGCTTGAATCCTTTTAGGATATTTAGGCTGTGCTCGGCCGGTGACGTGGGATTCTGGCATGTCACGAAGGGTGCCAGAAAAGATGTCCCAGCTTTTCTTGTAGAAATTCTCGTAGGTGGCGTCTGCATCAGGGTTTAATTGTGCCCCGATGGAGGCCGTCTTTGCTGGTCCGTTGGGTGGACTTGGAATTTGACTATTTCATCCGCTGGTTTAAAAGAGGTGGACTTGGATCTTTTATCAAGTATCACATTGTCCCTGTTCACCGTGGAGCGCATCGCGGTGAGTTCCTCGGCCGCTAGGGCTTCGGATAGTGCCTCGAGGGCTAGTGCGGCTGTCTTATTTTCGGTGCAGAGTGCTATGTTCGGATCACTGGCAAGAGTGATGATTCCGTTGGGACCGGGCATTTTAAGCTTCATGTACCCATAATGGGGTATAGCTTGAAAAATTGTGAATGCCTCTCGTCCTAATAAAGCATGATATCCGCTGTTGAATGGGGCCACTTGAAATGTGAGCTCCTCGGACCTGTAATTGTCCGGCGAGCCAAACACTACATCCAGCGTGATTTTTCCTGTGTAGCATGCTTCCCGGTTGGGGATTATTCCTCTAAAGGTTGTGCTGCTTCGCTCAATGCGGTTCCAGTCCATTTCCATTTTTCGGAGGGTTTCCTCATAGATGAGGTTTAGTCCATCGCCGCCATCCATGAGTACCTTAGTAAGGCGAAGCCGTCTACTATCGGGCCGAGGACCAATGCGGCCGGTGCCCGGCAGTTCAGAATTTAGGTTAAATCGCGGCATTGAATGTAATAGCCGTGTCACTCCATGGATTTATTGTTGCTACTTGGTAGACTTCGCAAGGTTATGGAGTTGTCGTTTTCACATGTTGTTTGATGTGAAAGTCTCAAGGCTATTAACACCGTCTTTGGTGTTGCTGGGCTGGGATACGAAGCTAGAAGCTCTTCGCCACTTTTGGCCACCTGCCGTAGTATCCAACATGCTCGAAGGCTATGAGTTGGAGTGGCGCCCTACGTGCTATGAATTTTGCAGGTCCGTTTAGCCAACCTTCGATGCGGTTCCATTACCCTTTAGGGGGTTTTGGTTTTCTGGTATTCAACCCAGGTGCGTGATAATGATGCACCCTTTTTTTCCGGACTAGGGATGTATTCGGGGCCGGATTATCCCAAAATTTACTTTCGGTTTTCCAGGCGCTCTCCATCGCACAGTACTTTTGTACGATGGTCACCAAGTCAGCAAAGCGTGTAATTTCGCGACGACTTATGGCGTTTAGGATTCCCTTGTCCGTGCAATTATTGCAGAAGATTGGTATTGCGTCCTCCTCTCGGCAGTCCTTTATCCTGTTCATAACCAGGAGGAATCTGGCCTAGTAATGATGTACTGTTTCAGCGGGCTCTTGCCGAATTCGAGGGAGATCGCTAATGTTTGGGTGGGCGGGTGGCACTTAAATCCGGAACCCCGTCCGATTTAGGACTCAAGGGCCGGGAAGTTTCCGAACTCGGAAGTTTGGATTTTTGAGTGCTATCCAATGAGTCCGACCCGCCGCCTGACTTTAAGTTCAGGGCTTGATCGACATCCGTCCCTCCGCAGGAATCCGGCATGGAGGGATCGGGAATTCGGACGTAGCTAGTCCTTAAGATAGAAGAAGAGTCGCTGCATTGCTCCTCTATCATAGCAACATGGTGGGCAGCCTGGGGAGAGTTGATCTCTCTCAGATCGGTTTTAGGCCCGATCCGGTTGTAATCTGTGGCGACTCCCAGGGCGGCGATGCGATCCAGGAGCTCATTTACGGAGGAGAGCTCGACCGGATCTAACTGTTCGGCAAGTTCCAAACTAACATGGAGATTGGTTTCGATGACTCGAGAGGTCATCGTCGGCGCGACGGCCGAACTAGCGGTCATGAGAAAACTGCCTAGCCGAAGAGTCTGACCGGTGGCCAAGGCTTCTTCGGCGATGGTATCGTCTTTGAAGACGAGATGAGGCATCCTACCTGATGGCGATGACACAGAGGAACTCTCAATGAAAGCACCAATGTCGGTGTCAAAACCGGCGGATCTCGGGTAGGGGGTCCCGAACTGTGCGTCTAGGCGGATGGTAACAGGAGACAAGGGACACGATGTTTTACCCAGGTTCGGGCCCTCTCGATGGAGGTAATACCCTACTCTGCTTGATTAATATTGATGATATGGGTAGTACAAGAGTAGATCTACCATGAGATCAAGGAGGCTAAACCCTAGAAGCTAGCCTATGGTATGATTGTTGTTCGTCCCACGGACTAAAACCCTCCGGTTTATATAGACACCGGATAGGTTAGGGTTACGAATCGGTTACAATGGTAGGAGATCTACATATCCGTATCGCCAAGCTTGCCTTCCACGCCAAGGAAAGTCCCATCCGGACACGGGACGAAGTCTTCAATCTTGTATCTTCATAGTCCAGGAGTCCAGCCAACGGTAAGAGTTCGGCTATCCGGACATTTCCTAGTCCGGGACTCCCTCAACAAGCCTGGACAATTTCTCATAATGAGAAAAGCGCTCCCGAGGAAACATGGGAATTATCGTCAAGCTAGTTTCATCACGCTCATATGATTCGCGTTCGGTACTTTGATAATTTGATATGTGGGTGGATCGGTGCTTGGGTACTGCCCTTTCTTGGACAATCATCACGCTCATATGATTAACCCCTATTGCAAGCATCTGCAACTACAAAAGAAGTATTAAGGTAAACCTAACCATAGCATGAAACTAGTGGATCCTAATCAGCCCCTTACGAAGCAACGCATAAACTAGGGTTTAAGCTTCTGTCACTCTAGCAACCCATCATCTACTTATTACTTCCCAATGCCTTCCTCTAGGCCCAAATAATGGTGAAGTGTCATGTAGTCGACGTTCACATAACACCACTAGAGGAGAGACAACATACATCTCATCAAAATATCGAACAAATACAAAATTCACATGACTACTAATAGCAAGACTTCACCCATGTCCTCAGGAACAAACGTAACTACTCACAAAGCATATTCATGTTCATGATCAGAGGAGTATTAATATGCATTAAGGATCTGAACATATGATCTTCCACCAAGTAAACCAATTAGCATCAACTACAAGGAGTAATCAACACTACTAGCAACCCATAGGTACCAATTTATGGTTTTGATACAAGATTGGATACAATAGATGAACTAGGGTTTTGAGAGGAGATGGTGCTGGTGAAGATGTTGATGGAGATTGACCCCCTCCCAATGAGAGGATCGTTGGTGATGATTTCCCCCTCCCGGAGGGAAGTTTCCCCGGCAGAACAGCTCCGCCGGAGCCCTAGATTGGTTCCGCCAAGGTTCCGCCTCGTGGCGGTGGAGTTTCGTCCCGTAAGCTTGCTTATGATTTTTTCCAGGGTAAGAGGCTTCATATAGCAGAAGATGGACATCGGAGGGCCACCACGGGGCCCAGGAGACCGGGGGGCGCGCCCAGTAGGGGGGGGGGGCGGGCGCCCCCACCCTCCTGGCCTGGGTGTGGGCCCCCTCCGCTATATTCTTCGCTCAACAATTCTTATTAATTCCAAAAGTGACTTCCATGGAGTTTCAGGATTTTTGGAGCCGTGCAGAATAGGTTTCGAATATTTGCTCCTTTTTCCAGCCAGAATCCTAGCTGCTGGCATTCTCCCTCTTCATGATAAACCTTGTAAAATAAGAGAGAATAGCCATAAGTATTGAGACATGATGTGTAATAACAGCCCATAATGCAATAAATATTGATATAAAAGCATGATGCAAAATGGACGTATCAACTCCCCCAAGCTTAGACCTCACTTGTCCTCAAGCGGAAGCCGAGTCAAAAAATATGTCCACATGTTTAGAGATAGAGGTGTCGATAAAAATAAAATACGGACATGAGGGCATCATGATCACTCTTATAACAGCAACATATATAGATTTTATCATATGATTTCTCATGCTCAAGTAACAATTTATTCACAATGTCAAGTATGGTTCAAAAACTTCATTGGGAACTTAACAAACTATAATCTCAGTCATTGAAGCAATTGCAATTTAT
Source organism: Aegilops bicornis (assembly GCA_021605145.1). Classification (NCBI taxonomy): domain Eukaryota; kingdom Viridiplantae; phylum Streptophyta; class Magnoliopsida; order Poales; family Poaceae; genus Aegilops; species Aegilops bicornis. Next base: position 836,286,258 of record CM038675.1, read on the forward strand.
CATAACATCAGAAAGAGTCAAGAATAGAGCTTTTCAGCAAGTCCACATAGTCAACCATCATATAGTCTTCTACTATTGCTAACACTCACGCAATACGTATGGTTATGAAGTTTTAATCGAACACTGAGAAAGATAGGGGATTATTGTGTTGCCTCCCAACGTATTCACCTTTGGGTGATGTCAACAATAATAATTCATTCTAACTTACATCCAATTGGATATATGTATCAGGATCTTTCCAACACGAGGTGCTTGCCAAAGGATAAAAATGAACAAGGGAAAGGTGAAGATCACCTTGACTCTTTCATAAAGTAAAAGACATAAAGTAAAAGATAGGCCCTTCGCAGAGGGAAGAAGAGGTTTTCATGTGCTTTTAGGGTTGGATGCACAAAATCTTAATGCAAAATAACGTCACTTTATGTTTCCACTTGTGATATGAACCTTTATTATGCAGTCTGTCGCTTTTATTACTTCCATATCACACGATCGTATAAAGCTTATTTTCTCTGCACTAATAAGTCATACATATTTAGAGAGCAATTTTTATTGCTTGCAACATGACAACTTACTTGAAGGATCTTACTCAATCCATAGGTAGGTATGGTGGACTCTCATGGCAAAACTGAGTTTAAGGATGTTTGGAAGCACAAGTAGTATCTCTACTTGGTGCAAGGATTTTTTGGCTAGCATGAGGGGGAAAGGCAAGCTCAACATGTTTGAAAGATCCATGACAATATAGTTTAACTGAGATGTGAAAAAACATAAACCATTACGTTGTCTTCCTTGTCCAACATCAACTCTTTAGCATGTCATACTTAATGAGTGTTCACAATCATAAAAGATGTCCAAGATAGTATGTTTATATGTGTGAAACTCTCTTTCTTTATTACTTCCTATTAATTGCAACGATGACCAAAACTACGTTTGTAAACTCTCAACAACTTTTAGGCCTCATACTCATTATATGTGAAGTCATTACTATCCATAAGATCAATATGAACTCTTTTATTTCTTTTTATTCTTTCTACTTCCTCAAGATCATAGCAAGATAGCAAAGCCCTTGACTCAACACTAATCTTTATTATATAGCCTACGGACTCGATTACATAAAAAGATCACAAAGCAAAAACTCAAAACTACTTCATACCAAGACTTTATTCTAATAGATCAAGATATTATTAAAAGGATCGAACTAAGTAAAACGGTAAAGATAGGAGTGTGATGGTGATACGATACCGGGGCACCTCTCCCAAGCTTGGCAGTTGCCAAGCGGAGTGCCCTATACCCATGTATACGTAGTTATGTCCTCGGAGGTGGTCAAGAAGGAGTTGTTGATGATGTAGGCTTGTCGTCCATCTTCCAAGGCATAGGCTCACCATCATAGAAGGATGATCGAGTCTCCGGGATCCTCAAATCTGCAGCCAAACTAATCCTCTTGAATCTATATTCATACTCAGAGTTTTGGTTTTGCAGGTCATAGATCTGGGCTTGGAGGTGCTCGATTTTCTCTTGAAGCTTGAAGATGGTCTCCCCAATGATCTTGGCATCCAGCTTATGGTTGTTGGTGAACTCCGCGATCATCATCTAGTTGGCGTTGAGTCCACGCTCCACCATCCCTTGGCACTTGAAAACTTGTTGCTCCATAGCTTCGAGCTTTGTCTCCACGCTTCCAGTACGCCTTGGTCCCTCCACATCGCGGATGTGCAGCACCCCCTCACGCATCTCAATGGTTTGAGGGTGTTGCAGCACCTCCGCTAGATAGGGGTTCATAACCCTCTCAAAAAACTTGTCCTTGGGAGCGCTTTGAGACGTCATGGTGCTCTAGATCTGTCAGAAAAATAGCTCGAAACGAAAACAGAGGATTTTTGCGTGATACGGTGGTCAAAACCTTCGGGAGATTATATAATGATTTTTTACTGAAAAAAAGAAGTAACGTGCAGGAATACGGAGTCCGTGAGGCACACGAGGTGCCCAAGAGACAGGGGGCGCGCCCTCCACCCTCGTGGAGGCCTCGTGTCCTTCCCGGATTACTTCATGCTTCCCAAAATTATGAAATATTCCAAAACGGAAAAAATTGCCATTAGAATTGTTTTGGAGTCGGTTTACTTACCGTACCACATACCTATTCCTTTTCGTAGTGCAAAGCGTTGGAAAGTGTCCCTTATGTATTCCTCCGGGGTTACGGTTTCAATAGTATTAGTTTCAACATTGATAGGATTACCTGATATGTAATGTTTGATTCTTTGACCGTTCACCACCCTCGGACTTGTGCCTTCGAAATTTTTGATTTTTATGGCACCGGAACGATAGACCTCCTCGATAACGTAAGGACCTTCCCACTTAGAGAGAAGTTTTCCTGCAAAAAATCTTAAACAAGAGTTGAATAGCAACACATAATCACCTACGTTAAACTCACGCTTTTGTATTCTTTTGTCATGCCATCTTTTAACTTTTTCTTTGAACAGCTTGGCATTCTCATAGGCTTGGGTTCTCCATTCATCAAGTGAGCTAATGTCAAATAACCTCTTCTCACAGGCAAGTTTGAAGCCATAATTGAGCTCTTTAATAGCCCAATATGCTTTATGTTCGAGTTCTAGAGGTAAGTGACATGCTTTTCCATAAACCATCTTATACGGAGACATACCCATATGCAATTCTATAGGCCCATAATGCATCATCAAGTTTCTTGGACCAGTTCTTTCTAGATCTATTTACAGTCTTTTGCAAAATTAATTTGAGCTCTCTGTTACTCAATTCTGCTTGACCACTAGACTGCGGGTGACAAGGAGATACAATTCTATGATTAACATCATACTTAGCAAGCATTCTACGAAAAGCACCATGAATAAAATGTGAGCCACCATCAGTCATGAGATATCTAGGGACTCCAAACCTCGGAAAAATAACTTCTTTAAGCATCTTAATAGAAGTGTTATGATCAGCACTACTAGTTGGAATAGCTTCTACCCACTTAGTAATGTAATCAACAGCAACTAAAATATGTGTGTATCCATTAGAGGCAGGAAAAGGTCCCATATAATCAAAGCCCCAAACATCAAATGGTTCAATAACAAGTGAATAATTCATTGGCATTTCTTGATGTCTACTAATATTACCAATTCTTTGACATTCATCACAAGACAAGACAAACTTACGGGCATCTTTGAAGAGAGTAGGCCAATAAAAACCGGATTGCAATACCTTATGTGCAGTTCTATCTCCAGCGTGGTGTCCTCCATATGGTTCAGAGTGACACTTGCGTAGGATCTGTTCCTGTTCATGCTCAGGTACACAACGTCTAATAACACCATCTACTCCTTCTTTATAAAGGTGTGGGTCATCCCAGAAGTAATGTCTTAAATCATAAAAGAACTTTTTCTTTTGTTGGTATGTGAAACTAGGTGGTATAAATTTAGCAACAATGTAATTAGCATAATCAGCATACCATGGAGCAGTACGAGGAGCATTAATGACTGATAATTGTTCATCAGGAAAGCTATCATCAATAGGTAGTGGGTCATCAAGAACATTCTCTAACCTAGACAAGTTGTTTGCAACGGGGTTCTCAGCTCCCTTTCTATCAATAATATGCAAACCAAATTCTTGTAGCTAGAGAATCCATCTAATAAGTCTAGGCTTAGCATCTTTCTTTTCCATAAGATATTTAATAGCAACGTGATCGGTGTGAATAGTAACTTTAGAATCAACAATATAAGGTCTGAACTTATCACATGCAAATACAACTGCTAAGAATTCTTTTTCAATAGTAGCATAATTTCTCTGGGCAGTATCAATATTTTTACTAGCATACTGCATAACATTTAATTTCTTATCAACTCTTTGCCCTAGAACAGCACCTACAGCATAATCACTAGCATCACACATAATTTCAAAGGGTAAATTCCAATCAGGTGGCTGAACAATAGGTTCAGTGATCAAAGCTTTCTTAATTTCTTATGGTCAATGAACCTCCTATAAAAACCGGCATGACCAAGGAAACTTCTTATACCTTTAATGTCCTTGGGACATGGCATCTTTTCAATAGCATCAACTTTAGCTTTATTAACTTCAATACCTCTTTCAGAAATTTTGTGCCCCAAGACAATGCCTTCATTAACCATAAAGTGGCACTTTTCCCAATTCAAGATGAGACTAGTGTCTTCACATCTCTGCAATACTCGATCAAGGTTGCTTAAGCTATCATCAAAAGAGGATCCATAAACGGAGAAGTCATCCATGAATACCTCACAAATCTTTTCACAGAAGTCAGAGAATATAGCCATCATGCATCTTTGAAAGGTAGCAGGTGCATCACATAAACCAAAAGGCATACGTCTATAAGCAAAAGTACCGAAAGCGCAAGTAAAAGTAGTTTTTGATTGATCCTCCGCTGACACAGGTATTTAAGAGAAACCAGAATAACCATCTAGAAAGCAGAAATACATATGTTTGGATAGTCTTTCTAGCATTTGATCAATAAAAGGTAAAGGTTAATGATCTTTCTTAGTAGCTTTATTTAATTTACGGAAATCAATTACCATCCTATAACCTGTAATAATTCTTTGCAGGATCAATTCATCTTTATCATTAGGAACAACAGTAATAAACGCAATGGACAGGACTTACCCAATCACTATCAGCAACGGGATTATACCTGCCTCAAGGAGCTTTAGTATCTCCTTTCTTACCACTTCTTTCATCTTGGGATTTAGCCGTCGTTGAGGATCTCTAACTGGTTTGGCATCTTTCTCCACTTTTATTTTGTGTTGGCATAAAGTGGGACTAATGCCCTTAAGATCATCCAGAGTATATCCAATAGCAGCACGGTGCTTCTTCAAAGTTTTCAATAATCTTTCCTCTTCTTGCTCTGAAAGGTTAGCACTAACAATAACAGGATATATCTTCTTTTCATCAAGATAAGCATATTTAAGATTATTGGGTAAGGGTTTGAGCTCAAACATGGGATCACCCTTGGGTGGAGGGGGCTCCCCTAGGATTTTAACAAGTAAGTTGTGTTTCAGAATAGGACCCTGTTGAAGGAATACTTCATCTATTTCCCTTCTTTCATTCATAAACATATCATTTTCGTGGTCTAGCAAATATTGTTCTAACGGATCAGTAGGAGGCACGGCAACAGAAGCAAGACCAATAATCTCATCCTTACAAGGTGATTCTTTATCCCGGGGTTGTCTACGAAACATAGCAAAATTAAACTCATGAGACATAGCCCCTAAGCCAATTGTTACAATATCCTTTTCACAATCAATCCTAGCATTAACAGTATTCAAGAAGGGTCTACCAAATATAATGGGACAAAATTCATCTTGTGGGGAACCAAGAACAAGAAAATCAGCATGATATTTAACGTTCCCACACAAGACTTCTACATATCTAACAATCCCAACTGGTGAAATAGTATCTCTATTGGCAAGCTTAATAGTAACATCAATACCTTCCAACTCAGCAGGTGCGATATCATTCATACTTTCTTTATATAAGGAAATAGGTATTGCACTAGCACTAGCACCCATATCACATAAGCCATGATAACAATGATCTCCTATTTTAACAGAAATAACAGGCATGCCTACAACAGGTCTATGTATCTTAGCATTTGGTCTAGCAATATTAGCAGTTTCACCACAGAAATAAATAACATGCCCATCTAAATTATCATCCAAGAATCTTTAACCATAGCAATACTAGGTTCAACTTTAATTTGCTCAGGGGGTGTATAAGTTCTAGTATTACTCTTACGAACAACAGTTGAAGCTTTAGCATGATCCTTTATCCTAACAGGAAAGGTGGTTTCTCAACATAAGTAGTAGGAACAATAGGATCATTATAAGTGATAGTCTTTTCTTCAACTGTAATAGGTGCAACTACTTTTACTCTAGTGGGAGGATTATATTTAAATCACTTCTCCTTAGGGAGATCAACGTGAGCAGCAAAGGATTCACAAAAAGTAGCTACTGAGGGAGTCCTGGATTAAGGGGTCCTCGGACAGCCGGACTATATACTTTGGCCGGACTGTTGGACTATGAAGATACAAGATTGAAGACTTCGTCCCGTGTCCAGATGGGACTCTCCTTTGCGTGGAAGGCAAGCTTGGCAATTCGGATATATAGATCTCCTTCTCTGTAACCGACTCTGTGTAACCCTAGCCCCCTCCGGTGTCTATATAAACCGGAGGGTTTAGTCCGTAGGACAACAACAATCATAATCATAGGCTAGCTTCTAGGGTTTAGCCTCTACGATCTCGTGGTAGATCAACTCTTGTAATACTTATATCATCAAGATCAATCAAGTAGGAAGTAGGGTGTTACCTCCATCGAGAGGGCCCAAACCTGGGTAAACATCGTGTCCCCCGCCTCCTGTTACCATTAGCCTTAGACGCACAGTTCGGGACCTCCTACTCGAGATCCGCCGGTTTTGACACTGACGTTGGTGCTTTCATTGAGAGTTCCACTATGTTGTCACGATAAGGCTTGATGGCTTCTTCAAACATCTTCAACGACGCGGTCCGGGATGAGGTTTACCTCCCCGGACAGATCTTCATATTCAGCGGCGTCGTACTGCGGGCCAACTCGCTTGGCCATCTGGAGCAGATAGATAGCTACGCCAGTGACCATCAGGTCAGGTTTGGAATCTTGAACTATACTGCCGATATCCGTAGAGACTTGATCTTCGACGGATTCGAGCCCATGACAGGTGCGCCGAACAGTCACGACGAGCATGACTTAGATTTGCCATCAGACAGTGTTCGGGAGATCACACCTGCGGCTGCCCCGACCCTCAATCCGGAGCAGATCGTGCCATCCGAGGACGGGTGGATGGACCCCGCCACGGAGGCCGCACACTCATCGGCGCTAGAGCCGAACACAGTCTTCACCTCCAAAGAGGTTTGTGTCATCGGACCCTCGGACTCGTCTCCGGCCACAGGCTCCGAACCGCGTGCGATGGTGCCTATCCAATCTGATTGGGCACCGATCATGGAGTTTACCTCCGCGTACATCTTTCAACACTCACCCTTGGGCGACATGCTAAATTCATTGAGGTCTCTCTCCTTGTCAGGAGACTCTTGGCCGAACTATGTCCGGCTTGAGTGGGAAGCGGACGACGAAGAAATTCGTTCCCCACCCACCACCCACTTAATAGCCACTGTCGATGACTTAACCGACGTGCTTGACTTCAACTCCGAAGAAATTGATGGTATGGACGATGATGCAGGAGAAGAACAGGAGCCACCGCCCTCAGGGTGCTGGACAGCCACCTCATCATACGATATGTACATGGTGGATACCCCCAAAGAAAGCAATGGCGATGAGGCAACGGAGGATAATCCCCTTGAGAAGCAATCTAAGCACCGGCGTCATAGGCGCCGCTCTAAGCCCCGCCATAGCAAAAATAGCGATACCGGCACAAGAGATGATAACAATCCGGATGGTGCCGAAGACGAAAACAATCCCGCCCAGCCAGGCTTCGAGCAGGCCGGGCGGGAGGATGGGCAAGCCAGCCCTAAGGAATAGGCAACTGATGGAGAGTCGGAGGATGACAATTACATGCCCCTCTCCAAAGACGAAGTAAGCCTCGGCGATGAAGAATTCACCGTGCCTGAGGATCCCGTCGAGCTGGAGCGCTTCAAGCGCCGGCTTATAGTCACTGCAAAAAGCCTGAAGAAAAAGCAGCAGCAGCTTCAAGCTGATCAAGATCTGCTAACTGATAGATGGACTGAGGTCCTGGCAACCGAGGAATACGGACTCGAGCACCCTACCAAAAGTTACCCGAAGCGCCGGCTGCTACCTCAACTAGAGGAGGAGGCATCAAAGCCTACACTACCAGCGCATGATGCGGCTGATCGGCCACCTCGTGGCCGAGACAAAGCGGCATTTCAGCCCGAAGTCTAGCCCGCACCCCGAAGCCAAACAAGCAAAAACACGAAGGCCCGGGGCTTCACGCATGACCTGCGAGACAAATTGAAAAACAAAGTAGGACAGTCAAGATCGATATACGGATCACGGGGGCGCGCCCCAATGCGTGACGATGACCGTCACGCCGGATATACCAACAAATCCGGTCGGACCAAATACAATGTAGCCCGGCACAAAGGCGCCATACACCCTCAATGCTTCATAGATGAAGTAATGGATCATGAATTCCCAGAAAGGTTTAAACCTGTGAACACTGAATCATATGATGGTACTACAGACCCCGCGGTATGGATAGAGGATTTATTCCTCCACATTCACATGGCTCGTGGAGATGATCTACACGCCATCAAGTACCTCCCACTAAAACTCAAGGGACTGCCTCGGCATTGGCTGAATAGCTTGCCGACAAACTCCATCGGGAGTTGGGAGAACCTGGCAGACGCATTCCTGGACAACTTCCAGGTCACATATGTGCGACCACCGGATGCTGACGATCTAAGTCACATAACCCAATAGACCGGGGAGTCAGCCAGGAAATTTTGGACTCAGTTCCTAACTAAAAAGAACCAAATTGTCGACTGTCTAGATGCCGAAGCCCTAGCGGCCTTTAAGCATAACATCCATGACGAGTGTCTTGCCCGACATCTCGGCCAAGAAAAACCAAAGTCCATGGCAGCCCTCATGGCACTCATGACCCGCTTTTGTGCGGGCGAGGATAGCTGGTTGGCTCGTAGCAACAACACAACAAGCAATCCCGGCACATCAAAAGCCAGAGATAGCAAAAGCGGTGATAGCGCCGAAGACACGACAGTTAGTGCCGGATTCAGTGGCTCCAAGTCCGGTTAGCGGAAAAAGCCACTCAAAAATAACAATTCGGGCCCGTCCAGTTTGGACCGCATACTCTACCGCCCATGCCAAATTCATGGCACCCCAGGAACACCAGCCAATCATACCAACAGAGAATCCTGGGTCTTCAGACAAGCCGACAGGTCAGGTGCCAAAAACAAGGGGAAGGGGTCTCAAAGCGATGAAGACGACGAGGAGCCCCGATCACCGAATATAGGAGGTCAAAAGAAATTTCCCCCGCAAATCAAAACGGTGAACATGATAAACGCCACCCGCATTCCCAAGCTGGAACGAACGTGCACTTTTAGGGATGTCGACTTAACGGAGCCAGTCGCCCCACAATACAACCTATGGCCGATCACCTTCGATCGTATGGATCGTCCGGCCAATACCAATCAGGGCAATCCAGCCGCACTCATCCTCGACCAATAATTGATGGATTCCACCTCACACAAGTCCTTATGGACGGAGGCAGCATTCTAAACCTGCTGTATCAGGACACAGTGCGCAAGATGGGTATCGATCAGTCGATGATCAAACCCACTAAAACCACCTTTAAAGGTGTCATACCAGGTGTGGAGGCCAGTTGTACAGGATCCATCACTCTGGAGGTAATCTTCGGATCACCAAACAATTACCGTACCAAAGAGTTAGTCTTCGACATCGTCCCTTTTCACAGTGACTACCAGGCACTACTCGGACGAACCGCGTTCGCTCGATTCAACTTGGTGCCACATTATGCCTACCGAAACTCAAGATGCCCGGTCCGCACCGTGTCGTCGCGGTTAATGGCAGGGCTGAACTTCCCATCACTGCCGAAGAGTCCATTGCCGCTTTAACAGCAGAAGCAATGAATGGTACCTTTCAATCGAACCTCAAGTCGACGGCCAAGCTCCCGAACACCGCCAAAGGAGGCTGAACTACTGCGCGGCAGGATAGCCCGGCTCGTCCGGAGCTCAATTAATACACTCCGGCAAAAGTTAAGACATGCCACATAATGTGGCTCAACCGCTCTGTGGCACAAAACCATTTATTGCATTTTCTTTGCAGGTTCACCTTTGCGTAGGCCAGAACGGATGGCGTGGAAACAGATCGAACGCGTAAGGGAATCTCTAGATATTCCCCTCGATGATCATCCGACTACACTCCGGATCCGCATACAACTTCCTCCCGCCTGGTCTCAGCAGGTTCCGCAGTCATATTTCTTTTTATCCCATTACAAGTACTCATAAGCATCGACGTATTATTCAAATACAACATGTGGATTTATATGCTACTTATCTGCTGTTATTCCTTATTAAAACTCTTTTGTCAAAAGGCAGCTGCACACCACGATATGCCTTAATATGCCAGGGGCTTCATTATACCCATAATACGACAATAAAGTCAGAAAACCTTCACGGCAGTTCGGCACCCCAAACTTATAGCATTATATGCATCAACTCCGAATCATGTCTTGGGTCAATAGTTGGGTTTGCCCAGCTCCCATGTTTTGGTACCTTATGTTCCGCTATATCGGCTAAGGTAGCACAGGGAGAACTATTGCGATTGTGTCCCGATTCTTCCGGACGAGCACCTCAGTAGAGAAAGCCGAAAACTGACTGTCATGATACATCAAGAGCTGGTCAGCTATTCGAGAGGTTGTAAAATCTTTAAGGATTTCTTCCGCATAATGCCATAACCAATGCAACGTGCGATGGATCGGCTTTTCTTCCGATCAGGTGTTTATAGAGCCCCTCGTGCGGTCTTCCGAACACCAGGGGTTGCGCCTACCTTCCTTTTGTCAAACTCCTATGGCTAAGTGAGAGTGATAAAGCCCTATAGTCCAATTGCCTGGTTCGCTGTGCTGAACACCTCCTTCAAGGACCCAAAACTAGGATAAAGAGTGCTCAGGTTTATCCCGAACAACCCCGTACTTACTACATGGGGGCATAAGCCGACGACTGGCCAACTCTCAGGATTAATATATGAAACGGCCGCACAGGAGGAAAAACTTTCAAATAACAGGCAATAAATAATAGAAATGACCTTGTTTAACATTACAAAGAACAAAATGACTGTATTCATGGAAATATAACGTCCTTGGTGCATTGCTCCGCCGCAAGGCGGGCTCCTTTCAAGACACCATCATAATATAATTCGGGCTTGCGGTGCTCCTTCCCCTCCGGTGGTCCGTCGGTCATGAGCTTTTCCACATCCATCTTCCCCCAGTGCACCTTTGCGCGGGCGAAGGCCATTCACGCACCCTCAATACAGACCGACCGCTTGATGACTTCGAGTCGAGGGCAGGCACTCACAAGCCGCTTCACGACCCCAAGTAACTGCTTGGAATCGGCTCGGCAGGCCATAGCCGGATAATTAAATCCTTCATGGCTAGCTCGGCCGCCCTATGCAGTTCGATTAGATGCCTCAGTTGATCGCCAAAAGGCACCGGACAATTCGGTGCCAGATACTGCATCTAGAAGAGCTTATTCGCAGTGTTCCTTTCTTCGGCTCGTTAGAATTGGGCGGCATTAGATATGCTACGTGGCAGCTCCGCTAATACCCCTGGAGAAATCAGAATTCAAACTATCAGCTTGATTTTCTCCTTTCAACTACCCGCTTTGTATAGAAAAAGCCTTACCAGCCGCAATTTTCCTCACCTCCTGGATTTCCTCCAGGGCACCTTGGGCTTCCCCCCGGGCATCACTTGCGGCTTGGCAAGCTTGGGAGAGTTCGGATTCTTTCCCTCAAAAACTTTGCTCCAAGGTCTCGCATTTCATCACGGCCTCTTGAAGCTCTCGCTCAGCTTCAATAACTCGGGCCTCATGCTTTTCGCGAAGAGCCTGCTCTGCGGCTGCCTTCTTTTCGGCTTCGGCCACAGCCTTCTTAAGAGCCTGAATTTCGGCCGTCGCCCCTAGAGCACATCATAAAATATTTTCATCATGCACATCTATTGATTTGTGCTCAATGAACAAGGTTTCTGCATACCTTGGTTATCCTCCAGTTTTCTCTTCAATCGGCCAAGTTCTCCTTCGGCCCGCTCCAGACTATGCCTTAGTCCGGATACTTCCACAGCATGAGAGGCGGCAGTCGCTACAGACGCCTGCTTATTAAAAAGAGATATACGTCATCAAGTGAGTCTCCTGCGAACATAAATTTGATCCTCTGTCCGGTTCTTTCTTTCACCAAACAGTGTATCAGGGGCTGCTATCTATACCATGACACTCTTCAAAACCTCATAAAACATACCTCAAAGCCTTTTATGAGGCTGATACAGGATTCATTCAGTCCATTCTCAGCGGACTGAATCTTCTCAATCACCCATAAGGGCACGGTGCTCATCAACGATGGAGGCGCTCTTCAGTGCCGCTAATAAAGCATCCGGCACCTCTGGTTGGACGAAGGTTGCCGGTGGAACAGACACACCCCCTCCAGCCGACGGAGGCCGTCTGCCTGATTCCGGCGCCATATTGGTCTCCGGAATTGTGTCCGGCTAGGGACCAGATTCAAGATGACCCCCGCCATTGACGTCCATGGGAGCCTTCTCTCCCGTGTGTCTGGACCCTGAAATCTGGCCTCCTGGCGCCGCCTTTGCGATCTTTCCCCCCTTCGTGGTCTGGGTCCTTCTGGGACGAAATCTCGGTGTCATTCACATGTTTGGGGGAGGGGGACTTCGGGGGTGTCCCGCTCTCCATAGCGTCCAAACCCTGCAAATCCTCCGATGAGGATTGTTCGGCGCGGGACCTCGCCGTACTGTAAAAAGTATGGCTCAGATTACAATATTATGCCATGAGAAGTCTGGACGCATAAGCGTGTTCGGATTTTATACTCACGAGTTCACCAGGGGCTGGGCCCTGGGATCCCACTCCGGGCTGCTATCGGCGGCGGCGGTGGACTCCTCTGGAAGAGGAGTTTTTCCCCTCTTGGGCGACTCGGCCTCCAAGGATGAGGAGGCCGCCCTTTTCTTTCTTCCCCCGCTGGGGATTCATATTCCTCCTCCTCCTCGCCCTCTTCGGAAGAAGAACGAGCATTGGAGTCTTCGGATTTTATGTCCGAAGCGCCACGGCGACGGAGGCTGCCCCTGGTCTTCTTGGCCTCCTTCTCGGCCTTCTTCTTCGGCGCCTTGTAAGGCGGCAGGACCAGCATCTTCGACAGAAGTGGGCCGTCCGGTTCTTCTGGCAGCGGGCCCGAACAGTAGATCCGCCCCGCCTTCTTCGCCCAGCCACAGGAGAGTTGTGGGAAACACATTAAGCATTTTCCTAAGGATATGCGAATAAAACATATAAATTGTCAACATACAGTGACTTACCGAACTTGCAGGGCGGGACAGTTGGTACCCGTGGTCCTCGGCGGAGTCCGGCCACGATTTGTCGGACTTGAAAAGTACCTTCCAGATGTCCTTGTGCAAGGAGCCAAAGAGCTCTAGCAGGGTCTGGTGCTTGGCCGGGTCGAACTCCCATAAATTGCAAGGTAGAATCCGGCGAACTAACATCACCTGGACTACATTGACGAGCTTGATGTTCTTGTCTTCCATATCCTGGACGCGCGTCTGGAGCACCGATAGTTCGTCGGAAGTGGCCCAGTTCAGGCCTTTCTTGGGCCAGGACGTAAGTCGCAAGGGGGCTCCAGATCAGAATTCCGGAGCAGCGGCCCATTCCTTGCCGCGCGGCTCAGTGATGTAAAACCACTGCTGCTGCCTGATACGTCTCCAACGTATCTATAATTTTTTATTGCTCCATGCTATATTATCTACTGTTTTGGCAATATTGGGCTTTATTATCCACTTTTATATTATTTTTGGGACTAACCTATTAACTGGAGGCCCAGCCCAGATTTGCTGTTTTTTGCCTATTTCAGTTTTTCGAAGAAAAGGAATATCAAACGGAGTCGAAACGGAACGAAATCAACTGGAGAAGTTATTTTTGGAAGGAAAGCTACCGGATGGAGTTGGACCCCACGTCAGGAGATAAGGGAGGTGCTCACGAGGGTGGGGGCGCGCCCCCTGCCTCGTGGGGCCCCCGAAGCTCCACCGACGTACTTCCTGCACCCATATATACCTACGTATCCTAAAACTTCCAGAACAGAGAATAGATCGGGAGTTCCGCCGCCGCAAGCCTCTGTAGCCACCAAAAACCAATCGGGACCCTGTTCCGGCACCCTGCCGGAGGGGGGAACCCTCATCGGTGGACATCTTCATCATCCCGACGCTCTCCATGACGAGGAGGGAGTAGTCCACCCTCGGGGCTGAGGGTATGTACTAGTAGCTATGTGTTTGATCTCTCTCTCTCTCGTGTTCTTGATTTGGCACGATCTTGATGTATCGTGAGCTTTGCTATTATAGTTGGATCTTATGTTTCTTCTCCCCCTCTACTCTCTTGTAATGGATTGAGTTTTCCCTTTGAGGATATCTTATCGGATTGAGTCTTTAAAGATTTGAGAACACTTGATGTATGTCTTGCCGTGCGTATCTGTGGTGACAATGGGATATAACGTGATTCACTTGATGCATGTTTTGGTGATCAACTTGCGAGTTCCGCCCATGAACCTATGCATAGGGGTTGGCACACGTTTTCGTCGTGATTCTCCGGTAGAAACTTTGGGGCACTCTTTGAGGTTCTATGTGTTGGTTTGAGTAGATGAATTGAGATTGTGTGATGCGTATCGTATAATCATACCCACGGATACTTGAGGTGACATTGGAGTATCTAGGTGACATTAGGGTTTTGGTTGATTTGTGTCTTAAGGTGTTATTCTAGTACGAACTCTAGGGCTATTTGTGACACTTATAGGAATAGCCCAACGGATTGATTGGAAAGAATAACTTTGAGGTGGTTTCGTACCCTACCATAATCTCTTCGTTTGTTCTCCGCTATTAGTGACTTTGGAGTGACTCTTTATTGCATGTTGAGGGATAGTTATGTGATCCAATTATGTTATTATTGTTGAGAGAACTTGCACTAGTGAAAGTATGAACCCTAGGCCTTGTTTCCTAGCATTGCAATACCGTTTACGCTCACTTTTATCGCTTGCTACCTTGCTATTTTTATATTTTCAGAGTACAAAAACCTATATCTACCATCCATATTGCACTTGTATCACCATCTCTTCACCGAACTAGTGCACCTATACAATTTACCATTGTATTGGGTGTGTTGGGGACACGAGAGACTCTTTGTTATTTGGTTGCAGGGTTGTTTGAGAGAGACCATCTTCATCCTACGCCTCCCATGGATTGATAAACCTTAGGTCATCCACTTGGGGGAAATTTGCTACTGTCCTACAAATCTCTGCACTTGGAGGCCCAACAACGTCTACAAGAAGAAGGTTGCATAGTATACATCAAGCTCTTTTCTGGCGCCGTTGCCGGGGAGGTGAGTGCTTGAAGGTATATCTTTAGATCTTGCAATCGAATCTTTTTTTTCTTGTTTTAGCACTAGTTTAGTTTATAAAAGAAAACTACCAAAAAATGGAATTGAGTCTACCCCATACGCTTCATTTTTTTAATATCTTTCATGAGTATGATGGAATGGAAAATTGTGCCAAAGTGTTAGAAGAAGAATGCATTAAATTGTTTGGCACTAAATCTTCGAATGATGAGCATGATTGCAATGTTGTTAGTATGAACTCCTTGAATATCCATAGTACTAATGATGATTGCACTAGTTATGATGAAAATGCCTCCTATAAACATGTCAATTTTTGTGGAGTGCATTGGGTTTGTAAGTACACACCAAATAGGGAAGATAGATATTGCAAGAGGCATAAGTACTTAGAAACCAAATTATTGTAAGAAGAGCTAGATGAATGTGCTGAAAATTTATTTTTTCTTAGCCCTACTTGTGAACTTTGCAATGAACGTGATCATTTTAGTACCCAATGCAAATTGTTTCATGATCGTATCGTGTCCAAAAATTGTGATGACTTGATTACCCTTGCACATCATAATGAACTTGGTTTGCTCTTGGGTTATGAAGAAATTAAATGGAGAATTAAGGATATTCCAAATTTTGCCCTTGATAAAGTTCTTCATTTTGATCTAGAGAAAATTTATATGTATTGTGCGGTGAATTGCATTGATAATCCGTATATCGCCAATTACATAAAGAAAAGAAAACAAATAGAGGATGAAGAGAATACTAATGAAAGGGAAGAGACTTCCCAATATTCTCCTATTATTTCTCATGATGAATCAGGTAACGAGGAGGAGCCTTCTATTCAACCAATCTCATTAATAAGGAGCTCTAAAAAGAGGATTGAACCCACACATGATGTGGTGAAGAAGAAAAAAAATAAAAAGGAAGAGAGGTAAAAATGTATTTCTCCCAAATAAAGTTGCTCTTATTATTGTTGTGCCTCATGAAAATGAAGATGATACACTTGATAATGATCCCGTTATGCCTATTGCTTGTTTTGATGATTATGATTGGAAAGATAATGATACTTATTATGATCTTGAAAATCTTTTCGGCATTTTCTTGGAAGAATATGATAATAATGTTTGCTATACTATTGGTGCTATCCATACTATTAATGATGAGAGTGATTATGTTTATGATATGAAAAGGCCCAAGCTTGGGGAAGCTATGTTTGATGAGGATGACATATTTGAGAATGTATTTTCTGCAATTAATGTTTGTCCCAAGCTTGGGGATGCTATGTTTAATAATGATGATATTTTTAGCCTCTCAAGTTTCGATATGCAAAGTTGTTATGATGATAGCATGCCTTCTACCTATGATGATTATATTTATGAAAGTGGGTTTGGAAGAGTGTCAACTTTAGGAAGTAATGATCCCACAATATTGGAGGATGTTGAATCTTATAATATTTATGAAAGTGGATTTGGAGAGGTCATGACTTTATTTAGTGATGTATCCACTATCTTGGAAGAGGTTTCAATCGATTATGATGAGAACAAAGTTGCTACTTATGATGATTATTGTGATGAAACTTATGCTATAAAAAGTAGTGATGATTATAATTATAAAACTTGTCATGATTATGATTACCCATTTTCTGAACATTACTATTTTAATTGGGAAACAATTTATAGTATTCAAGTCTCTTATGATACTCCCACTATCCCGAATGAGAAGAAATTTGCTTATGTGGAGAGTAGTAAATTTTCTATGCTTGTAGATCATGAAAAGAATGTTTTAGGTGCTGGTTATATTGTTGAATTTATTCATGATTCTACTGAAATTATTATGAGGGAGGAATATATGCTTGTAGGAATTGCAATAATATTAAGTTTCCTCTCTATGTGCTTAAAATCTTGAAGTTATGCTTGTTTTGCCTTCCTATGCTAGTTGATTATTGTTCACATAAGATGTTTGCTCACAAAATCCCTATGCATAGGAAGTGGGTTAGACTTAAATTTGCTAGTCATATTCTTCATGATGCTCTCTTTATGCATAGGAAGTGGGTTAGACTTAAATTTGCTAGTCATATTCTTCATGATGCTCTCTTTATGTTTCAATTATTGTCTCTTATGTGAGCATCATTGAAATCAGCATGCCTAGCTAGGGGCGTTAAACGTTAGCGCTTGTTGGGAGGCAACCCAATTTTATTTTAGTTCTTGTTTTTCGGTTCTGTTTTGGAATAAATAATCCATATAGCTTCTGTTTAGATGTGGTTTTATGTTTTAATTAGTGTTTGTGCCAAGTAGAACCTTTGGGAAGACTTGCGTGAAGTCTTTATGATCATGCTGTAAAAAAACAGAAACTTTAGCGCTCACGAGATTAGCTAGAACATTTTACTGGAGAGTGCTATGTAGTTGATTCTTTTTTCAGATGATTAATCGACAAATTCCTCAGGTCGCCCAATTTATTTTAGAATTTTTGGAGTTCAAGAAGTTTGCGTTAGTTACAGATTACTACAGACTGTTCTGTTTTTGGCAGATTTTGTTTTTTGTGTTGTTTGCTTATTTTGATGACTCTATGGCTAGTAAAATAGTTTATAAACCATAGTGAAGTTGGAATACAGTAGGTTTAACACCAATATAAATAAATAATTAGTTCATTACAGTACCATGAAGTGGTGTTTTGTTTTCTTTCGCTAACGGAGCTCACGAGTTTTCTGTTAAGTTTTGTGTTGTGAAGTTTTCAAGTTTTGGGTAAAGATTCGATGGACTATGGAATAAGGAGTGGCAAGAGCCTAAGCTTGGGTATGCCCAAGGCACCCCAAGGTAATATTCAAGGACCACAAAGAGCCTAAGCTTGGGGATTCCCCGGAAGGCATCCCCTCTTTCGTCTTTGTTCATCGGTAACTTTACTTGGAGCTACATTTTTATTCACCACATGATATGTGTTTTGCTTGGAGCGTCATATTATTTTCTTTAGCTTTGCTTGCTGTTTGAATTAAATACCAAGTTCTGAAATCCTTAAATGGGAGAGTCTTCACATAAGTTGCATAATTATCCGACTACTCATTGATCTTCACTTATATCTTTCGGAGTAGTTTGTTGTTTGCTCTAGTGCTTCACTTATATCTTTTAGAGCACAATGGTGGTTTTATTTTGAAGAATTAGATGAACTCTCATGCTTCACTTATATTATTTTGAGAGTATTAAATACCATGGTAATTTGCTTAAATAATCCTAATATGCTTGGTATTCAAGATTTGTAAAACTTTCTTTTGAGTGCGTTGAATACAAAGAAAATTTTGATGCTTGATAATTGTTTTGAGATATGAAGATGGTGATATTAGAGTCATGCTTGGAGTAGTTGTGAAATTGAGAAATACTTGTGTTAAAGTTTATGATTCCCGTAGCATGCACGTATGGTCAACCGTTATGTGATGAAGTCGAAGCATGATTTATTTATTGATTGTCTTCCTTATGAGTGGCAGTCGGGGACGAGCGATGGTCTTTTCCTACCAATCTATCCCCCTAGGAGCATGCGCGTAATACTTTTTTCTTTGATAACTTCTAGATTTTGGCAATAAGTATATGAGTTCTTTATGACTAATGTTGAGTCCATGGATTCTCGCCGGTATCGTACACCCATCATATACCTTCCTCAAAATAGCCACCATACCTACCTATCATGGCATTTCCATAGCCATTCCGAGATATATTGCCATGCAACTTTCCACCGTTCCGTTTATTATGACACGCTCCATCATTGTCATATTGCTTTGCATGATCATGTAGTTGACATTGTATTTGTGGCAAAGCCACCGTTTATAATTCTTTCATACATGTCACTCAAGAGTCATTGCACATCCCGGTACACCGCCGGAGGCATTCATATAGAGTCATATTTTGTTTTAAGTATCGAGTTGTAATTGTTGAGTTGTAAGAAAATAAAAGTGTGATGATCATCATTATTAGAGCATTGTCCCAGTGAGGAAAGGATGATGGAGACTATGATTCCCCACAAGTCGGGATGAGACTCGGACGAAAAATAAAAAAAGAGAAAAAAAGAGGCAAAAAAAGGAGAAAAGGACCAAACAAAAAAAAGGAGAGAAACAGAGACACCCCGCAATGCTACTATCCTTTTACCACACTTGTGCTTCAAAGTAGCACCATGATCTTCATGATAGAGAGTCTCCTATGATCTCACTTTCATATACTAGTGGGAATTTTCATTATAGAACTTGGCTTGTATATTCCAATGATGGGCTTCCTCAAAATGCCCTAGGTCTTCCTGAGCAAGCGAGTTGGATGCACACCCACTTAGTTTCTTTTGTTGAGCATTCATACACTTATAGCTCTAGTGCATCCGTTGCATGGCAATCCCTACTCACTCACATTGATATATTGATGGGCATCTCCATAGCCCGTTGATACGCCTAGTTGATGTGAGACTATGTTCTACTTTTTGTCTTCTGCACAACCACCATTCTATTCCACCTACAGTGTTATATCCATGGCTCACGCTCATGTATTGCGTGAAGATTGAAAAAGTTTTGAAAATGTCAAAAGTATGAAACAATTGCTTGGCTTGTCATCGGGGTTGTGCATGATTTAAATACTTTGTGTGGTGAAGATAGAGCATAGCCAGACTATATGATTTTGTAGGGATAACTTTCTTTGGCCATGTTATTTCGAGAAGACATAATTGCCTTATTAGTATGCTTGAAGTATTATTATTTTTATGTCAATATGAACTTTTGTCTTGAATCTTTCGGATCTGAATATTCATACCACAATTGAGAAGATTTACATTGAAATTATGCCAAGTAGCACTCCGCATCAAAATTTCTCTTTTTATCATTTACCTACTCGAGGACGAGCAGGAATTAAGCTTGGGGATGCTTGATACGTCTCCAACGTATCTATAATTTTTTATTGCTCCATGCTATATTATCTACTGTTTTGGGCAATATTGGGCTTGATTATCCACTTTTATATTATTTTCGGGACTAACCTATTAACCGGAGGCCCAGCCCAGATTTGCTGTTTTTTGCCTATTTCAGTGTTTCGAAGAAAATGAATATCAAACGGAGTCGAAACGGAACGAAATCAACTGGAGAAGTTATTTTTGGAAGGAAAGCTACCGGATGGACTTGGACCCCACGTCAGGAGCCAAGGGAGGTGCTCACGAGGGTGGGGGGCGCGCCCACCCCCCTAGGGCGCGCCCCCTGCCTCGTGGGGCCCCCGAAGCTCCACCGACGTACTTCCTGCACCCATATATACCTACGTATCCTAAAACTTCCAGAACAGAGAATAGATCAGGAGTTCCGCCGCCGCAAGCCTCTGTAGCCACCAAAAACCAATCGGGACCCGGTTCCGGCACCCTGCCGGAGGGGGGAACCCTCACCGGTGGCCATCTTCATCATCCCGGCGCTCTCCATGACGAGGAGGGAGTAGTCCACCCTCGGGGCTGAGGGTATGTACCAGTAGCTATGTGTTTGATCTCTCTCTCTCTCTCTCTCTCTCTCTCTCTCGTGTTCTTGATTTGGCACGATCTTGATGTATCGCGAGCTTTGCTATTATAGTTGGATCTTATGTTTCTTCTCCCCCTCTTCTCTCTTTTAATGGATTGAGTTTTCCCTTTGAGGTTATCTTATCGGCTTGAGTCTTTAAAGATTTGAGAACACTTGATGTATGTCTTGTCGTGCGTGTCTGTGGTGACAATGGGATATCACGTGATTCACTTGATGTATGTTTTGGTGATCAACTTGCGGGTTCCGCCCATGAACCTATGCATATGGGTTGGCACACGTTTTCGTCGTGATTCTCCGGTAGAAACTTTGGGGCACTCTTTGAGGTTCTATGTGTTGGTTTGAGTAGATGAATTGAGATTGTGTGATGCATATCGTATAATCATACCCACGAATACTAATCATACCCACGAATACTTGAGGCGACATTGGAGTATCTAGGTGACATTAGGGTTTTGGTTTATTTGTGTCTTAAGGTGTTATTCTAGTACGAACTCTAGGGCTGTTTGTGACACTTATAGGAATAGCCCAATGGATTGATTGGAAAGAATAACTTTGAGGTGGTTTCGTACCCTACCATAATCTCTTCGTTTGTTCTCCGCTATTAGTGACTTTGGAGTGACTCTTTGTTGCATGTTAAGGGATAGTTATGTGATCCAATTATGTTATTATTGTCGAGAGAACTTGCACTAGTGAAAGTATGAACCCTAGGCCTTGTTTCCTAGCATTGCAATACCGTTTACGCTCACTTTTATCGCTTGCTACCTTTCTGTTTTTATATTTTCAGAGTACAAAAACCTATATCTACCATCCATATTGCACTTGTATCACCATCTCTTCACCGGACTAGTGCACCTATGCAATTTACCATTCTATTGGGTGTGTTGGGACACAAGAGACTCTTTGTTATTTGGTTGCAGGGTTGTTTGAGAGAGACCATCTTCATCCTACGCCTCCCACGGATTGATAAACCTTAGGTCATCCACTTGAGGGAAATTTGCTACTGTCCTACAAACCTATGCACTTGGAGGCCCAACAACGTCTACAAGAAGAAGGTTGCATAGTAGACATCACTACCACTCCTTGACGGATTCATTGAACTTGCCCACCATGGCGCCTCCGCACTCGGCGTGCTCGCCGCTCACTACCTTGGGCTTCACATTAAAAACCTTCAGCCATAAGCCGAAGTGTGGTGGGATGCGGAGAAAGGCCTCACACACGACGATGAATGTCGAGATGTTGAGGAAGGAATTGGGGGATAGAACATGAAAATCAATCCCGTAATAATATATGATACCGCGAACGAATGGGTGGAGGGGAAACCCTAGCCCGTGGACAAAATGAGGGAGGAATACCACCCACTCATTGGGTTTCAGAGTGGGGACAAACTGTCCCGCCGTCGGAAGACGATGGCCGATTCTCTTGGCCAAATACCCCCCCCCCCCCGAAGCTTTTTGATATCCTTCTCCAGGACGGTAGAGGCCATCCACTTGCCTCCTGCTCCGGATCCGGACATTTTCGAGAAACCTTTTTGGGCGGAGAAGACGAACGAGGGCTCGAGCGAGGAGGAATGGATGAGCGGAGGAAGAAGGAGGTGTGGGGGGAAAAAGGGAGTTCTTATCCCCTTATAAAGGCAGTAGAGATCCCGCACCTCCCCACTTGCCCGGTAAACTTGCTTATTCCCCAAACGCCACGATTGATGGCGCGGTTGGGCTACCCACACCCGTATTGATGAGAATCCCGTGACAAGGGGACGCGATCTCTGCTTCGACAAGACGTGCCAATAAAACCGCCTCGCGATATGTGCGCTGGCAGGTTGGGAAAAATGGTTCGAAGACCGGGCCACGACATGATGTCACGCTATGAAAAGTTGTCAGCAGATTAGATTTGTGGATTATTGTGCTCTCTAGGTGGTATGCGGAATTTGTTTTGCAGAGCCCTACACGATCCTTGTGTTCAAAATCTTCTATGTTGAATTCGGAGAAGGAACCCGCCTTGCAATGCCAAAGACAATCTGCACGCCGGACTCATCGTCATTGAAGCCTGGTTCTGGGGCTACTGAGGGAGTCCTGGATTAAGGGGTCCTCGGACAGCCGGACTATATACTTTGGCCGGACTGTTGGGCTATGAAGATACAAGATTGAAGATATGTAGATCTCCTTCTCTGTAGCCGACTCTGTGTAACCCTAGCCCCGCCCCCTCCGATGTCTATATAAACCGGAGGGTTTAGTCCGTAGGACAACAACAATCATAATCATAGGCTAGCTTCTAGGGTTTAGCCTCTACGATCTCATGGTAGATCAACTCTTGTAATACTCATATCATCAAGATCAATCAAGCAGGAAGTAGGGTGTTACCTCCATCGAGAGGGCCCGAACCTGGGTAAACATCGTGTCCCCCACCTCCTGTTACCATTAGCCTTAAACGCAGAGTTCGGGCCCCCTGCCTGAGATCCGCCGGTTTTGACACCGACAGCTACTATCTCAGAGTCAAGTCCATATTTAGCGCTAAATCCACGAAAAGCATCGGTATCCATAAAAGATTTAACACAATCAAACTTAGGTGTTATACCTGACTCCTTACCATCGTCGGAACCCCAATCTTCAGAGTTGCGTTTAATTCTTTCCAATAAATCCCACTTGAATTCAATAGTCTTTAGCATATAAGAACCAACACAGGAAGTATCAAGCATGGTGCGATCATTGAGAGAAAGCTGAGCATAAATTTTTTGAATAATCATATCTCTTGAGAGCTCATGATTGGGGCATGAATATAACATTGACTTAAGCCTCCCCCAAGCTTGAGCGATGCTTTCTCCTTCGCGAGGCCAGAAATTATATATGTAATTACAATCACGATGAACAAGATGCATAGGATAGAACTTCTTGTGAAATTCCAACTTCAATTGTTTATAGGTCCAAGATCCTGTATCATCACATAGCCTATACCATGTCAATGCGTCTCCCTTCAAAGATAAAGGGAAGACCTTCCTCTTGACAACATCATCGGGAATACCTGCAAGCTTAAATAACCCACAAACTTCATCCACAAAGATAAGGTGTAAATTGGGATGCAATGTTCCATCTCCTGCAAAGGGATTAGCTAGCAGTTTCTCTATCATACCCGAAGGAATCTCAAAGTAAACATTTTCAGTAGGTTCAGTAGGTTGAGGAGCAACTCTTTGCTCTACTGGTCGGGGTGAAGATACCCCAAACAAGCCCCTCAAAGGATTAGTTTCCATAGTAACAAGTGACAGAAAATTTCAGCACACTATATAAATGTTTCCTTACCAAGTTCCACTCACCAAAGGCGCTTCACTCCCCGACAACAGCGCCAGAAAAGAGTCTTGATGACCCACAAGTATAGGGTATCTATCGTAGTCCTTTCGATAAGTAAGAGTGCCGAACCCAACGAGGAGCAGAAGGAAATGACAAGCGGTTTTCAGTAAGGTATTCTCTGCAAGCACTGAAATTGTAGGTAACAGATAGTTTTGTGACAAAATAATTTGTAACGGGTAATAAGCAATGAAAGTAAATAAAGTGCAGAAAGGTGGCCCAATCCTTTTTGTAGCAAATGACAAGCTGATACGTCTCCAACGTATCTATAATTTTTTATTGCTCCATGCTACTTTATCTACTATTTTGGACTATATTGGGCTTTACTTTACACTTTTATATTGTTTTTGGGACTAACCTATTAACTGGAGGCCCAGCCCAGAATTGCTGTTTTTTTGCCTATTTCAATGTTTCGAAGAAACGGAATATCAAACGGAGTCCAAACGGAATGAAACCTTCGGAAACGTGATTTTCTCACCGAACGTGATCGAGGGGACTTGGACCCTACTCCAAGGAACAAAAGAGGAGGTCACGAGGGTGCCCCCCCCTAGGGCGCGCCCCTGCCTCTTGGGCCCCCTCTTGCTCCACCTACGTACTCCTTCCTCCTATATATACCTATGGACCCCCAAACGATCAGAACAAGAGCCAAAAACCTAATTCCACCGCCGCAACTTCCTGTATCCACGATATCCCATCTTGGGGCCTGTTCTGGAGCTCCGCCGGAGGGGGCATCCAGCACGGAGGCCTTCTACATCATCACCATAGCCCCTCCGATGAAGTGTGAGTAGTTTACTTCAGACCTTCGGGTCCATAGCTAGTAGCTAGATGGCTTCTTCTCTCTTTTTGGATCTCAATACAATGTTCTCCCCGCTCTCGTGGAGATCTATTCGATGTAATCTGCTTATTCCGGTGTGTGTGTTGAGACCGATGAATTGTGGGTTTATGATCCAGCTTATCTATGAATAATATTTGAATCTTCTCTGAATTCTTTTATGTCTGATTGGTTATCTTTGCAAGTCTCTTCGAATTATCCGTTTGGTGAACCGTTATGTGATGAACTCGGAGCATGATTTATTTATTGATTGTCTTCCTTATGAGTGGCGGTCGGGGACGGCGATGGTCTTTTCCTACCAATCTATCCCCTAGGAGCATGCATGTAATACTTTGCTTTGATAACTTCTAGATTTTTGCAATAAGTATATGAGTTCTTTATGACTAATGTTGAGTCCATGGATTATACGCACTTTTTCCCATCCTTCCACCATTGCTAGCCTCTCTAATACTGCGCACTTTTCGCCGGTATCACACATAAACCCACCATATATCTTCCTCAAAACAGCCACCATACCTACCTATCATGGCATTTCCATAGCCATTCCGAGATAATATTGCCATGCAAATTTCCACCGTTCCGTTTATTATGACACGCTCCATCATTGCCATATTGCTAGCATGATCATGTAGTTGACATCGTATTTGTGGAAAAGCCACCATTCATAATTCATTCATACATGTCACTCATATTTCATTGCATATCCTGGTACACCGCCGGAGGCATTCATATAGAGTCATACTTTGTTCTAAGAATCGAGTTGTAATTGTTGAGTTGTAAGAAAAATAAAAGTGTGATGATCATCATTCTTTAGAGCATTGTCCCAAGTGAGGAAAGGATGATGGAGACTATGATTCCCCACAAGTCGGGATGAGACTCGGACGAAAAATAAAAAAAAGGAAAAATGAAAAAAAAGAGGCCATAAAAAGAGAAAGGGCCCAAATAAAAATGAGAGAAAAGAGAGAAGGGACAATGTTACTATCCTTTTACCACACTTGTGCTTCAAAGTAGCACCATGATCTTCATGATAGAGAGTCTCTCATTTTGTCACTTTCATATACTAGTGGGAATTTCATTATAGAACTTGGCTTGTATATTCCAATGATGGGCTTCCTCAAATTGCCCTAGGTCTTTGTGAGCAAGCGAGTTGGATGCACACCCACTTAGTTTCTTTTGTTGAGCTTTCATATACTTATAGCTCTAGTGCATCCGTTGCATGGCAATCACTACTCACTCATATTGATATCTATTGATGGGCATCTCGATAGCCCGTCGATACACCTAGTTGATGTGAAACTATCTTCTCCCTTTTTGTCTTCTCCACAACCGCCATTCTATTACACATATAGTGCTATATCCATAGCTCACGCTCATGTATTGCGTGAAGATTGAAAAAGTTTTGAAAATGTTGAAGTATGAAACAATTGCTTGGCTTGTCATCAGGGTTGTGCATGATTTAAATGGGAAGATGGAGCATAGCCAGACTATATGATTTTGTAGGGATAACTTTCTTTGGCCATGTTATTTTGAGTATACATAATTGCTTAGTTAGTATGCTTGAAGTATTATTATTTTTATGTCAATATGAACTTTTGTCTTGAATCTTTCGGATCTGAATATTCATACCACAATTAAGTAGATTTACATTGAAATTATGCCAAAGTATCACTCCGCATCAAAAATTCTCTTTTTATCATTTACCTACTCGAGGACGAGCAGGAATTAAGCTTGGGGATGCCTGACACGTCTCCAACGTATCTATAATTTTTTATTGCTCCATGCTACTTTATCTACTGTTTTGGACTATATTGGGCTTTATTTTCCACTTTTATATTATTTTTGGGACTAACCTATTAACTGGAGGCCCAACCCAGAATTGCTGTTTTTTTTGCCTATTTCAGTGTTTCGAAGAAACGGAATATCAAACGGAGTCCAATCGGAATGAAACCTTCGGAAACGTGATTTTCTCACCGAACGTGATCCAGGGGACTTGGACCCTACTGCAAGGAACAAAAGAGGCGGTCACGAGGGTGGGGGGCGCCCGCATAGTGCGCGCCCCCTGCCTCGTGGGCCCCCTGTTGCTCCACCAATGTACTCCTTCCTCCTATATATAACTACTTACCCCCAAACGATCAGAACAGGAGTCAAAAACCTAATTCCACCGCCGCAACTTCCTGTATCCATGTGATCCCATCTTGGGGCCTGTTCCGGAGCTCCGCCGGAGGGGGCATCCACCACGGAGGGCTTCTACATCATCACCATAGCCCCTCCGATGAAGTGTGAGTAGTTTACTTCAGACCTTCGGGTCCATAGCTAGTAGCTAGTTAGCTTCTTCTCTCTTTTTGGATCTCAATACAATGTTCTCCCCCTCTCTCGTGGAGATCTATTCGATGTAATCTTCTTTTTGCGGTGTGTTTGTTGAGACCGATGAATTGTGGGTTTATGATACATCTTATCTATGAATAATATTTGAATCTTCTCTGAATTCTTTTATGTCTGATTGGTTATCTTTGCAAGTCTCTTCGAATTATCCGTTTGGTGAACCGTTATGTGATGAACTCGGAGCATGATTTATTTATTGATTGTCTTCCTTATGAGTGGCGGTCGGGGACGAGCGATGGTCTTTTCCTACCAATCTATCCCCCTAGGACCATGCGCGTAATACTTTGCTTTGATAACTTCTAGATTTTTGCAATAAGTATATGAGTTCTTTATGACTAATGTTGAGTCCATGGATTATACGCACTTTTTCCCATCCTTCCACCATTGCTAGCCTCTCTAACACCGCACACTTTTCGCCGGTATCACACATAAACCCACCATATATCTTCCTCAAAACAACCACCATACCTACCTATCATGGCATTTCCATAGCCATTCCGAGATATATTGCCATGCAACTTTCCACCGTTCCGTTTATTATGACACGCTCCATCATTGTCATATTGCTAGCATGATCATGTAGTTGACATCGTATTTGTGGCAAAGCCACCATTCATAATTCTTTCATACATGTCACTCATGTTTCATTGCATATCCCGGTACATCGCCGGAGGCATTCATATAGAGTCTTACTTTGTTCTAAGAATCGAGTTGTAATTGATGAGTTGTAAGAAAAATAAAAGTGTGATGATCATCATTCTTTAGAGCATTGTCCCAAGTGAGGAAAGGATGATGGAGACTATGATTCCCCCACAAGTCGGGATGAGACTCCGGACGAAAAATAAAAAAAAGGAAAAATGGAAAAAAAGAGGTGATGAAGTCATGTACCTAGGGTAGGGTCATGAACCTGTCCAAGGTACCCTCCCCAAGGACATCTTTAGAAGAAGCGGCCTTCTACTCGACCTGGTAGGTTTTCACTCGACGGACTCAAAGACACTCGACCATGAAGACCCACTCGACCACCAGGAGTTCAAGAACCACTCTGTGTCCAAACGGTCTGTAATTAAGTAGTCTTTATGTTCATGATGACACTTTATGTAAGGCGTTACCAGTAACGCCTGGCCTTAATGTACCTTTAACGCTCCGCTACGTGGGCTGGGTGGGGTCCTGGCGCACTCTATATAAGCCAACCCCCTCCACAAGTAGAAGGGTTCGCACCTCTGTAATTCATACGCATATAATCCAGTCGACCGCCTCCGGGCTCCGAGACGTAGGGCTGTTACTTCCTCCGAGAAGGGCCTGAACTCGTAAAACTCGTGCGTATACAACTACTCCATAGCTAGTATCTTGCCTCTCCATATCTACCCCCGATTCTACTGTCAGACTTAGAACCAAGACAGTTGGCGCCCACCGTGGGGCAGGTGTTCTAGCGAATTGTTGGAGAAGTTGGGATTCTTTCGATGGCCTACATCATGGTTTCAGGTGGAGTTTTGGTCGAAGGCCGCGAGATCCGTCTCGGTGCGCTCACGTTCATCGCCGACGACTCTGCTTGGCTTCAGGAGGCTCCTCTCGACGTCGACGCGCTCCCGTCCATGAGGGCAACGCGCACTTCAGCGGCGTCGCGGCATCCTCTGCGGCAACCGTCGACCCAAGACGGGTCGGTTCTTGTGTCGTCCTCACTCCCGATCTCCCACGGCGCAAGCGCTCTGGTCGATCGAGGCTTCAGCGGTGGGTGAGGCATGCGGTGGCTCGCCCGATCGGCCACTTCCCAAGTTGCGGCAATCAAGCCCGACGAATCTCTACGGCCTGTTCAATTTGTCGATCGGCTCGCAGAGATCGCATCCGAGTGCGATAGCAGCGATCCGGCAGCAGAGGTTCTGATGGTCGACAGACCACGCAGTCCTCCTGGACTCCCCCGCACCGACGGAGGCGGCGGTGGAGGCGATCCGGCGCAAGCTCACGAAGAGTACCAACCCGAGCCCCTCACTTCGCTGCAGAGGGAGGAACTTCGCCGCCGAAACATGGATGCGCTTCACACTCCTATCGTTGGAGAACCCCCCGAGGCTCGTGCCTTGGAGGATGCAACAGCCAACCTGGCGGCGCACTCGACTGGAGAACCTCTAGCGAGTTCTCGGCAGCGCCGCGACCACGGGTTCGAGAATCCGATCGGCGTCAGCTCTTTCCACAACCAACTCAGGTATATCGAACTCCGATTCAGAATTTAGCAGCTGCAGCCCGTATAACAAAATCGATTCAGCCTTCCCAGTCGGAGGCAGGTAGAGGTTTGCAACAGATCAAAGATTTACTCCGGGCAGCAGGAGATCAAAATTCAGTCGTATCACAGTCACAGAACAGGATTCACAGCAGATCCGTCGCTGCGAATTCAGTCGATCGACCCATAGTCCAAGATCGCCCCCGAGGCATGAGGAACGTGGAGGCCGGCGTGATGATCAGTACAAGAACCGCGAGCCGTATGAGCACCGATTCGATCACAATGATCGACGTCGAGTGCCCACCTCTCCCCCAAGGGGTGGATCGTACGCTCCTCGGCAGCAAGATGACAGACGCCATCATAGTGTTGGGCGAAGGGTTCCAGTCAACCCCAGAGAGCCAGGCTTTGATGCGAGATCCATTATCGTTCAAGGCTTGGTCGACAGGAACAGAGCTCACCGAGAAGGCCATGACAGAGATGTTCTCTCCAACAGCAGAGTTCATGTCTCAGGGCCAAAGTGTTTTAGCAGGGCCATCAGAGCCGCAGTGATTCCTCCCAACTTCAGGTTGGCGACTGGAGTCAGCAAGTTCACTGGTGAGTCCAAGCCTGACACTTGGCTTTGAGGACTACCGAGTGGCTGTCCAGATTGGCGGCGGCAACGATGAGGTAGCTATGAAGCATTTGCCCCTTATGTTGGAGGGTTCGGCCAGAGCATGGTTGAATCAGTTAGCACCCAGCAGTATTTACACTTGGGAAGACCTTGCCCGAGTATTTGTCAGGACATTTGAAGGGACTTGCAAGTGACCAGCAGGGTTGACAGAGCTGCAGTCGTGTGTACAGAAGTCGAATGAAACTTTGAGAGATTACATCCAGAGATGGATTACCTTGCACCGCACAGTTGAGAATGTGTACGATCACCGGGCGATCTGTGCTTTCAAGGAAGGTGTCAAGAACAGGAGTTGAGTTTAAAATTCGGCCGACAGGAGATATGACCACGAGTCGGATGATGGAGATTGCCACCAAGTTTGCTAATGGTGAAGAAGAGGATCGGCTCTGAGTGGTAAGTACAAGTCAGCCGCTAATGAAGCCGGCGGAGAGGAACTCCGATCGGAAGCGAAGCAAAGCGAGCCGGCTTGCTCCCGGAGAAGCCTTGGCTGTGACCCCAGGAAAGTTCAAGGGGAAACCCAAGGGTCCGTGGAACCCCAAGAAGGTGAAAGACCAAGATGGGAATGATGTATTGGACTTGCCATGTCACGTTCACACGACGAAAGATGAAGAGGGTAAACTCATTTACCCAAAGCATACCACTCGACAGTGTCGGCTCTTGGTTCAGCAGTTCCAAGGGAAGCAACCCAAGGATAAGGAAAAGGAGTCGGACAAAGTTGAGGACAAGGAAGATAGTGATGGTGGATACCCCTAGGTCAATTCCACCCTGATGATTTTTGCTGACGTTGAAAGCAAAAGTCGATTGAAGGTTATCAACCGAGAAGTGAACATGGTCGCTCCGATGACGCCCAATTATCTGAAATGGTCCCAGACCGCCATCACATTCGACCAGTCCGATCATCCGACACAGATTGCCACCCCTGGGAGGCAAGCGTTGGTGGTCGATCCAGTCGTCGAAGGCACTCGACTGACCAAAGTTTTGATGGATGGTGGCAGTGGCCTGAACATCTTATATGCAGAGACGTTGAAAGGGATGGGCATTCCGATGTCCAGACTCAGCACCAGTAACATGAGTTTCCACGGAGTCATTCCTGGAAAGAAGGCTGAGTCACTCGGTCAAATTGCTCTTTGATGTGGTTTTTGGTGATTCGAAGAATTTACGTAAAGAAAAGTTGACCTTTGAAGTCGTGGATTTCCAGAGCGCTTATCATGCTATTCTGGGAAGGCCGGCGTATGCTCGTTTCATGGCTCGACCATGTTATGTGTACCTCAAGCTAAAGATGCCAGGTCCCAAAGGCGTGATCACTGTCACTAGCAATCGGAAAGAGGCAGAAGAGTGTTTTCAGAAAGGCTCTAAGATCGCTGATGCTCAGATGGCAGTGGTCGAGCTGCAAGAGTACCAGAAAACTGCAGACCCGAGTGATTTGTTGCGAGCCAAGAAGCCCGCCACGGAGTCAGCATTTCAGTCGTCCGGGGAGACGAAACCGATTCATATTCATCCCATCGATCCCAATGCTGCTCCGACTCACATCTCAACAACACTTGACTCCAAATGGGAAGAAGCGCTCATCCGGTTCCTCCGTGAGAACTGGGACATCTTTGCATGGAAGCTTCACGACATGCCGTGTGTTCCTGTGGGACTGGCTGAGCATCGTCTGTGAGTCGACTCAAAAGTCAAACCTGTCAAAGAATATCTTCGACGGTCTGCCGTCCAGAAGAGAAAGGCCATAGGCGAGGAGGTGGCTCAGCTCTTAGCAGCAGAGTTTATCCGAGAAATTTACCACTCCGAGTGGCTCGCCAATGTTGTCATGGTCCCTAAGAAGGACAATTCACTGTGCATGTGCATCGACTTCAAACATATCAATCGGGCCTGCCCGAAAGATCATTTTCCTCTCCCCCGCATCGACCAAATAGTGACTTGACTGCGGGATGTGAGCGGTTGTCTTTTTTAGACGCAGATTCCGGGTACCATCAGATCCGTCTGTATGGACCCGACGAGATCAAAATAGCTTTCATCACTCCATTCGGGTGCTTCTGTTATGTCACCATGCCATTCGGCCTCAAGAATGTCGGAGCCACGTTCATGAGGATGATTCGAAGTGTTTACTTACTCAAATCGGTCGAATGTGGAAGCATACATGGATGACATTGTGGTCAAGTCACGAAAAGGTTCCGACCTGTTGACTGACCTTGCTGAAACATTTGCCAATCTCATGAGGTATGATATCAAGCTTAATCCATCAAAGTGCATATTCGGAGTTCCTGGCGGAAAGTTACTCGGTTTTTCGTTTACGAGCGAGGAATCGATGCTAACCCGAAAAAGTTGGCACTATACTCGAGATGAAACGCCTTTGCGTTTGCACGCGATGTCGAAGCTTCTTGGATGCTTGGCGCTTTAAGTCGATTCATCTCTCGCCTCGGTGAAAAGGCATTGCCTCTTTACCGGTGATGAAGAAGTCAGACAAGTTCGAGTGGACTCTTTGAAGCCGATGCAGCATTTGCGAGCTCAAAGCTCTGCTCTCCACTCCACTGTGCTTGCTGCCCCAATCAGCAAGGAGCCGTTGCTTGCTTTACATTGCAGCCACAGGACAAGTCGTCGATCTGATACTTACGGTCGAGCAGGAAGAGGAAGGAAAGGCCTTCAAATTTCAGCGCCCAGTATATTATCTTTCTGAAGTATTAACCCCGTCAAAGCAAAGATACCCTCATTATAAGAAGCTTGTGTATGGGATTTATATGACCGCGAAGAAGGTTGTTCATTACTTCTCTGATCATTCCATTACGATCGTCGTGATGCCCCATTATCGGAGATTATGCACTGAGACGCATGGGGTCGAGTGGCGAAATGGGCGATTGAACTTCTTCCCCTTGATATCAAGTTTGAGGCAAAGAAAGCCATCAAGTCCCAAGCACTAGCAGATTTCATCGCCAAGTGGATTGAACAACAGTTACCGACTCAAGTTCACTCGAACCTTTGGACTATGTTCTTTGATGGTTCCAAGATGCTTGAATGGTTCCGGTCTTTGGGGTAGTATTGGTTTCCCCCCGAGGAGATAAGCTCAGATATGTGCTCCAGATTCACTTTGATTCTTCCAACAATGAAGCAGAATACGAAGCACTGTTGTATGGGTTGCGTATGGCCATTTCACTCGGCTTCCGTCGCCTCATGGTCTATAGCGACTCAGATCTGGTGGTTAATCAGGTGATAAAGGAGTGGGACGTCAGAAGTCCAGCCATGACTGGCTACTGTAATGCAGTGAGGAAGCTAGAGAAGAAGTTTGAGGGGTTAGAGCTCCATCATATACCCCAACTGAAAAATCAAGCTGCTGATGATTTGGCGAAAATAGGGTCCAAGAGGGAAGCCATTCCCAGTGATGTCTTTTTGGAGCACATCCGCACACCATCGATTCAAGAGGATCCTTTCACTGAAGAAGCTCCACAGCCAAAAAGTGCCACTGATCCGACTGAAGTTGAGGTCCCAGCGGTGGTCGACCTGATCATGGAAGTCGTGGTCGTCACTCCCGACTGGACAGTACCGTACATCGCGTATATCATAAGGAAAGAGCTCCCGGAGAACGAAGAAGAGGCTAGACAGATCGTCCGCCGATCCAAGGCCTTCACTGTGATCAAGGGACAGTTATTCAGAGAAAGCGTGACTGGAGTTAGCCAGAAGTGCATAACGCCAGAAGAAGGTCGGATAATTCTTGATGATATCCACTCAGGGACCTGTGGTCACCATGCGTCTTCTCGTACCATCGTGGCTAAAGCATACCGAGCGGGATTTTACTGGCCAAAGGCAAATGAAATGGCAAAGGAAATAGTCGACATGTGTGAAGGATGTCAGTTCTACTCCAATATGTCACACAAACCCGCCTCAGCATTGAAGACCATTCCTAAATTACGGCCTTTCGCTGTTTGGGGGTTGGATATGATTGGACCATCGAGAACTGGCAGGAGTGGTTTCACTCATTTTCTTGTGGCGATCGACAAGTTTACTGAAGTGGATCGAAGCTAAACCTATCAAGAACCTTGATGCGTGCCTTCTTGTCGGTTTCATCGGAGAGTTGATATTCAGATATGGAGTTCCGCGACAGCATAAATCGCGACAATGGGTCAAATTTCGATTCCGACAAGTTCAAAGCCTTTTGCGCCTCTCGGCACGCGAGTCGACTATGCTTGATCGCTCACCCCGGTCGAATGGACAAGCGAGCGAGCAAATGGTCTAATTCTCAAAGGACTAAAACCTCGACTGATGCGTGATCTCAAGCATGCAGCAGGAGCGTGGGTTGACGAACTTCCGGCAGTTCTTTGGGGATTGAGGACCACTCCTAATCGGTCGACTGGGAGAACTCCATTCTTTATGGTCTATGGAGCTGAAGCAGTTCTGCCGAGTGACACCTTCACAATGCGCCCCGAGTCAAACTCTACTCTGAAGCTGAAGCGGAGCAAGCCCGACAAGATGCAGTCGACCTCCTTGAAGAGGAGAGAGAGATGGCCCTGATCCGCTCGACCATCTATCAGCAGGACTTGCGTCGATTCCACGCTAGAAATGTGAAGAGCCGAGCCTTTCAAGAAGGGGATCTGGTCCTCCGAGTGGATCAACAGGAACCACACAAGCTCGCTCCCACTTGGGAAGGTCCCTTCATCGTCACCAGAGTTCTCCACAATGGAGCTTACCATCTTTACAATGTCGAACGCCAGGTCGATGAGCCTCGAGCCTGGAATGCAGAGCTGCTCCGCCCCTTTTACACTTAAGTACTCACTCGGATGAGATGTAATATAAGTTCCTCTGTAGTTTGTTTATCTAAATCAAGAAGGTTATAATTTTCCCAGTGATTGTTATTACTTTTTGTTAAAATTCCCCCCCCCCCACCAGCGGGTGGCTTAGCTGCGAATCCATTTCGCCTAAGTTTGTAAAAAATAATCCTTACCGAGTGGCGAGCCAGCCTCTCACTCGGGGGCTTAGCTGCGAATCCATTTCGCCTAAGTGTTTTAAAATCCTACCGAGTGGTGAGCCAGCCTCCCACTCGGGGGCTTAGCTGCAGTCCAAGTACTCGCCTAAGTGTTTTAAATCCTACCGAGTGGTGAGCCAGCCTCCCACTCGGGGGCTTAGCTGCAGTCCAAGTACTAGCCTAAGTGTTTTAAAATCCTACCGAGTGGTGAGCCAGCCTCCCACTCGGAGGCTTAGCTGCAGTCCCAGTACTCGCCTAAGTGTTTTAAAATCCTACCGAGTGCTGAGCCAGCCTCCCACTCAGGGGCTTAGCTGCAGTCCCAGTACTCGCCTAAGTATTTAATACAATGTGCGCTTCACAAGGACGACGAGGTGCACGTCAACTGCTACCTTCTCCTTCGGAGCTACGCCATCAAAAATCCTACCGAGTGGAGAGCAAACCTCCCACTCGGGGGCTTAGCTGCAGTCCAGTACTTGCCTAAGTATTTAAAAATCCTACCGAGTGGAGAGCAAACCTCCCACTCGGGGGCTTAGCTGCAGTCCAGTACTCGCCTAAGTATTTAAAAATCCTACCGAGTGGAGAGCAAACCTCCCACTCGGGGGCTTAGCTGCAGTCCAGTGCTACGCCTAAGTATTGAAAATCCTACCGAGTGGGGAGCAAACCTCCCACTCGGGGCTTAGCTGCAGTCCAGTACTCGCCTAAGTATTGAAAA
The DNA here is from genome assembly GCA_021605145.1 of Aegilops bicornis. Taxonomy (NCBI): domain Eukaryota; kingdom Viridiplantae; phylum Streptophyta; class Magnoliopsida; order Poales; family Poaceae; genus Aegilops; species Aegilops bicornis. Next base: position 836,321,997 of record CM038675.1, read on the forward strand.
ATCCTACCGAGTGGAGAGCAAACCTCCCACTCGGAGGCTTAGCTGCAGTCCAGTACTCGCCTAAGTATTGAAAAATCCTACCGAGTGGAGAGCAAACCTCCAACTCGGGGGCTTAGCTGCAGTCCAGTACTCGCCTAAGGAAGAAATCCATCCTGATCCGCAAGGATGACGAGAGACAGTTCGACAATTACCTTCTCCTTCGGAGCTGCGCCACAAGTACAACGTGCAGCCCATCCCAATCCGCAAGGACGACGAGGTGTAGGTCGACTGCTACCTTCTCCTTCAGAGCTGCACCACAAGTACCACATGCGGTCCATCCCGATCCGCAAGGACGACGAGGTCAGCCACAGCCTGTACTTCATCCCTACCTGCAAAATCGATGAAGTGCAAGTCGACTGGATATTCACCACAAGGATGCTGCTCAAGCATTGAAGTATATTCCGAATGAAAAGCAAAGTTCGCATCAAAGTTAAATAAAAGCACGCTCGATGATAAACCAAGTTCGGATAAACGTCCTACGGATTCGAAAGTGCTCGGGCGTTAAGCCCGTTAAAGTTTATCGGTTACAAAACCACTCGGCATTCCGAGGCAAATTTAAGGTAGAGCATAGAAGTTTTTTACTCCTCAGGTGGAGGACTGGAAGGAGCCACAAACTGGTCAAGGTCGATCCCATCAGCAATCCGGGTGGCAGCGGCGATGAAAGTCTCCATGAAAGATCAGAAATCATACTTCTTGGTATTGGCAACTTTGAGGGATGCCAGCTTTTCCTCCTGCGCCTCCTTGCAGTGGACACGAACCAGAGACAGAGCAACATCAGCACCACACCTGGCAGAAGACTTTTTCCATTCTTGCACTCGACTTGGAACCTCATTCAGTCGAGTCATTAAGGACTTGAGGTCATTACAGGCGTGGTCCGGCAGAGTGTTGAGTCGATCCGCGACACCGCAGCATTCAGTCGAGCGAGATAGTCCACCACACCAGCAATGCGAGACTCCAGTCGGAGCACGTTCATAGCGGCTTCATCCTTCACGGGAGAGTTGATGGGGTCCAGGCTTGTCTCCACTGACCGGGTCTCCTCTTGAAGTTCAGCGAGTGCGTAAATGCAACTCGGGTTCAAGTTAGCAGTTCTATGATCAGTCGGTGATAACTAGACAGTCGGGTAAAAGAGATTACCTTGAGCATGAGGAATAACTTTTGGCGAGCCCTCCCGGATAAACCTCCAGATCATTCCTCTTCCCTTGATTCGCCATGACCTTGTCGATCAAAGCAACTTTGTCATTCTTCAGTCGGCTAACATCCTTGTTGGCCGCGTCGAGAGCAGCCTTCAGTTTCGTATTCTCCTCTTCGAGTTTGCCGACTGAGACCAGTTCCTCTTCTGTGAGCTTTGTTTTCTCCAAAGCCGCCTTCTGTGCCTCTGCAAGGTTGTGGTCTTTCTTCTTCAGAGCCTCCTCCAGTTTGTCTGCAAAATAACAATAAGCAAAGAGTTGAGAATGGGTAGAAAGACAAAGACAGTCATCAAGTTCTCACCAGCCATACCTTTTGCTTCGTCTCTCGCCTTTTGCAAGTTCTCCTGAGCAAGCTTCAAGTCAAGGTTGAGCTGGATCTGTTTGTTCTCCAATTCGGTATAGCGGGCCATGAGCTCGCAAGATTTCTGCGAAGAGTCAATCGACAAAACATCAAAGACAAGTCACTTCCGAGTGACTAAAGAAAAAATAAATGGCGTTTCTAAGACTACAGTCAAATCAAAACATTCGACAGTAGTCTCGGGGACTACACCCAGTGGGTGCACTCAGCGTCCCCCCACTGGTTTTACCAATTCGGTTCGACCAGTCGACCAAAAGAGGCAAAAAGGTTATGATCCTAAAACCATAGCTAACTGTCAGCAGTCAACCGTAAAAAAACAGTTCCTTAGACTATAGTCGACTGCCAGCAGTCCACCATAGTCTCGGGGACTACACCCAGTGGGTGCACTCAGCGTGCCCCACGGTTCCAAAGATCCATTCGACATGGCCCGACCAGACCGAGTGAAGAAGTTCAAAGTATAAAGACTATAGTCGACTGCTCGCAGTCCCCATAGTCTCGGGGACTACACCCAAGGGGTGCACTCAGCGTGCCCCCACCAGTACAAAAATTCAATCGACACACCCGCCCAGTGGGTGTACAGAATCTGAATATGGAAATCTTGAAGAAGAAATTTCAGGTAGCATATCCTAACAGAACAAGCAGCGAGCAACTTACTTGGACATTGCTCTGAAGAGCTGAGCTTGCATCAGAAGCCGCCTGCCTGGCCTCCCGGACCACCTTCACTTGCTCCATCATGATCCCTGCCTGGCGTATGGCCTCCTTAGCAGCACTTACTTGGTCTTCCGGGACGTGGTGTGTGGCAAAAAGGGAAGGCGGATCAGCAGTCGACGATGAAGGCCGGACACTCGTCACCGCACAAAGAAAGGACACTGAAGCCCGAGTGGTGTCACCTCCCTCGTGAACGATGTCTCGAGCGGTGACACAACTTGAGTAGCCTTGCTGGCAGGCACCTTTTTGTCCTTCCTCTTCCTCAGCGGTGTTTCATCGTCGTCGTCAGGGAGATCAATGACATGAGGTGGAACTACAAGAAAGATTCAAAGGTAAAAACAGAAATCCAATCGACCATAAAGCGAAACTGCAGAGATCATACCAAGGTTGGAGGTGGCGGCATCTTCCATTTCCTGATCTTCGGGCTTAGCTGAGGTCTCGGAGGTGGCAGCACTGCATATTTCAGAAATCAGCTGATCAGTCAAACGAGTCGACCAAAAGTACACCCATGATAAACAGGAAAACACAAGTTCTGCTAATTACCCGGAAATGGTGGGAATGACCATCCTCATCTTGGGCAGGGCCTTCGTCGGCTTTGATGACGTTTCTCGGGGTTGCTTTGGCGGTTTCTCAGTCGGCACTGGGGAAGCCGTCCGAGGGCGCTTCGTCGACCGCCCAACGAGCGCGATAGCCTTACCGCGCTCGACCGCCGGATCATGCGTCGGCTTGGACCGCCTTTCCGAGTGGGGAGGATCCACGTCTTCCTCCTCTTCCTCCTCCTCCTCCTCTTCATCAGAGTTGTCGTTTCCCTCGCCATCCTCACCGTCGGATTCCCATTCCTCATGGCTTTCGCCTTTGCTTCCTTCTTCTTCTTCGACTTGTTCTTGCGCCCCGTTGGGCATCGAGTACATCTCAGTGGTGGCCTAGAAGACAGCAAAACAAGACGAAAGTCAATCGGCCGATTCACGGTAGACAGAGTGAATGCAACAGGATCACGATCGGAGATAAGTGGTCATACCTTATGCAGTTCATAAGATTGGTCGAGTGGAGGGATCCTCCTAGCTCCACGAGGGTTATCTTTGTTCCCTGTGATGGCAGTCATCCACCTCTCCAATGTGGCGTCGTCGACCTCCTCTGGGTGGACCCGCGTGGTGTCTTCGGTACCAGAATACAACCACATCGGGTGGCCTCGGTATTGGAGCGGTTGAATGCGCCGCCGAAGGAAAACCCCTAGAAGATCCATGTCGGTCACTCTGTCGCGAATGAGCTGGACTACACGCTCCATCAACAATTTAACCTGGACCTTCTCCTCCGGAAGCACCTTCAGAGAGGACGGCTTGTTCACTCGACCCATGGAGAAAGGAGGGAGTCCAGTCGACTGCCCTGGCGTCGACTGGTCTTGGCGATAGAACCAGGTCGATTGCCACCCTCTAACTGAATCGGGAAGAATCATGGCGGAAAGGCACTTTTACCCCTCATCTGGACCCCAAGACCCCCACACATCTGGATTACTTGGGTTCTTTCATCATTCGGACTAGCCTTTTTCACCGTCTGTGAGCGACAAGTGAATATGTGTTTGAAGAGGCCCCAGTGTGGCCGATAGCCCAAGAAGTTTTCACACAGAGACACGAAAGCAGCGAGATAGGCAATGGAGTTGGGTGTGAAGTGATGGAGTTGTGCTCCAAAGAAGTTCAGAAAACCCCGAAAGAAAAGATTCGGCGGTAGAGAAAATCCATGATCAACATGGGTGGCTAAGAGGACGCACTCACCCTCCTGAGGCTGCGGCTGCCACTCCGTCCCCGGAAGCCTTGCTGACCCATGGGGGATCAACCCCACGTTGGCCAAGTCGTCGAGGTCTTTCTGGGTGATGGTCGAGCGGATCCAATCTCCCTGGACCCAACCTTGCGGCAGGCTGGACCGCGACGAGGATCCTCCCCGACTAGTCGCTCTCCCCTTCGCCTTCACCGTCGCCTTCTTCGCCCCCTCCAAGGCCGCCGTCTTCTCCTTCACCATTGTCGCCGGCGAAGCAGGAACGGAGCAGCAGCGCTGAGCAGGTTCTGGTAGCGGCAGATGAATCTGAGGGCGGGGAGGGAAAATGAGGGCGCCTTGTTCAAAAGACCCCAGCGCCTTATATGAAGTCGCTTCAGTGGTGTTGGTAGGCCCGGGCAATCTGTCAAATCCATAGCGATCAGCGCGCGATACGTGGCAAAAAAGGCGGAGCGAAGATCGAGGCGTCTTCGCCTTATCCCATCCGAGTACCGCAGCCTTCTCCGCCCGTGCGCTTCGAAGTCGGATCCCGCTAAATCCGCTAATGTGAGCAACTCGTCGACGGCAGATTTCCTCCGCTCCGTCGCTCGGAGATCTTCAAGTCTATAAAGTTCACTCGGCAGATGTGGAGAATGGATCAAGGCGGCGAAAGAGAAGTTGCGCCATCGCTAAAAAGTCATTGATCGAGTAAGACGCCTTTTCGCAAAGCACAAAAACAGGTCGGAAAGATTATCAACTCCTTCCTCATTCGAACCTCGATCCATTCGGGGGCTAATGATGAAGTCATGTACCTAGGGTAGGGTCATGAACCTGTCCAAGGTACCCTCCCCAAGGACATCTTTAGAAGAAACGGCCTTCCAGTCGACCTGGTAGGATTTCACTCGACAGACTCAAAGACACTCGACCATGAAGACCCACTCGACCACCAGGAGTTCAAGAACCACTCTGTATCCAAACGGTCTATAATTAAGTAGTCTTTATGATCATGATGACACTTTATGTAAGGCGTTACCAGTAACGCCTGGCCTTAATGTACCTTTAACCCTCCGCTACATGGGCTGGGTGGGGTCCTGGCGCACTCAATATAAGCCACCCCCCTCCACAGGTAGAAGGGTTCGCACCTGTGTAATTCATACGCATATAATCCAGTCGACCGCCTCCGGGCTCCGAGACATAGGGCTGTTACTTCCTCCGAGAAGGGCCTGGACTCGTAAAACTCGTGCGTATACAACTACTCCATAGCTAGTATCTTGCCTCTCCATACCTACCCCCCATTCTGCTGTCAGACTTAGAACCACGACAAGAGGCCATAAAAAAGAGAAAGGGCCCAAATAAAAAAATGAGAGAAAAAGAGAGAAGGGACAATGTTACTATCCTTTTACCACACTTGTGCTTCAAAGTAGCACCATGATCTTCATGATAGAGAGTCTCTCATTTTGTCACTTTCATATACTAGTGGGAATTTTTCATTATAGAACTTGGCTTGTATATACCAATGATGGGCTTCCTCAAATTGCCCTAGGTCTTTGTGAGCAAGCAAGTTGGATGCACACCCACTTAGTTTCTTTTGTTGAGCTTTCATATACTTATAGCTCTAGTGCATCCGTTGCATGGCAATCCCTACTCACTCACATTGATATCTATTGATGGGCATCTCCATAGCCCGTCGATACGCCTAGTTGATGTGAGACTATCTTCTCCCTTTTTGTCTTCTCCACAACCGCCATTCTATTCCACATATAGTGCTATATCCATGGCTCACGCTCATGTATTGCGTGAAGATTGAAAAAGTTTTGAAAATGTTAAAGTATGAAACAATTGCTTGGCTTGTCATCAGGGTTGTGCATGATTTAAATGGGATGATGGAGCATAGCCAGACTATATGATTTTGTAGGGATAACTTTCTTTGGCCATGTTATTTTGAGAAGACATAATTACTTAGTTAGTATGCTTGAAGTATTATTATTTTTCTGTCAATATGAACTTTTGTCTTGAATCTTTCGGATCTGAATATTCATACCACAATTAAGAAGATTTGGACCCTACTCCAAGGAACAAAAGAGCGGTCACGAGGGTGGGGCACGCCCCCTGCCTCGTGGGCCCCCTGTTGCTCCACCAACGTACTCCTTCCTCCTATATATACCTACGTACCCCCAAACGATCAGAACAGGAGCCAAAAACCTAATTCCATCGCCGCAACTTCCTGTATCCATGAGATCCCATCTTGGGGCCTGTTCCGGAGCTCCATGGGAGGGCATCCACCATGGAGGGCTTATACATCATCACCATAGCCCCTCCGATGAAGTGTGAGTAGTTTACTTCAGACCTTCGGGTCCATAGCTAGTAGCTAGATGGCTTCTTCTCTCTTTTTAGATCTCACTACAATGTTATCCCCCTCTCTCATGGAGATCTATTCGATGTAATCTTCTTTTTGCGGCGTGTTTGTTGAGATCGATGAATTGTGGGTTTATGATCCAGCTTATCTATGAATAATATTTGAATCTTCTCTGAATTATTTTATGTCTGATTGGTTATCTTTGCAAGTCTCTTCGAATTATCCGTTTGGTTCGGCCAACTAGATTGGTAGTTCTTGCAATGGGAGAAGTGTTTAGCTTTGGGTTCAATCTTGCGGTGTCCTTACCCAATGACAGAAAGGGTTGCAAGGCACGTATTGTATTGTTGCCATCGAGGATAACAAGATGGGGTATTTATCATATTGCATGAATTTATTCCTCTACATCATGTCATCTTGCTTAAGGCATTACTCTGTTTTTAACTTAATACTCTAGATGCATCTTTGGATAGCGGTCGATGAGTGCGATAATAGTAGTAGATGCAGAATCGTTTGGTCTACTTGTCACGGACGTGATGCCTATATACATGATCATACCTAGATATACTCATAACTATGCTCAATTACATCAATTGCTCAACAGTAATTTGTTCACGCACCGTAGAATACTTATGCTCTTGAGAGAAGCCACTAGTGAAACCTATGGCCCCCGGGTCTATTCTCATTATATCAATCTCCATCACTTTAATACTTGTTTTGTTTTTACTTTGCCTTTTACTTTTTGCTTTGCATCTATATATCAAAAATACCAAAAATATTATTTATCATCTCTATCAGATCTCACTCTCGTAAGTGACCGTGAAGGGATTGACAACCCCTAATCGCGTTGGTTGCGAGGAGCTATCGTTTTGTGCAGTTACGAGGGACTTGTGTGTGGCCTCCTACTGGATTGATACCTTGGTTCTCAAAAATTGAGGGAAATACTTACGCTACTTTGATGCATCATCCTCTCCTCTTCAGGGAAATCCAACGCAGTGCTCAAGAGGTAGTAAGAAGAATTTCTGGCGCCGTTGCCGGGGAGGTTCACGCAAGAGCAAGTCAAGCACCATACCAAGTACCCATCGCAATCCCTATCTCCCGCATTACATTATTTTCCATTTGCCTCTCGTTTTCCTCTCCCCCACTTCACCCTTGCCGTTTTATTCGCCCTCTCTTTTCGTTTGCCTTGATGTCTTACTTGGCTCGTATGCTCTTTTGGTTGAAATAGTTGAGTATTTATTCCTAAACAAAGAAGCCAATATCTATGGATCCTCATCCGCTTGCCAATCTTTTTAAGAGATCCAATTATGATGAACCAATTTCTAGTGATTTGGATGCACTAGATTATCTTTATAAGGTTTTTCCTGAAATCCGTGAAGTGACTCACGATAGATCTTTGAATAAAAAGCATGATTGCAATGATTTTATTACAAATTCTTTTGATTTCAATTGTGCTAATAAGATGCAAAACCCTAAGCTTGGGGATGCTAGTTTTGCTATGTCTACTACTTGTTGCAATGATCATGATTGGGGTGATTCTCCTTATGATCTTGAAAATTTATTTAAGCCCCATGATGAATATGAGATTGATAATATTGTTTGCAATAATATTGAAAGTGGGTTTGGAAAGGTCATGACTTTAGTTAATGATAATCCCACTATTTTGGAAGAGTATCAACTTTGCATGCATGTGGATCGTGTTGAGAATATACTTTGTGATAGCTATTTTGTTTAATTTTCCTATGATCCTACATGTAATTATTATGAGATAGGAAAATATGGTTATAGAAATTTTCATGTTACTAAATTACCTCTCGTTATGTTGAGATTGCTATTCTTCCTTTCCGCTTCCTTGCATATGCTAGTTTTTGCTTGCTATGATAATTTGTTGGCCTATAATATGCCTATGCATACGAAGTATGTTAGACTTAAGTGTGTTTGTTACATGTTTTATGATGCTCTCTTTGTGCCTCAATTCTTGTCTTTCTTGTGAGCATCATTGAATCTCAATGCCTAGCTAAAAAGGCTTTAAAGAAAAGCGCTTGTTGGGAGACAACCCAATATTTTTCCTTGCTGCTTAGTAATAAATAATCCATCTAGCCTCTGTTTAGATGTGGTTTTATGTTTTAATTAGTGTTTGTGCCAAGCTAGACCTATTGGATCTTCTTGGATGATAGTTATTTGATCTTGCTGTAATTTCCAGAAACTTTGCGTTCAGTGCCCGAATTATTAAAAATCACCAGAACGTGATAAAATACTGATTCCAATTGCTGCTGATCAATAAACAAATTGTTTAGGTCTTATAAGTTTTGTATATTTTTTGGAGTTCCAGAAGTTTTCGTTAGTTACAGATTACTACAGACTGTTCTGTTTTTGACAGATTCTGTTTTTCGTGTGTTGTTTGCTTATTTTGATGAATCTATGGCTAGTAAAATAGTTTATGATCCATAGAGAAGTTGGAATACAGTAGGTTTAACACCAATATAAATAAATAATGAGTTCATTACAGTACCTTAAAGTAGTATTTTGTTTTCTTTCTCTAACAGACTCACGAGATTTCGATTGAGTTTTGTGTTGTGAAGTTTTCAAGTTTTGGGTAAATTATTTTGATGGATTATGGAACAAGGAGTGGCAAGAGCCTAAGCTTGGGGATGCCTATGGCACCCCCAAGGTAATACAAGGACACCAAAAAGTCAAAGCTTGGGGATGCCCCGAAAGGCATCCCTCTTTAAATCTACTTCCATCGGTAATTTACTTGGAGCTATATTTTTATTCACCACATGATATGTGTGTTGCTTGGAGCGTCTTGTATTATTTGTGTCTTTGCTTGTTAGTTTACCACAATCATACTTGCTGTACACACCTTTTGAGAGAGCCATACATAAATTGAAATTTGATAGAATACTCTATGTGCTTCACTTATATCTTTTGAGCTTGATAGTTTTGCTCATAGTGCTTCACTTATATCTTTTGAGCGTGATAATTTTTGCTCTAGTGCTTCACTTAGATCTTTTATAGCACGGTGGTGGATTTGTTTTAAAGAAACTATTGATCTCTCATGCTTCACTTAGATTATTTTGAGAGTCGTTAATAGCATGGTAATTTGCTTAATGTTAATATACTTGGTATTCAAGATATGTGAAACTTTCTTTTGAGTGCATTGAATACTAAGAAAAGTTTGATGCTTGATAATTGTTTTGAGATATGAAGAAGATGATATTAGAGTCATGCTAGTTAAGTAGTTGTGAATTTAAAGAATACTTGTGTTGAAGTTTGTGATTCCCGTAGCATGCACGTATGGTGAACCGTTATGTGATGAACTCGGAGCATGATTTATTTATTGATTGTCTTCCTTATGAGTGGCGGTCGGGGACGAGCGATGGTATTTTCCTACCAATCTATCCCCCCAGGAGCATGCTTCATCCTCTCCTCTTCGGGGAAATCCAACGCAGTGCTCAAGAGGTAGTAAAAAGAATTTCTGGCGCCGTTGCCGGGGAGGTTCACGCAAGAGCAAGTCAAGCACCATACCAAGTACCCATCGCAATTCCTATCTCCCGCATTACATTATTTTCCATTTGCCTCTCGTTTTCCTCTCCCCCACTTCACCCTTGCCGTTTTATTCGCCCTCTCTTTCGTTTGCCTTGATGTCTTACTTGGCTCGTCTGCTCTTTTTGTTGAAATAGTTGAGTATTTATTACTAAACAAAGAAGCCAATATCTATGGATCCTCATCCGCTTGCCAATCTTTTTAAGAGATCCAATTATGATGAACCAATTTCTAGTGATTTGGATGCACTAGATTATCTTTATAAGGTTTTTCCTGAAATTCGTGAAGTGACTTATGATAGATCTTTGAATAAAAAGCATGATTGCAATGATTTTATTATAAATTCTTTTGATGTCAATTGTGCTAATAAGATGCAAAACCCTAAGCTTGGGGATGCTAGTTTTGCTATGTCTACTACTTGTTGCAATGATCAGGATAAGAGGCGGAGTTTCATCCCGTAAGCTTGCTTATGATTTTTTTCAGGGTAAGAGGCTTCCTATAGCAGAAGATGGGCACCGGAGGGCCACCAGGGGGCCCAGGAGACAGGGGGCGCGCCCAGTAGGGGGGGCGCCCCCACCCTCCTGGCCAGGGTGTGGGCCCCCTCTGGTATTTTCTTCGCTCAATAATTCTTATTAATTCCAAAAGTGACTTCCGTGGAGTTTCAGGATTTTTGGAGCTGTGCAGAATAGGTTTCCAATATTTTCTCCTTTTCCAGCCAAAATCCCAGCTGCTGGCATTCTCCCTCTTCATGATAACCTTGTAAAATAAGAGAGAATATCCATAAGTATTGAGACATAATGTGTAATAACAACCCATAATGCAATAAATATTGATATAAAGCATGATGCAAAATGGACGTATCAATCACCACGATCTTGCGTGTGCGTAGGATTTTTTTTGAAATTACTATGTTCCCAACAGCCCACGCAGCCCATTCGTGCAAGCCAAGAGGTGGAACTAAAGTTTAGTCACACATTGCTAGTTTAGAGGGAGTTGGACCTCTTTATAAGGAAGGTCATTTCCCCACATGTATGAGGATGAGAACAAGAGGGACATCCATGCGCGCTCCTCCTTCGTCCCCCGCCTCGCCACGCCGCGGGTTGTGGGAATGAGCCGAGCCGATGTCTAAATTTTTGCCACGCACTACGGGTATATGAAAGGTCACGCGGGAGCTGAAACATTTTCTGTAGTGGACACTGAATCCGAACGGCGTGCCTCTTCAGCTGAAGTCCATTATCTATAGTTAAAAGATACAATTCTTATTGTCGAGATCAACATGTTCTTGATATACAAATGTAGTATGGTCAGTAAATTTTGGATGATAAGTGTATGTTTAGAGTTGGTAAATAAGTTTACATACCATCGACTCTTCATAAATCAAGTGTATTGTTCCTTGATTTACTAGAAGAAAATATTGTATATGTCATGGAGTCATCTTACTGAAACTTTTCTTTCGCAGATACTACGAATTCTTTATGAGAGGATGCTACTGCTGGAGACCTGGATCCAGTCCAATGATTTACCCGACAAGGAGGTGAGCGCACATGTAAACATGTGTTTGTTTAAGACAGTAAGAAAAAACACCCATCTTCTGAAATGCTTTCCTCTACTGTCGTAATTGAAGGAAAAGTCTAATGTATTTCTAGACTTCTTTATGCACGTATTGTCTGAAAAAGAATGTGTTAATGTGATCAGAATTATGAATAGAAAGTGTATTGCATCATTAATATAGAATGGAGTTCTGATTTTAGTATACAAGGTAAGCTCATGGAAAGGTAAAAAATAATTCAACATTCAAATTCTTCTTCATGCCAACCTGAAACTTGGAACACAACAGAATTCAGTGAACTCACTCTAGACAAATTTTGTGATGGTGTCCGCATTCACTGGTCGCACAATGTAGGAGAAGCATTGTTGGGTTCCTCACTGTCACCAAGGGGATGCAACCTACATCAATCGTGCAGAAAGCCACTGATGTGTCTGTGCCCATGTTGTGCTTCACCGAGCTTCAGGAAAAATAATCTATTTCTCGGATTAGTCCATGCTTACAAGTGAGGAATATGTGCTTTGATAGGATCTGTAGCTACCGACTTTACATCGTTTGCTGATAGGTGTTCTTCCCTTGGTTTTTTAGACTTTTGCTGATATGTATGTATGTATCTATGTACTAAAAAACTAACCCTTTGCGTCTTCCTTGCAGCTGTGGCCTGTCATTACAATTGTGACAAGGCAGACTTCTATGTTCTACTTAGCATAGACTATTTCATCGCATGCCCTTTGACTTTGGACTCATATAACATAATAATTCAACCTTGATCTTGCTAGACCTGTCAATGTAATGATAAACTACGTCCTGCTCTTGGTATGTCCCTTTGTTAGATGTAAACCTCCCTGCACCTCAAACAAATATATGGAAACCTGCATTGTTAACATATTGTTCTCCCTATGAACATACTGAAATCAATTCTGACTTATGATATCATGCCAATATTTAGCACCACTATGCTCGCTCCCCTCACAATTGAATGTTTCTTCTTCACTTTATTATTATCATATACGAATGGATATGGTAAACCCGAATTCCTACTAACTTAGAATTATTTGCTTGACAAAGATATTAGGACCGGCACCGACACGCCAAGGCGCGGTCCCGATCTAGTTTCCAGTATAGGCCACACATTCCCTTTCCGCGCGTGAGGCCAACTCCACCGCGCGATCCCAAACGGACGTCCGTTTTGTCCGGATTCTGTCCGTTTGGGTAGGGATTTGGGGTCGTGTCCAGGCCTGTCCTGGGATGCGGTGGCCGTGCGTCTTGTAGCGGCCGCATCCATTTACCCCATCCTGTCCGCGTATACTTAAAAAACTAAAAGCAACATTTCAAATGCCAAGCCCTAGTTCAGGCCAGCGGCCCCGGTTCATCACGCCGGCAACAGAGCCAGCGGCCTACACGTCCATCGCCGGCATCAGCCAGCGGCCGGCAACACAGCCAGCCTCAAAAATGAATAGTTCTCCTCGCCGGCAACACAGCCAGCGGCCGACAACACAGCCGTCCTCCAAAATGAATGTTTTCTTGCCGGCACACTACGGCGGCCCGGCAGGCGGTAGGCGGCACCCATGCCAGCCTAAAAAGAACGGCCACGCCGATCGGACGACCTAGTTCAGGGCCTTGGCGTCGAGCATCTCATACGCACGGCCTCGAACCAGGCCCTCGTCTTGTCGTTCATCTTCAACAAGTCCACGCTCATGATCGCAAGGGCCACCTCCTTCTCTTTGGTGGCGGCATTGGTGGCCTCGATGTCGAGCTGCCTCTGCCTGGCCTTGACGTTGTCGGCCTCAATGTCGAGCTGCCTTTGAATCGAGCCGATGCCACGGTTGCTTGTAATTTGGTAGGGCTCAAACATCTTCCTTTCATGGAATGTTTTGTGGACTCTCGTCCAAAAAACAATGCCCTTTTGTTGCGCGCCGGTCCACGGATCTTGGTTAATCTTCATCCAAGCTTGGCAAATCAACTTGTCCTCATCTTGTGTATATGAACCCGTGCGAATGCTTTTCCTCTTCTTTTGTGCCTCCGCTCTTTGGGTGAGCTCGTCGATGAACAATGACGCACCACTAATATCAAGGTCATTGCCTTCTTCTTCTTCATCATCACCTTCGACATAGATGTCATCGTCTTCATGCCACGAGTCACCATGGTCGTAGTCGGCCGCGGTCGTCGGCACATTCGCCGGGGGCGTGCTCGGCGCGGCCATCCTGACTTTGGGTCTCATCGGGGTCGTAGGCACGGCCATGCCCACCGTCGAAGATCACGTCCTCCATGTAGCGGTTGTAGAAGGGGCCGTCGACCGTTGGCGTTGGAGTTGGCATTCCGTCAAACAAGACGCGGGGGGCCGGCATGGTGCCCGTGAACGGTGCACGTGCCTGCTTTCTTAGCATCTCGACGGATGCCTTGCGCCGCTTCTTTGGACGCGAGCATGACGTTGAGGTCGATGACGGCGCGGGCGCGGTGTGGGCCAGCGAACAAGCCCACGTTCGGCGACCCGAAAGCGGGGCCGTCGTGCCTGGCGGAGGGAAGCGAGCGACATAGGCGCGGTGCGGCGTCGGCGGCTGGCGATGCGTGGCGAAGCGACGAGCTTTGTGCTTTCGCCGGGCCGACGGCAGCTGCGAGGAACCAGCGGGGACGGCCCATGCCAAGCATGAGGATGGCGTGCGCTTTGTTCACGAGGTCCTCCTTCTCGTCGGCGGCCTTGCGCCTGGCGACCTCGGCTTCCTCGCTACTGGCGGCGAACTTAGCCCGCAGCGGCATTGACCTTGATGACCGCTCTCCATTCCCTCCTCTTCGCCGATTCGCGTCCAACTTGGCGATCTCCTCGGCGTGCACTCGATCGCGGCTTCCTTGGCGCCTTTTCTTCACCTTTGCGGGCGGGTCAGCGGCGAGCCGGCGGAACTCGGCGGGCGTCGGCCATGGACGGGGGAGAGAGGGAGCGGCGGGAGGGACGTGGGAGGGTTTGGGGCAAATGACGCCAAATGGGCGTGGGGGGTTTTGGTTTCTCCCATCGACAGGCGGGCCAGGGGAGGACAAGCGCGCGCCCCGCCCGTCCGCGCGTTGTCCGTTTCACCCCAAAACCGCATAAACTTGGGCCAGGGATGGGTCGAAACCTTAAGCGGACAAAGTTCGTTTCGCCAGCGCTGGCCGCATTTTTGTCCTTTTCTACAAGCGGATGAGGCGGACAGATAGGGTCGCGCGGTGGAGTTGGCCTGAGAAGAGCATAGCCACTGATGACGCGCGGCACAACGGCCGGCTCGTGCGGTCGTGCGGCTCTGACAGGGCGGCGAATATCCTATTGCACGGCACGGGCGGGCGCGATGGATGCACCTGCACGGACATGACAGCAGTTGGATGAGATCGAGCGGGCAAAGATCTTCTATGTTTTGTTTATTAAAGCAAACAAACAGAGCGACGGGACCGTCCGAGGAAGCTGCGACGAAGCTGCCTCCCTTCCCGCGGCGCGCGGATCCAAGACTCACTGGTGGTGCGTGTGTGCTGTACTAGTAGTTGGCAATGGCGGTTGTGGTTGGGACCTGGGGTTATGTATGTAACGTACCCGCTGGTACCTGTCGGTGGGACGGGGAGCCGCCCCGACCTCGGCCAGCCTGGCCTCGAGATGAGATGGCCACGTCCCACGGACCGGCGCGCCTGGTCTTCGAACAGTGCGCTCCAGGCTGTTCGCGCGGACCAATGAGCCTGACGGACGGGCGAAGGCGCGGCAGGGCCCACCCGTCATGGGAACGGAGGGGACGTCGGCAGTGGGGCAGGGGAGGGAGCACGTACCCGCCGATGTGCATGCATCGGCCATCGGGGCGCGGATCTCTCGCAGTCGCACGCATGCATTCATGCATGGCGCCGCCTAGCTCGGGTGGAAAAAAATCCTATACGACCAGGTCGTACGGGACTAAACGGGAGACCCAGCTCCGCACTTAACACCTGTCAAAAGCAAATCTCAAAGCAGCAGCCCTTCTTCCCATCGTTTCCCTTCGTCAAATCTCATTTGCAACTTCCAGCCCACTCCGATTCCCACGTTCAAAAAGACCATCCCATCTCTTTACATCTTGCCGGCGACGGCGCAGCCCGCCGACGACAACCAGGCTCTGCAATCAGCCAATCAATAGTCTCTCCACCAGATCTTCCTCTGCCCACACCTAGCTCCTCCACGCCAACGGTGACAGGCAACTGGGCGGTGCCTGAGCTTGGGCGCCGACGAACATGGCCGTTTCCGACGGGAATGGACCACCATGAGCAGGGAAGTTGCTGCCGTCGTCAAGGGAGTAGGGCCGTGAGTGGATGTGGCGAGTAGATAGGGCGGGCATGCGCTGTTGCTGACGAGGATGGAGCGAGTGGAGCTAGGGACTTGCCGATGGCGTCGAGAAGTGCACCGGCGGCGAGGAGGTGAGCAGCAGGCGAACCTCACCGGCGGCTGTAGAATTTGGGGGCTACAGAAAACGAGATTTGGCAAAGGGAGTCGATGGGAAGAAGGCATGTTACTTTGAGATTCGTTTTGACAGGTGTCACATGTGGAGATGGGTCTCCCGTTTAGTCCCGTACGACCTGGTCGTATAGGATTTCTTTCCAGCTCGGGTCGGGTCGCCCAACGTACGTACACTGCTTGGTTTCGAGTCCACTCCACCGCCCCTTGCTCACTGCTCGTGTCTATATCTATCTATCCGCAAAACGACGAAATAGTAGCAACAATTCACATCGAAGGTGTCTCCAAACGAAGCGACATCGAGACCTGGCCTCGCTCAGTCCTGTCCGTTAGGAGACCTTCAGTTTTTTTCATGGTAACGCGTGTCTCATTATATCATAAGGACCTGTAGTATAAAGCACCTACATACTGACTTGAGTTGTTCTGGTTTGAGAAAGAAGCACCGTCAAGTCCACTAGGGCGTCCTGAATGAATAAGAAATGGACAGCTGAGATCAGGCTTGCATGAAAAAAGAAGATAATAAATTAGATGTACACACCTGAGGTTGGTAAGAACTGAGGGACAATGCCCCCCCTCACTGGTCCCATCAGTGAAAGCAACTGCTACTTAATCGTAGGTTTGCTTTCGTGCAAGGCCCCCGCTGCTGGAACAGGCGGTTGTTATTTTCA